>JAYKKI010000018.1:35245000-35747500 GCA_039881145.1 Druceiella hillmani | reverse complement strand
TGCCTTCTAAATGTATGCTGCTCCAAGATTTTGGAGCCGCTGGAAGAGCCGCTTGTTAGTTTACGATGAAATAAAATAATTAATTTGAAAAATGAAGGTTATTTTCAAAATATCTATCGACGGATTCCCAAATAAAATTAAATCGATTTCTTTATAATTTTGTACACTTTTGTTTAGATTAGATACTCGTATATTTACTAAAAGGGTCAAAACAATAAATAACGCATTGTTTGTAATTATTTATTATTTTTTCCAATGACTTTTTTAAAATTAATACTGAGTTTCATAAACTGATAAATAAAAGTAATCAATAATTGAAACTGAAGCTATATTTTGGAATGAATTCATTAATACACAAAATGATTTGTTTATCAGATTTTGATATCCCTTAACAAACCTATTTCTTAGAGTAGACATATTTTGAAAATGGAAGTTACACGAACGTTTTTCAAGTAATGTTTTAAAAACCTAGGTTTTAATCAATGAAATCTGTTTTTTTGCTTTGATTTTTCAATTAAAAAAACATATAGTTATTTCTTGTCTATGGCAAACAACTTCATCTAAAACGTGTCCCATTTTCCCAATGTTCATATAACATGCATCAGAGTCATCAGGAACTCAGCCCAACAATATCGCAGAGGAGCCTTCATACAGCTCGCTCGGGATCCATTAGCGAAATCAATTATGCAATCCTGTAGCGAAACAAATGTGGTGTGAGTAGGGATTAACATAGCACAATTTTTCTCGCTCTACCAGCAAACATAATTGTTATTAAGATATAATTGTTTAGGTTTTTTATTTTTTGTTATAATTTTCAACGTTCACAAAATACTCACATATTATCTGTCTAACCTGTTTTTTAAGCAACACAGGAAATTTTTAAGTGAAATGAGATACATGGATATATCGTTTTTTCCAAATTACTTGAGGTTTGTCCTTGTTCACAAAATTCTACGTAATAATTATCCAAGAAATTAAACCGGCAAATTACATTTTATTGTCAATTCGGGAACTTTTCCTTTAATTTTTTGCTTATAGCCTATCGTTATTGATACTCTATATATTATTAAGCCATAGTAACAGAGTGATGATGGAGAGAAATTATACCGATGAATTTAGAAGGAATTATTCATATTAATTTGGCTTAAAATAGGTGCGGAGGTGGGAGTAAGCACGAGTGTAATTCACACTATGATGGTTCCGTACACATTTCGGAATTTGTTAATGATATATAATATTCCTAATAAACTAATTTTAGTTTCAAAATTTTAATTTTTTATAACAGAAATATATCGCCCATTGTATCTTTCAGGTACAATATTTACGATTCAAAATTTTAATATGCTCAATATTTAAAAATAATATTGTTTATGTGATATAAATACAAATTAACGTTTTTACAAATTTGTCCCTTTATTTATGTTATAAGACCTTGCTTCTTGCCAAATTTTATAATCCTAGGTCAACGGGAACTACCCTATATGTATTGATATATTTGCGAGAATAGTTTGCGAGAAATAATATCAAAATATGCGGAATAAATGACTATGTTTTTAGGGCTTAGGGCCTTGATTTTTTTACCGCTCTGAATGACTGTATACCTAAGTATTTGATATTAATCTCAATTTAATACTTCCACGCGTTCCTGAGAAAAAGGGTCTTGACAAACAGGAGACGGAGAACGAAGTTAGCCTAGAAGGTTTCCTTTTTTCCATTTGAGGTACGGAACCCTAGAAAAGAAATAAATTAAATTTAATACCGATCAAGAATGAGAAATATTACATAGACGTGGATAAAATAAATGATTAAAGGGATACTTGAAAATATTCAAAGGTCAAGTTATGAAAGAGAATGTACCTTATCTTTAAAAATGCACAGTTAATAGAGGCTTTTAAATCATTTTACAAATTATGTTAAGTTCCCCATTTATATTATGTTCCCTTTTGATGAGACGCCTTTCCTTTTTTATTTCCGATATGTCAAATCAAGATATTTTTTTTTGTTAATTATTATTATCATAAGTATTGTTATGTTTTATTTAAGAACTTGTTTCAATACTTTGTATGATTACTACAATATTTTGAAATCCACCTCTAAGCTGATTGCTCAAATTATTTTCGTTATTTATGACTAGAAGATGTCAAATGAAGAGCAGAGTTTTCTGATTCAGCCAATTATTTGTCATTATCGGTAGTCAGAAAGTTCTATTGGAAATATGTATAGCTGATTTACCAAAGCTATTGATTAACGCTTATATTATTCCTTTTACTTCAACTCTAGAAGACCTTGGCCTACTAATTGACCAACATCTCACATAGCATTCTCAAGTAAATGATGTTAGTTGCATGATTTTCTTCAAAATAAACTCTCAAACGGTTTCAATTTTTTTACCATTTCAATCTAAGGGACATATTTGTCAAACTTTATTTCTGCTTATTCTTAATTATAGAGGAGTGTGTTATTCTAATTGAAATTAAATTACTCAATGAATTAGAATGACTTTAAAATCTGTGTATTCGATACATTTTCGGTCTTAAAACATTACTTCTGCTTATTCTTAATTATAGAGGAGTGTGTTATTCTAATTGAAATTAAATTACTCAATGAATTAGAATGACTTTAAAATCTGTGTATTCGATACATTTTCGGTCTTAAAAAATGACTTCTGCTTATTCTCAATTATAGAGGAGTGTGTTATTCTAATTGAAATTAAATTACTCAATGAATTAGAATGACTTTAAAATCTGTGTATTCGAAACATTTTCGGTCTTAAAACATTACTTCTGCTTATTCTTAATTATAGAGGAGTGTGTTATTCTAATTGAAATTAAATTACTCAATGAATTAGAATGACTTTAAAATCTGTGTATTCGATACATTTTCGGTCTTAACATATTGTACGAGTATCCGAGCATCGGTCATGATTTGAGTGATTAAAAATTTAGGACCGGTGCAACTTTCATCTTCTATGTGTTTTATGTAATATCCTCAATAATCTCGTTACGCCTTAATTATGTGATCTAGATTCCAATACTTGTCATCGTACGACCACGAATTGTGATTGAAGAACAAGTACACTCTCCTAATCCCTCAGCATACAACATAATTTCATGGGGAATCCTACATTGTTTATTACACATTAATACGGAATGTACTGACCAGTAATATACAAAGTGCGCCCTCGTTGTCTGTATTCAAAAGTCGTCTGAAATTACATTATTTATCATAATCGGCCGATCGTAATCTTCTCTTTATTATTTAACCCATTAATATCCCTTTCCTATCCCTAAAGTGTCATTTTGTTTTTGTTTTAAATTAATCTTATTTTATTACATACTTTATTATTCATTTTGTGTTGTAACTATGAGTAAATAGCATTAAAAATGATTTATAGTCTGCCACAGAACTTATTGTTTTCATTTAATTCATTATATTTGACTATAGGAGATTGCTCTGGTAGCAATAAGCCTGCCACTGTATAGTTCTTTTTCTAAGCTTGTAGTAAAGTTTGATAAATAAATAAATAAGATACAGCTCTTCTAGCAATAAATCCGTTGTATATAACAATATGTCATGTTCAAAAATAAATACAAAATCTTGCACGTCAAAGACCAGCAAGTTTGAATGGCGTTAACACAATTTCGTTAATACTATTTTACATCAAATATATTGTCTTAAATCTGCAAAGTAAGAGGATTATAAGGTGGAAAATATGGGCATAGTTTCTCAGGAAAATGTGACATTGTATTATATTTTATTGTTATTTAATTTTTATGTGAAAATGCGTCGCTAAATGTGCTTCAGCTTTTTAGAGGAATTATGCTGAGAGAGACACATTGACATATTTCACTGTATATTGCCGCTTTTTCTTTTCATATAAACTGTTTACTTAGCCCGTTTATAGTGAGAGTTTCTTTGAACAAATTGTAAGCGTATTGTGTTTTTTGTCGTGTTATACAATAGATTACAAGCTTAGTTAGGGCAATATATCCGCGTTCTTTACATGATAATAATTTCATATTTAGCATTAAAATTAAGGATTCTGCGTAAATATGTTTCCGTGAAACGTAGTGATGATCGACAATAAGATAATATATTACACATATGTTCCTTATAAAGACCAGAAGATAATTCATATTACAGTGTGAACGTAAATTGTGATAGGTGATTTTGATTTAACCACTGGTCAACATTCGGTCATTTTATTTCATTAAGGATCATTGCAATAAACTATTTTTGAATGGATGGAACAAAAATAAAAATTGTCCATGTGAAAACATGTGTATCGCATCGAGGTTCCGTACCTCGTTTGATGTAAAATTACTGTATCAGTTTTCAGTGAATTACTCGTCACTAATATGAAAGTCCTTCTCCTAGCTTTTTGGAAAAAAATCAAGTCAAAAATTAAAAAAAAAAATTTAAATAAATTGGAGCACTAACTCTCAAATTCTCGTAAAGTAATATGCACGCATGAGAAAGTAGTAACACTTAGGAAGAAGAAAAAAAAAGGATCGCGCTCAAATTTCACACAAAAAATTAAATTTCTGCAGATTTCATAAATCATTTTTGAACAAAAAAGCGAAGCGGAGTGAACTCGGACCGCGTCGGCTTCTTCAAAGAATCATTTCGAGAGACATTTTATGAGATAAAACATCGTTTACATTGCCCTTTTTATCTTTTAAACTTTTCACTTGGAAAGCATGAGACGCGCCTAATACGTTGAAACAGTATCTTATTTTTGAACGTGTTTTGCTATTGTATTTAGATTCTATTAGTGTATTTAAGTTTTACTTTTCTAAGATTCACTTGATATGAAAGAACATATACTTGAACAAACGTTTTTTTCTTTTAATAGCAACAGAGGAGATTTTTCCGAATATTGTCTTTATGAAAAGGCTTCGTTTTAACGTGGGATCGTAATGCGGCCTTGTTATGGGCTAATAGATATATTATTTATTTTTTCATATTAGTTATTTAGGTAATATATGTATTTATGATAATTTATATCAAAGAATTTACGACAATGTACATATTTGTTATAAAATAAAAGATGTTTAAGGTAAAATAGATGGTTAATAGATGTTGTAATTTAAAAATA
This sequence comes from Druceiella hillmani, assembly GCA_039881145.1. Classification (NCBI taxonomy): domain Eukaryota; kingdom Metazoa; phylum Arthropoda; class Insecta; order Lepidoptera; family Hepialidae; genus Druceiella; species Druceiella hillmani. The sequence goes on along the minus strand of JAYKKI010000018.1, from coordinate 35,742,402 downwards.
ATATCGTTATCGTACCTTTTGTGAAAAATATTTATAAAATTAGCAAAATTGTAAGATTGATACGATATTATTCGGTTACTCAAAGAAACTCATCATTTAAGAACTCATCAAAACAAGTGAAATCAGTCCAAACTCGACGGATCTACCTTTAAGGAGATCCTTTATCAACCTTCAGTTTCTTTTATCAGATCCTAACTCATCTATCTCCACCATCTACTAACTCCATCATCAGGTATTTTCATAGGATACTGTTATGTGTGTTAAGTTTAAAATCTCTAATACATCGAAAAGTGGGTGACAAATCGATTACGAAAACAGGGTGTGAAAACGGGAGGATATGGAGGGACGGGGAATGGGTGAACGCCTCATTGCAAACGACTTGGAGAAAAAGTGGTAAATAATAATTTAAATTCATTTTAAAAGGTTTTTTAAGGGTGCTCCACATAATGGCGTACGCTCCATGCTATATTTTTCCCCTCTCCTTAATAAGAAAGAAATAGATGTATTTCATTGCTACATATTAACTGAAATATTTGTCTATATCATGCACTACGTGCATCTAAAATTGCGAAAAATACGACGGTGTGGCAGACGGCCAGACGTACTCGTGTGGGTGTAACAACATCATGGGGATTCCGTATTTATTAATCGAATGTTGAAAAACCTCCTCCAAGCAAAATGTAAAGATAAAAAAATTTTCACCCTGGCTCAGTGAGTACCTTATTTATAAACAGCGGAATTAAAAATGTTTCTGTTCATTACTTTCATGTATTTTATTTATTTTTTACATTTGTTTATTGAATTCATAAGTTATGACATGAAATTAAATTATAAATACTTAAAAAACTCTTCTGAATTGAAAGCTCTTAACGCAAATCGGATTCTCAGTAAGATGTAATTGTAAAGCGAATATCGATAGCGTCTATAAATATTTCGCTATAGGTAATAGCTTTCTCAGTATTATGATAAATAAAATTGACTAAAAGCAATTTCCTTCAGCTTACAGCCGCAATAGTTTCTGAAGGTTCTGAAGGTTTTGCCTTATTTACTTAAAGTGTTTTTAAAGTAATGGAGCATTAATTATACTGATTGAATTTTGGGATTATTCTGTAAAATATTGTAAGATACAATTTTAGTTTTCATATCATATTACTTTATATTTCTACTCTTTTTTCAGGATCAACTTCTAGGATTAAGTTTTTTTTATAAAATTTCGTTTTTTGTTGTGAGAATCCTGTTTTTTATTTTTGCTTGTATTTTTTACTCTGTTTTTCATGACTGTTGACGCACTACCCAATTATTTGCCTCATTTAATATAGAATTTTATATATCGTCAATTTTCCTATTATTCCTTTTTGATTAAATTTTTAAATTTATTCTTTACATGTAATAATTTTAACGGAAACTGCTTACTAGTGGTTTAGTTTGACTTTTTTTTATTTAAGTATATAATAAATAGGGCATGTGATAACACATATAGGCCGTAAATCTCACATGTTTACGAAATCTAATTATAATATGTGAAACATAATTTAAAGCAAAATAAATAGTTTTGCAAAATGTATAAAATTTGATAATAAATGTAAAATGTAAAAAATGTATCAAATTTGATAATAAATGTAAAATGTATAAAATTTGATAATAAATGTAAAATGTAAAAAATGTATAAAATTTGATAATAAATGTAAAATGTAAAAAATGTATAAAATTTGATAATAAATGTAAAATGTAAAAAATGTATAAAATTTGATAATAAATGTAAAATGTATAAAATTTGATAATAAATGTAAAATGTAAAAAATGTATAAAATTTGATAATAAATGTAAAATGTAAAAAATTTATAAAATTTGATAATAAATGTAAAAAGTAAAAAATGTATAAAATTTGATAATAAATGTAAAATGTAAAAAATGTATAAAATTTGATAATAAATGTAAAAAATGTATAAAATTTGATAATAAATGTAAAATGTATATAATTTGGTCTTTTCACTAAGCTTAGGTAAAAAAAAATTAATAAAAAAAAGGAAATGATGCAGACACATGACATGCATTTATATAACAATTTTTTCACTTTCGTAATTTAACAAATTCATCTATCTGTTTCGTAAGTATCTATAAATATTATTTAATAAGTCTAAAGGTCTGAAGAGATACTAAACAGCAACAAAATATTATAGCCTTTGTTTTTTAAATTATTTGAAAAGCTTTTCTTAATGGGATGAAATTCATTACAAAATTTTGTGAGAAATCTCATAATGTACTATCATAATTAATCATAAATAGCCGGTATGTGTTATCAGTAATGGAGCTGAAATAAATTCTCCATATTTCCGGTGTGCTGGTATCATTAACGGTACTTACATACTTTTTGCTTTAATTTCAGTATCTAATAAGTTCGTAGGGCGCCTCGCTACTGCGTAACGATAAATTTGAGGTGTCGGTCGAGTTTATTTATGAGCTAACTGCGTGAGGCCTTTATTGATAAACTTTCGGTACGAGTAAATATTTTGCAATGAATCGCCTGCCCCATGTTCAAGGTCTCGGGCGACTCCTTAACTTGACGACCCTTAGCGCAATTTAGTGCGAATTAATGTGCCGATTTTGTTTATAATGTTCTAAGAACTTGTTTTCAGTGAAAAGTTTCCATAGTTGATTGTTTTTCTTATTATCGCTACACGATATCTTTATTGTATCAAGTTACTAAAGTAATTATAGTTCAATACATAAAGTAAAATATGCTTGAATCTTGCAGAGTGAAAAATATATGGACGCAAATGGTAGCTACTTAAATTTACTTGATTGTACTTCAGTTATAATATATGTCTTTATATCTTTCAGTTTCAACAAATCATAATAGGAGATGTAACTCTTCAGTAAGTATATAGTACAGAATTTTTACTAATTTGTAGTTCCAAAAAATAACATCTATCGTTTTGCTTCAAAATATTTAGAACCGGTACGAACAAAACCAATTTATAAAACTGAAGTTTCCCTCGTGAGTAAAAAACTGGTCGTGGGCAAACATATAGAAAAATATATATAACAAACATATAGAAAAAGACAATATACTCTCACCTAACGATCTATTCTGAACAAGGTTGCCATTTTTTTTGACTTCTGGTAAAAATATTAAATTATTTATTTACCCTACCATTAAAACCCTAAAAATTGCAATTTCTTGCCAATTTATAATTTTTTCGGAAATATACATTTTTATGTCTACTTTGATTTACACACTTTTTTATTATTATTTTTCTACTTAAGTTTTATACATGTATAGAATTACTTTATGAAATTTTCAAAATTACTTTAAATAAAGTAGTATTTTTAGTTACTTAATATTTTCATAGATCCCTATTTATCTTCATAGCTTGTTAATTATTTCGTAACTTAGATAAATGTTCAATAAAATCTGTGACAAATTAGAAGATTCTTCTAATAGTGCACAGTAGTACGAGTATAAGTTCAAATTATCATTATCCTTTTGTCAAATTATTTAAAATAAATACGGTTTTAGCCTTGGTGTATTGGATTGATTCAAGGCCTATGGCTTTTGCTGGCGTGGCACACTGGGCGGACTCGGTTTGAATTCCCGGCCGCTCGTTGAGTGGGGCTGGACTGGTGTTCTAGTTGGCTGTAAGAGATTATCCTAGTAGCAATAAATCTACCATATGCATCAATTATAATAATAAAGAAAAAAAATTGAGTTCTTTTCAGGTTAAATTTGAATATATTTACGACGTAAATTATTTATTTATTCACAAAAATAACTGTCAATTTAGAATGCTTATACTGAATATGATGAACACATAGGCTAGACAAGAATGCAACAAGATTTAAAATTAGTGAAGTAATGAGCTTATTAATATTTATATTCAATTTTGTATATATATATATATATATATATATATATATATATATATATATATATATATATATATATATTTGGATGCGTACGTGCGTGCGTGCGTGCGTGCATGCGTGCGTGTACATCTGCAGTAATGAACAGTATTTATATTAAGCTATTTATAACTATTCATAAGTGCCGATCTCAACAAAGCCAGAGGGAGCTCGAATCCTCTGAATGTCATTGCCGTCCGGGTTGAGCCCTACCAAAATTTTATTGTCTCACTGTAATCGAATCGACTATGTACGTTAAGCAGTCGACAATTAAAAGCCAATCAATAACGAGCTAACCATTTTTGACGTATTTTGCTCTAAGGTTTTTTCTGACATGAATGATTAATTAATATCTGATTAATTAAAATATAACTTATGTTTTATTTTTAAACTAATTTTTCGTCAAAATTCCATAAAAGCTTGTTGCAATTTAAAATTTAATCGGTTGATGGGACTGATGGCAACGACGTTTTAATTATAGATAGAATCATTTTATTGCTTTTCCAGATTTCATAAAAAATGCTTTGGAAATTGGAGGTAACACTATAGTTCAAATAATGGGTTATGGCGAATTAGCATACTTGTTCAACTAACAATTCTGTCTCCTGTTCCAGCGAGTAATGTTGTCCTGTGTCACACATTTCCAGATCTTCAAACTTTTCCTCTCCGAAATGTATTAGTGCCATAGAGTCTGATGAATTGTAATGGTCATGTAACCAAAGGACTCATTGAGACTAGTCAAATCTGAGTCCAAACTCGATGGGCAGTATTCATCGAGCCTGTGACCACCTCCCTCAGCCATTATTTGGTATGCTCGATGATACCATATTATTCTATTGTCATCAAAATATTTGAAGCTAATAGAAACGTTTTTATAAATAAAATGAATGTCGTCAACTAAGTAGGGAAAATTTATCAAATTATCTCTCTCTCTCTTTCTCTCATTGCCAATCTTCCCTCTCTCGGATTTTACTCTTTTAGATTTTGTGGGAGAATACTCGTCTATATACTAGAGTTAAGGGATTTAATAGCTGGCAGCGACATTGTTTTCATGATGGACAAGTGAATTGGTTCTTTATCAGTTTTTACGTGGTCTTTTTCTATAAGTCTGTGGAGTTAGCGAGTTTCATACATTAATATCACAGCTGCGCATAGAGGATATAATGGAATATAATATATAATTTATTTCATTGTACTGGTGGATAATGCCATATTTTCACAAATATGCAACATTTTTCTTTTGTTTAATTCACGATTTTAATAAAAACTCTTATGGCCTTATTTTTAAGGGATGTTATTTTTATTCTCGTTCCACTCGAGTCCAACAGGAGATAGGCTTTTGCCCTATAAATATTTATGCTCGTACATATTTTTCATATTTTGAGGATTATTCTCTTTCAAATATACGAAACTGAGATTCGGGTATTATTTTACTTTCGCTTTCACAAAAATATTTTCATAGTTTATCATGGAAAAGATGACTCATTTAAACATAATTATTTTGCGTAACAAAAACTACCTCTTCTGTTTTTTTTGTTGTTATAATTGTCATTTTAAGAAATTAAGATGCTATTATGGGTAAACAAAACCGACAAAGTGTGCATCGGCACGAATCAATTAGAGTTCCGTAGTCGCATGTATACCTTGCATTTGTTGATGCAGGTTAGATAAAATAATTTTAATTAAAAAATTATCCAGACGGTTGTATCTCGAATGTTTTTAGACTTTTAAAGTTCATGGCTGGAAAACTGGTTGAGCTGAATATTGTACATCCGTTAGAAGCTTAACATTTCCCAAATATTGTTTAATATGAAAAATACAACCTCCGTTTTAATTTATTTTTTGTTGTGTTTGACTTACCCTATGGTACTACTTTCAATTTGGAGCTCGCGGGTTTTAAACTGTACAAACTGAAACACTGTGACAAACAATTATAACTAATGAAAATACATCAACTTGAATTTAACATAGTAATAAAATATGATAAACCGCATATCTATCACCCAAAAAAAAGGGAATATTTTAGGAGGGGAAAATTAAATAAGAATTAAAAAAAAATATATGAGTTATAATTTGAAAAGGCTAGTTATAAAGGTTTCAAGTTTTTCCAATTTTAGGTAATATATATTCAGAGACATGGTGGATAAAAAAGGTTGTAATATTCATGAAAATTTACATGTCGCCTCTGCCTGATTATATTAGATAATATTAAAAACTAATTGTTGTAGGAATTCCATATTAGTGATGGCTCGTGATAAATTTAGTATTTTCACTGCGAACGAATTTCATTTCAGGTACGGAGCCCTCAATACAAGAGTCGGATTCAGAATTGGCCGCGTTTTTTGTATCTTCAATAATAATAACAAAATAGTAAATGTATCAATTATAGGAATTAATGTACCCAAGAAAAAACAGTTTGGGTAAAGTATGGATTCTCCCGCATGTTCCATAGATTAACGAAATTAATATGGTCATGACTTTGTATCCTATTTATTGAAACATGTAATTGAAAGTGTACGTAAAATTGAGAAAATAAGACAGAGAAAACAAAAGAAAACGGCGATGTACTTAAACTAAGAAATGTTATTCTTACATTCAACCTAGTGGATTACTTGAACAGCTTTTCACACAAAAATGCCAAGAAAAATGATCACTTACTGATCATCTCTTTTGTTCTTATATTAGTATTGTAAACATGATGTATAGTTACTTTTTCTTATCTTGTAAACTGTAACATCTTTTCCAATTTTCCTACAGATAGCAATTTCTTTGTTTGAACATGCGCGTATATGGTAATACAACAGTTTATGGATGCTTCAATGATAACACAGACATTATGTTATTAATATTAAACAATGTGTTCGATGATGTTTTTATTCGTGCCTTAGCAAAAGAGAGATAGATAGATAGAGAGAGAACAGTAATGGTCGAGATATTTAATTAACCATTTGTCGTAGGAGGTCAAATGTTGTACTAACATTTAAAGGATTATTCTTAGAATACAACACAGGTAACATTTATCTCACATCTAGTTCTAGTTATTGAGCTACTTCCATTCTAATAATTATAACGTCAACTTTTTATAGCCACGTTGAATGCATCTCCAGTTAAGGAGTGAGTCGGTGAGGCAATCCTTACCTTCTTCAATACTTCTAAATTGTTTGCCACCTGGAACATTTTTTATAATGGAGAAAAGATTACCTAACTTAGCGATAGATCCAGAAAAATAGAGTTATCATTTGAGAATGTACCAACTAAAATATTAAAGCAGATTTTTAGTTCTTTCTGAATATGAACAACTATCGTAATAAAACAGAACAGCCTCGTGAACAACGAACAATACCGTATATTCTTAGTCTGAGGCGTTTAAAAGTATGACCGTAATCCTTCGAGTTGCTTCTCTCCAATTTTGGGCATAAAGTCAACCAAAATGATCATTGTCCGGTCCCAAAACGTGGTTTACAATACTTTTGGTGTATTAAATGTTTGTATTGTTTGGTATCGATGCAGATCAAGTATGGTGCCATTTCGCAGATCGGTACTTAGTTTTCGCCATTTTCTAGGAAAATGTCTGACAATTAATTTTCTCAGTATTCGCAATGCTCTATTTTTTTGTGATTATCTGCCAAAATTTGGGGCGTAAATATCGAATATGTTTATATGTATATATATAGTCATGTGGTGTCGCACGGGTCTTGTATTGGAGTGTCCATAATTCGCCTAGTACCTAGTTGTGTTTCGATTTTAGTAATACTAGAAGTGACGGATGAGGTACAATAATATATTTCAGAATTGTTTTAAATAATGGAAATGAGTATGTTTCGGAATACTCCTGTTGTTTGGCGACATTGATACATCTATATATTTACTTTTTTTTCTACTTTTCTTATAAACAGAAAAGATGTTGCTCTGTACGCTTGTTTATAAAATTTTTCAAGTAAATCACATGAAAGTCACTTCTATTGCCATAATAATTATAAAGAAAGACGTTGTATAATTCAAATAAAAAATTACGTCATCCTTCCGCCAAAATGGAAATTGTATGTATATTACTGTACGGGGAGTACTATGACTAGAAAACCTGATGAAATTATTCAGTAAAAAAATACTCATTTTTAGATATTTTTGGTACCCGGTTCTAGTTTTTTTTAATTGTTTTTATTAGTACTTGTTATTATTAGTCATATGAACGATAATTAATAAAATACCCCGTTTAAAAAAAAACTACTGATCGGCCACCGTTCAGAAGTCTGCCAGACTTAATAAAAAAGACAAAGAATCATACCAAACAGAGTTTAAGTTATTCTAGAGATAGTTTCGAATGTGACAAATTAAAAATTTATTCCTTATACATTGGTAGTGATTTGCTCTATGCAAAATTCGTATAAAGCAAACATTTAATTTTTAAGATTGTAACGCTATCCGTCAGTAGTCTTCTGTGGTTTTCGAACATATAAAAGAGCTAAATTAATATTTGAAATATGGTCAGACTTTTCATAAATTAAACAAAGTTTCGAGTCCAATATTAGAATTTAGCTTTTTTACTCCTCTCATTTGTTTCGGCGGATGTCACAAGAGAGCGAAAAAGTTACGAATTTCCTTTTGGTCGCAAGGATCTTCCTCCCCTTGATAATATTATTTACATCTATGCAAATGAATTTCATACATAAATATACATACAAATTCAGACCGTGAGCTGCTTTACCAGTTCGGATCAGATATTGTCGTAGGAAAACATAATGCACAGTTGGAATAAAGAACAAGTATTCAGATAGTGTCTTGTTAGATGGACTTAATTTTCGGTAGCGACTACTTTATAGTACTTTCATATCTGGTTTTAAGTAGGAGTTTTCATATCATATGAAAATGAGCGATGTAAATTGGATTCATTATTGCCTTTATGATTTGTAAAAATGATTTTCATATTTTCTCGCATTCCATGTTTTAAAGCGTAATGAAATAATTTTTATGACGCTTTCAGTGAATATATCTTTTATGATTATTAGTTTTTAGTTGATGGTTAAAAATTTCTATATTATATAGATGATAATTTATTGGGCAAATTATCGGATTAGTGGTTTATTAATGGAGCTGAATTGGAATGATTACCCATATTTGTTTTTCTCAGAAACGGTGTGGTATAGAAATTGAAATTGATTAAGAATGATCGATGATTGAGAATGATACATCTAATAACTTGTGTATCAATCTTAATGTTTATTTCTGAGTATTAGCAATTGCTAATACTCAAAAATAAACATCAGGAATTTTTAGCAGGGTCGTCTCAAAGGTAATTTTAATTAGTATATCTTAGGAGATTTATCGTAGAATATAGAAATAATCCCTACCTTACTTCTGAAATTATTCAACATGGAATTATAAAAAATAGGGTTTTCAAAGCCTATGCAATGGTTGTAGGAAAACTATAGCGGTCGACTTATATGTCACAATTTTTTAAATATGCACCATATGTTAACGCCTGTGAAAATTCTTGTAGGCAATATAATTATATTTTGAAAAATTAATATTTGTAAATATTTTAATAGAAATACTATAGATTCTCAAACGTTTATCAGTACCTAAATGAGTACGGAATCCTTCTAGTGAAAGTTTTACTAGATTTTATTGAAGTTTATTTACGAAAAACTTTTATGGAAATAAAAATTAAGAAAAAATGTTAGCTCTCAATTCGACGATCCTAAAAACATTAATATAACATGTCTTCCTGGAACTTGTCTTTCGTTTATTCAATTTGTTGTTAGACTAAATAAAACGGACCAAGTGCAAGTCGAAGTATACGTAAAGTCCGTATTAGATGAGAGTTATACGCGAGTACCTTTTCGGTGTTTCTATACAGTGTTGGCATAAGTCGCATAACGTTAGCGTAGTTTTGAGTAATGAAAATTTGAAACATAGCTTTTTTTTCTTATATTTTATTATCAGTAGAAAAATTTCATATTACTAAATAATTATTTTTTCGCTATCATTACGACAATAGGTAACAATGAAAGTCTTTAGAATGACAAGAATGAAAGCAAGTAGCAATTTCGAAATTTATTTTTTCTTTTTGAAAATTGCGTCTCTGGTACTCTATGTATTGTTTCATTCAATGGAACTACTGAGAAAAGCAATCAGCTTTCTTTCGAGGCATCATCCAAGGTTTTTCTAAGGCGGTCGTCACTCTTTCAGTGGGAATCGTATTCCTCGCAGATATAATATACTATTTTCACGTAGAATTTTCCACATACCCTTTTATTTTTGAGAATAAAAGAAAATGGGATGGTGCCTGGTCGAGGCTGCACGGCGGATGATCCATAATTTCTACCCTAGACTTATTCAAATATTCAGTCTTTCTTTAGCTGAATCGAAAATGCATATTGTGATGAAGGATGATTCTCTCAATCATTCTATAAAATAACAGACAATTACTGGTATACCAGCTTGCTGTAACTGTTCTTTTATTTGTCATGTAAATATATTTACATGGCAAAAATAAATTTGCATGTCTGTTACTTGCCAAAAATATCTTAATAATAATGAAATTTGGAATAATTACCATAGTTTTTCGGTTAACTTTAGGTAAATTTCTAGTATCGCCGTTTTTTCAAAATTATGGTTTTAGCGGTTTCAGAGATATGCTGAGAGAAAAATATTTTGGTGGACATTTTCAAATATTTCTCTGAAACTGTCGAACATACAATTTTAGAAATAATAGTTTTGGAGTCCTTATACCTTTCTTTTTCATTGTTGTAAATATTTAAGTTCTAGTACCTAATATGGTAATTATTGATATATCTATTATTGATATATAAGTTTACTATGAGAATATATATCATAATGATTAGTTACGAAAAAAAATACAGAAAAAAAATTAAACCTTTTTTCTATATTCAAGTTCATAACTTTTTATTGGTTTCATATATTTATTTCTCAAAAATTGGTTTTTGCAATTCATTCATAGCCTCATCTTTAGTTTAGAAAATTAATTCCAAACGATTATATTTTAAATTTAAGTGCGAAAAAATGCAGTAAAACTCTCGTATCCTCTTTCTTAATTTGTATAGAAAACAATTTAGTTTAATGCAATAGTATTGGAGAAAAAAAATATTTAGCCAACGAAAATTTAATGTCAATCTTCCATACGAGCAGTACGTTATAACGTATCGGCCATTATGCGCAGAGATGCGCTCGTAGTAGGTTGTGCCTACTGGCCACTCTGAATAAAATTATTTTGCGATCGCGGCTTTAATATTAATGTAATTATAGTTAGATTGACCATTCGTAACCAAGTTAAACAAACTTATCTATTTGAAATATTTAATTTCTAATAAAATTCGTGGCAATAATGTATTTGTATTTACTTTAGATTTTCAAACTGCTAAAATATTTTTATTATATAATCAAAAAAACGAGAACGTATCATAGTCTTAATCCTCTCTCTCAGTATCAATTATAAGCTCAAAAATATTGAGCTTCTATTAATTTTGAAATCGTCAATGTTGTAAAAGCCAAAGCTAAGTTTGAAAATTGTATTTAAAAGATAGTATTTAACTTTATAATTTTCAGTGTTATTGTTTTCACCATATACCACTTACCAAGATAATTTTAATGCCGACATAGCTGTAGTTACACAAAAATAAATTACATAATATCACGCTAAAAATAATTCTTTTTCTTACTTTTATTCCTACACACTCACAAAAATATAAGAAAAAAAACAGTAAGGATAATACATTAAATTACTTCTGAAAGGTAATATATAGTTCTCTAAGGATTTTCACATCAAAAATAATCTATTATAAATATTTTTATTTAGAGCTTTTATTTTAGCTAGAAAATAAACAAATTACTGGGATTTTACTTCTTTTAAACTACCTGTGAACGCACAAAATATGAAAATGATAAAACGAAAATTACAGATTTTTAAAGTTCAACGTAGGAACTAAATATCGTGTAATTTTCATAATTTTAACTCGTAGCCAATATATTATAGGCTGAACAATGCAATTTTTAAAAATTTAAAAATCTCAATATTCTAACACATATTTCCTGTTATAAACAGTAAGATGAACAAGTCAATTGTAGGTTTTATTTCTTATACGATATGCCTAATTAATCTCTGAGAAATATTAGCTGTTTACATTGGGCAGTAAAACCACTGGAGCCAGTTAAATATGACGAAAAGTCAGAAAAATACATATTATGCAGTTATAGTATTAATAGTATTTTCACACCGTGTTATTTCAAAACGGTAATAATTGTGTGAATTTGAATTTTTGTATTCAAAAACTATTATCTTTCAGCTTTAAAATGTTAAGGTGTAGATATCTTTGACATACGAATGTTAACAGCTAATATAATAAAGTATAAAAATGGCGTTTTTTAAATTATCTGATTCGGGTAAGCGCGGACTAGTGCATGCGAAAATTAAATGACGCTGGATTTCCTTCTCTGGGATCGTAAAGAAGATTGGTGTAAAGTTTGAACAAAATCAAAAATGGTACAGCAATGAAATTTTTTCTTAGACATTTTTATGTGGAATGCCTCATACACTGAAAAACGTGCAAAAAACATATCCCTATTCCATTTCTTAAACCACTCAATCTAACCCTATGAAAAAATAGGATTTTTAGAAGTCCGTGCCATTATTGTAGAAAAACTATAACAATTAATGTAGATATTATAGTTTTTCAAATATTCACCATGCTAAAAATAATATTTGAAAATGGTTTAATAGAAATATTAGGTACTATTTGATATTTATAAGTGCTTACATGTGTACGGAACTCTCGTGTTGCGATCTCGTATATCGTATTCTACTCGTTCTTGATAGGTTAATTCGGATAGATTAATAATAATTATTTTCGAGAACAGGTTTTAGGAAACTAGGATATATTCTGGGAAACCAACAATAATTACCAGATCTAATTAAAGCTTTTCGGAATTCTTTACTGAAATCCATATACAATCTGCCTCTTAAATACTAATATTTAATTTAAAAATTATATTATGCCAAACCAGCACAAATCACTAAATTATTTATTTACTATCAATAATTCTAAGACGCCTTAGCAAAAACGATTACTTTAATCCTGGATAAGTATTTGTGACGATGGTAAACAAACTGCTTAATCTAACTAAGGGAAAGTTCGTAAATAGATGAGCTTACAAAAGAAAGGTCGTGAACATTGCATCTGTACATAACTTGAGCAGAGAAATTTCAAGGAATTTCCTTTATCAGTAATTCTGTATATTGGTATTCTATATCGTTATAGATGCCATACACTTTCTAATATCAATTCTGAAGCAAAATGTTTTTTTAGGAAAGTTGAACGTTGAATTTCATTCGCGTGAAATATATAGCGTACGTGAATAATTTTCATTCATTTACACTTGTGCGAAATTTGGGTGTTCCATTTACATATTTATGAGTAAAAACCCACCTATACTTTGATCTAAGAGTTTGATCTAAACTCTATCGAATCCTTTGTACTTTAGGAGTTTCGAAATAAATTGAATAGAACTAGCTGCGCTACATAGGCAGGCTGAACTAGTCACTAATATACACAGTCACAGTTATAAAGCAAATACCACGTAGTTTTTTCCCAACATTTTGATGTAGGTTTGTTGACATTTCATTAATTTGCATATGTATTTGTGAACAAAAAAATTATGTAGGTACGTAAATGTAGGCGAGAATGTACGGTAGGGTGGCCGTCCTATAGGCTCCGTTCGCTATGCGTTTGTTGATAATAATTTCGCACCCCATTGCATTTGAAGTTGGAACTGAACGTTTGTTAGTTCTAAATATTGATTGATACCCAATTAAATAAGAATTTGGCCCAATCTATCTGATAATGGCAACTTGTTAGAACCACTATTAAATTTATATTGGTCGTGTGAATATGTGTATTTAGGCCTCGAACTGTAATAATACGTGAATTAATTCATTCAGTTTTTCAGTTCGATTGGACTAAAAGTTTTCGGACTAAAAGGGATATTTACATAAAAAATGCATTAGATTTTGAAAAAAAATGAAAAATTAATGACACATATTAAACCACTTATTTTAGGTATATTGTATTAGTAATATACTTATTACTATGGATTAGAATTTCTAAATAGAAAACCTGTCTTAATATTCGTCAAGACTTTTTAAAATATTTTCCTTAAATATCAAGTAAAAACTTAGTAATGTGTACGCAAAAACTAAGTTTGGAACAAAATAATTAAAGCAAAATTATTTTCTCGACTTTTACAAATGTAAACAATTTATCTAATACATTTTATTCTCCGAATATTATTAATGGTACCCGCAGATAATATAGTCCGATCCTTTACAACTTTTTGGAATATTACCAAATTAGTCAGATTGAATTTTATGTTAGAATTTGTGCTTACATTTACAGATGTCTGTTGTTTTAACGCACAAAATATAAAATTCAAAATTGCAAACAATTTAAATTTAAAATAATAACATCATAAAACGTCTATACGTTTTCAACTTTTCTTAATATGAAAAGTTTTTAGAGATTTTTTGTAAGCGAATCAGAAAAGTCAACAAAGTTATGTTAGATGAAATTAGTTTTGTGTAAAATAAAAATTGGGGCGAAATTTATTTTGTCACAGAAAATTACCAGTTATTCCACAATTAAAATCTTATAAAAATATTTTTTGTAATATTTTAATAAGTTTTGAAATAATATGCTATTTCAACTTATTGTTGTTTAATCGGGGTCCGTAATCTATCCCAAGGGACTTGGCCTGAATGCTTGTTTGTATACGAAGCGATTGCCATCTGATATTCGCAACGCACACTGGAAACCAGACCTTTGGTTGGATTGATTTTTTCTAATGAATGTTACGGCAAGAATAAAGACCATTGGGTTAACCTGCTTTCCGAAACAATGGAAGAGCTTATAAAGGTATTATTAAGAAGTGGGGTTGGTAATTAACGATCCAATCACCGACCGGTTCATACGTTGTTTAACATCATTGATAGACTAAAATCAACGATTAAAATTCTTTTATGAGCCTCCTGGATTTTTATGTTAGTATAGCACATATAAATAGTAAATAAATGTATGTACATAACATTCAAACCAAAATGCAAATATGTTTACTCACTGTTATATTCTTTTGGGAGAACCTAGACTTCTCGCGTCTGTTAAATTTCTCTTACGCTTGACTTCATTGCTCCTGACTAGTTTATTTATGGGTGAAAATGGTGATTTTTATTTTAAATCAAGAGTTTTGACAGTATAGCGATAATTTTTCTTTTGTTTTACTTTACTTTAGACGTTTGTCGTTTGTACAAGACAGTTGTTTTGAACTATTTTTTGCATTAAGTACAATATAAATTTAAAATCGTCTGTTTAAATGCTTTTGAAATGTAATATTAAAATAATTTCTTTTATGTAGAAAACTATAAATGAAAATTTAGGTTTTTATTATTTTCTAAATTAACCAATTTGTATCAAGTTTTTTATAAGTAAGGAAATGCCGTTTGAAAAATAATTGAAATTAATACAGACTGTAAACTTCCTGACGTTCATTTTTATTCAAAGTTCATGTCAATCAAGATCAGCTTAAAAAAGGAAATTTTATAACTTTTCGTAATTTCAATAATATTATGCAACATACATATTTCAATTCACATTCATTAATAAATTATTAACCTGCGCGAGGTAGCCAGATATGTGAATGTTCTTAAATGTATTAAAAATAAATGTTCAACATGAATACAGCATATGGAGTCACTTTCGAACTGTATAAATTATCAAATGGAGCGGTAACGAGATCTGTGAATGTAAGGAATAGCTATATTTAAAAGAAATGTTTAACATAGATGGAAGATATGGAGTCACTATCGAGCTATATAATTTATTAAATAGAGAGGTATCGATTGATAGTGATAATTTAAGAGATTTTTTGGAAACAATTCAAATATGATATTTTATTTGTTTATCGAAAATCAAACACGACATCCTACTTCCGAACTGCTAAAATTATGTTTTAATAACCTAATTATTTTGGGTGTACACGTTTGACAAGGGACGTGTAAATGAAATATTTTCACTTCACATTTTCATTTATTTATTTCAATCTTTATCGTACATATAATACATACATTTGGCGGACTTATTGCATCATAAGCAATCTCTTCCAGTCAACCACATTGATTAAATATAAACATTATGTGATGTGGGTGCCCATAGATAATAATAAAAAAAAACGAAACTTAGGATAAAACAAATCATCATATGATGATAATATAAATATAATTAGAATAGCTATAAGTCACAATATAATTTCAACGTGGTAAGTACATTTTTTTTATAATCTTCAATGACATTTTGAATGAATACAGCTACTGGAAAATATTTTTTTGTAGATTCTGAGTTAGAGACCAGTATTACCAAACCATTGTGTAGGGTATCATTGTGAATGTTTTCCAAAAATGTTGGGGTATGTAATGAGCTCTTTCACGATGCAGTGATCCCTTCACGAATGATCAAGCTTTAAAGTGGTAATTTAATCAGAGTTAGGTGTCCCTACCCCCTACCAGTTAAACTGTTATCTTCGAAAACTTCAAAAGTATATATAACAAAGTTAAAAGGGAAATTATAACAGCTAAGTAGACTCTACTAGTTTACGAGTAATGATGCAGTGGCCCGATGCAGTAATCCCTTCACGCGTAAAAAAATTATAGAAACTTCATACGACTGAATTAAACAAACTATAAAAATAAATTTGTATTTGAAAATTATCATTTATTATATCTGTGAAACATAGTAGGTGATATATATATATATATATATATATATATATATATATATATATATATATATATATACATATATATTTATATGGTGGGAAATAATAATGTTTAAAAACACACCATGTTTTTAAGCCTGAAAAATATATAAAACTTTGTGAAAAATTATTATTCTTAAATACTGTAATATAGGTATTATGTACTAAATATGTAAGAAACCCTCGAAGTGGGAGTTTTATTCATACTTGAGTTATTGAATATATTTGGCGTTAATTTTGTAGAAATTCATTATTCACAATTAAATGAAACTACGTGATGTAGTATTATTTCTACTTTCTTTGTAGACAATTAGCAAAGATATATTTGCTAATATCCCACCTGAAGATGTAATACAACGAAACCTAGGTCGTGGTAAAGAACTTAAAGAAAGTAGAAATAATACTACATCACGTAGTTTCATTTAATTGTGCATACTTGAGTTGTTTTGATATTAGATCTTGATTCGTGAAAATTTTAAATTATTTCTTGAAAATTTTGAACTTATATGAAAAATGTCTTACAAACCACTTAGAAATGTTTTTCGTAGACAATAATTTAATATTTTTGTGCGTAATATATTTTGTAATTATATTAGTTTCTATACAAAATAAAAAAAAATTATTTCTATTTTATTAGCTTATTTACATAAGTACTATGTTATGATTTCAAACGGATAAGTTCTTTGTTATGTCCACTCTAGTATCATATTATACGGTACTGTCTTTTTGCAGTTTTGCACAACTCAGCGTGTAGGGTTCCATATCCCGAAACTAAGGTGATCAGGTAATGCAACAAAAATTAATTTTGTCTACAAATGATATGTGTATTCCTGTTTAAATCCTCTTTGCGGCAACGTAGCTTGAATCATGAATCGAAATTATTAATTTCTACTTTTTTTCTGTACCGTGGCGTGCAGTATTTTTTTTGGGAAAGGCAAGCTGTGAATAGACGGACATATAAAAAATTACATCAACATACACACGCACACGTAAGCATCAGCTTCCATGACCACTACCCTGATGGTCCTGAAAACGGCACTGAAGGCGGCGAAGGAATATTTAATGTTTATTTCGGCCTGCATGTCTACAGAATCATTGCAGTACGAGTTTCACTCGTACTTGATCGGTTTGTCTTATTCAAAATAAAGTGACATATCATATCTACAACGAAAATTATAGAAGAACGTTATGTCACTATTGCGAATCTTTAGTTGATCTTAGTGATCTGAGAGTTTTCAAAGCTTTATTTTTCTGATGTGAATTATGTATTTAATTGAATATCGGCTGGTTATGTTGTTCGGTACGATATTTATATTCCAATTAAATATTGTACCGGACAACATTCTAATCCCTGCTAGATATTAGCTTCTGTCAGGTTTTGTCAGATATTGACTATAATAATTTTTCTTTCGTACATTTGTGATAGTCATTTTAAAAAAATGTTTGTACTGTGAAAAAAAACAAAAAATGAATATCATGCCTAATTAAAGGTTTTTAGAGTTCTTAGCTGAATGTTATATACTAATGTCGATCCCTTATATAATAATACACAAAATATAAAAATTATATTACGCCAAGCCAATGCAAGTTACTAAATCAGTTATTTATTATGAAGACTTCTAAGAGGCCTCACAAAAACGATTAATCAAACTCCTTAATCTAACGATAAACCCGCAGATCCATGATTTTTCAAAATAAAGCTCGTGAACATTGAATCTGTACATAAGTTGACCGTAGAAATTTCAATAACTTTCCTCAATCACATATTATTTATACTCCTATATCATTATAGACACAAATACATTTTCTAGTATCAATAGGCTATTTGACTGATGTCGATATTTTTTGTAAAAATATTTTAAAACTGTGCAGTAAGTCTTAAAAAAACCTTGTGATGAAAAAAATAATGCATGTAACAAACAATTATCGAAACTTCTAAATAGGAAAAGTGTAAATGTTTTGTAAATTAAATTGAAAATCATGAATTTAGTTTTACATACAAAAAAAATGAGAAATTATAATATGCAATATATAATTCTATACAACTGGCCAGTGACGTCATATGCCAGTCGTATTTTATATGGGGCGTTTTCGCACGAATCGAAGTTCGTCAGTTTTTAAGTCTTTATAACTTTGTAATGAAATGTCCTAGGTATTGTGACGTTTTTAATGTTATTACTTATTCCATTCTAGTAATAAAAAAATATAGTCAATAACCCTATTCTGAAGGAAATCGGTTTCACAGGAAAGTATGAACTTTGAATTTCTTTTGTCGGAAATATATAGAGAACTTAAATAATTTTCGTACATTCACAAGGGCTGCGTGTGAAATTTGGGTATGGTATTAACATTTTTACGAGTACACACCGACCTATGCTTTGATTTAAACATATATTGAAAAGCTCAAATGTTAAGGATTTCAGAATAAATTGGATAAAATAACCTACACTACATCGGCAGTTTATTTGAGGGTAATATGAAAAGTTTTCATATTCGTAAAAATTAAATGAGGTTTGGTATTGTCACATTACTTACCGAATCGGTTTCCATTACCATAATAACATTTTTATTAGTCGGAAATATCGAGTGGATACGTTCTTCTTTAGTTCTTTAGTTATAAAATAAATGCCACGGAGTTTTCCATTAATTTTTAGGAATATAATTCTTGACACTTTTTCTTAATTTACCTATTTACATATGTACAGAAAATAAATTATTTAGATACATGAATCGAATAAGTAAACATACAAGTGAACTAGTAGGCAAAATTCTAGGAATAATGCGAAACATTACCGCTCAATGAGTGTAGGGGTGGAACGGAATGTACCGTAGGTCGGCCGCCCTGTTAGATTCCGTTCGGTATGCGTACGTTGATGACAACTTCGCGCCTCATTTGCATATGAAGTTGGAACCGAACGTTCTTTAGTTTCATGTATGCATTTATATACCACTGAATAAGAATTTGCCTCAAGCCACGTGCAAGAGGCATCGATATAACGACCATTAATCTGATGAAATTATGTACTTACTCAAGGTACATTATTCATTTTGCCTGGACTGGTCTGGTGAATATATGCATTTGGAGTTCTTTCTATAAAGGTAGTAATAATTGTGAATTAATAGTTTTTTTTTCTATTCGGTGGTTTTGATCCATATTATTTGTTTAAAATGCCGAATTTTAATGATCTTATATTAGGAATATATATTATGCATTGTTACCGATTAAAATTTCTGTAATGGACAAATTTGTCAATATTTTTAAATTTTTGTTTATTCAAATATTAGGTAAAAAATTGGGGATCTATAAGATGGCAACATAAGTTTGGAATAGTTAAGAAAAATAATTTTCACGATTTTTGAAAACTATAAATATTTTCAACAATTTTTCGAACATGTTTTATTCTCCGAGTGCCGTTGATTATACAGGCGAATAATACACGATGGCTACTTTACGAGTTTTTGGAATATTTTTCAACAATCCAAATTTAATTTGATGTTATACCTTGTGCTAATAGTTCCTTTAAAATAGTTATTCCTTGTTTAGTTCCTTTTTTAGTTTTAGTTCCTTTATTAGTTAGTTCCTTTTAAATGCAAACAAAATCAGTTAAACTAAACCTATATTCGGTAATAAAAGTTTATATCTTTTCGACTTTAATTAAATTGAACTGTTTTTAGAGAGTTTTTCTACTAGAGAATAACAAAATTCAAAAATTTACATTAGGTGATATTAGTTTTGTGGAAAGAAAATTTGTTGCGAATTGTTTTTCCTCTTAGCAAATTGTCATTTATTTCATTGTCAAAAGTTTATGAAAATTGTTTCCTAACGTTTTGTAAAATCGTTGATGTAATCTGATAATTCAAATTAGCATTATCTCATACTTCAATCTACGTCCACTATTTAACTCAGAGTGCTTGTTTTACACGTAGCGACTGTCATTTGACTTTAGTGATCCACAGGGGAAAAGCTTACAAAAATCCGAAGCTTGTAAAAATTGTTTTCCCAACGTTTTGAAAAACCGTTGATGTAATCTGCTAATTCAAAATAGCATTTTCTCGTACTTCAATCTACGTCCACTATTTAACGCAGAGTACTTGTTTTACACGTAGCGACTGTCATTTGACTTTAGTGAGCCACAGGGGAACCAGACCTTTAGTTGACCAGATTTGTTAAAAGTGAGTCTTGTCCACTGACAGAGCCAAGGTTTAATGTGCATTCTAAACCACCATGGAAGACGTCATAGAGATATTATTAAGACGTGTGATCGGTGATCAATCATACTCTCACCGACCGGTGCATGCATTGCTTTACCTCATTGATCGAGTAAAATCACCGAGTACAACTCGGTTATGAGCTTCCTCACTTTTTGTTATAATATAGCAAATATAACAATAATTAATATATGTACATAAAATTCAAACCGTATTGCAGATTCAAACATCACTTTTATCACTTTACTCACTGTTTTGCACTCTCGACAGGGCCTAATATTCTCACATCTGTCCAATACTTCATATGCTTGAATTCTTTGCACCTGGCTGGTTTACTTCTGGGTGAAAATTATGATTTTTGTTTTCAGTCAGGAGTTTTATTAGCACAGTGATAACTTTTCTTATGTTTTACTTAACTTTCAACTTTAGATGTTGGTCATTTGTGAAATTTATTAACTTTCAACTATTTTTATCGGGTACGATATTGTTTTATAACCGTCTGTGTACGAAATAGGTTTAAAATTGCACTGCGATGCATTGCGTTTCGCTTACATTATTTCTGCTAAAAATTATGTTTGCTAGTTAAATTTTTTTGTGATTTGAAAAACTTAATCACGTCTGAGTTTTGGATCCAACAACGGTAAGTTAATTTATCTTTTATTTACAGCATGTTATTGTTAATAAATGAGAAACAATATTCAGGTTATTTTCGTTACCTGAGATTCTGTGAACGTTTGTTTGAATTTTAGCTGTATGGGAAAAGCGAGTGCGGGCAAAACTAAATTGTACTGTATCGCCAATGGATCACTTTAAGCCAACCTTTTAATGATAATCAAGAAGCAGGGTTTGCCATATATTGTAAGAAAATAGAAGAAAAATATTTTGGTCTAACTATAAATGATTTGAGGTGTTCAGCGTAGAAATATGACATAACTAGCAATATTGACAAACGTTTTGATAATTCATCAAAAATGGCTGTCAGAAACTGAGTCAAATGTTTTTTAAAACACCACCCTCGATTAGTCCTCCGTCAACGAACAGCAAACAGTTTGGCTCGTGCTATGGGATTTAATAAAGTTCAAGTTGACCGGTTTTATCAAAATTTAAAACAATTTGAAAAATGTAAATTCTAATCTAGTCGCATATACAATATTGAGGAGACTAGAATAACCACTGTACCCAAAAGAACTTCAAAGGTAGTTACAACAGAAGGAAAATAAGTTCGACTCAAAGTAGTGTCAGCAGAAAAAGGCACCACATTTTTCACAGGCTAGTTACTGCATTGAGTGCTGATAGCCATTATATTCCACCAGCATTAATCTATTGTCGAAACCGCAAATTATAAACTCGACCCCATGTAAACAGCAACCGGTAGAAAAGTAGTTAAAAGAAGAAGAAAAGAATAAGCGCAAAAAGGAAGTTCCAACATCATCATTACATCCTCCTGCTAAAAATAACACATTTGTCCCAAAAGAAAAAGAAAAGACAATTTTATCAAAAAAGAACATCTATTTGAAAAGCGAGAGAAAGGAAACACTATTTTCCCCCTTGCCTAGAAAATATATAGAGCCGCCGACAGAAAATTGCATCAAATACAGTATTTGCGAGGAATGGTGGCACGAACAATGCACTTCTTATAAACTCTCATTATGTTTAAATAAAATACTTTTTAAAAAACCGACTTCAAAAAAAGTAGGTACTAAAAGGTAAAAAAATAATTAACTCAAAATAGGTACCTACTTATTCCCAATAAATAAATGAGCTACTTATTTTTAAAGTTGGTGGCAGCCCTGTCGGTCATATTTTATCGATCATATTTTACTTTTTAGTACCTAATTTTTTTTAGTTGCTTTTTTATAAGATATTTTCTTTTAGAATTTTTAGTGCGTAATAATATTAATCAACACATTATAACTAACACTCCTTTATTTTCTGTCTTAGAATATTCTATAATTAATAAAAGTCATCGGCAAAAGCTAGTATATAATTTCCGCTTTGTCTAAAGTGGGTTATCAACAACACATAAAAACGAAGCGAAAGTAGTAGCCGCCTGTGGTTAGTTGTGAGCCATTGAAGAGTTCCGCTCTCCATATCTAAAGTCCAATACCAGATTTTGCAAAGTAACAACTACCACTTGAGGAGTTTCGTTCTACTTATCCGAAATGCAATATCAGTTTTTGCAAAATAACAACTGAAGTAACAACTAATCGTATTGATTTACTGCCATTCGTTAAGGAGTTTCTTTTTTACTTTCTAGAACTTATCATCAGACCCTAACTAAGTAACTAGTTTATTTATTTTGCAAATTTACAACTACCCGTAGCAAGCATCTTGAATCATACGAATAGTTGATTTACTCCCATTATTAAATATATTTGGCGTTAATTTTGTAGAAATTCATTATTCACAATTAAATGAAACTACGTGATGTAGTATTATTTCTACTTTCTTTAATTTCTTTACCACGACCTAGGTTTCGTTGTATTACAACATCTTCAGGTGGGATATTAGCAAAGATGATGAATCTTTAATCTTTCTTGATAAACGATAGCATCTATGTGTTAAATAGTCAGATTTTGATTAGAATTGGCTCTTTGTTACTGTAAAAAAGGATAATAATACATTCAGTACTATAAAGACGAAATTACTCAGACAAACCTATAAAAAATATAAAAAGATCGTGTTAATGAACACCAAAAAGGGTATTATAAAATGCCTTCGGACTTCTAAAAAAATATGGACTTTCATATTTGTTAATATACCAACAGTACAAATATGTTTAAAGAAAAATAATAATGCACAAATGAAAATATATAAATAGTTAGGTCGTTCCATTATTGCTAAACCTATCAAGATGAAACATAATATACCATAAAAAAAGATTCAGAATGCTATTTAAAAATTAATCTTAAGTGCATTCATTTGACTAGAAGTGTCGAAAGTAAATACTGATACCGAAAAAGAAAGTTCTCCTTTCCTTCATCAGTAAATATCATTAAGGGTATCTAAGTTTTTTATTGAATATCCATACTTCAAAAGCTCGAAGGGCGAGTCGTTAGTACGTAATGATAAATGTTTTATGTATCGACTCCGAAAGCTCATTAACGACCAAGTTTTGGTACAACAATTCAATATGCGAATGAGTCATTGAATCTTCCACTCTCATATCTGATGTCACAAGTTGCTGCGTAACCTGGAACAGACGAGTGTTTATGGAGGTAGTAATGAATTATTATATAAGTGTATATATGTATATATATATATATATATATATATATATATATATATATATATATATATATATATAGAGTATTGCCATGAACATTTTACCTTACGGGGATCTCTTTTCGAAATATTTAACTTTAAAGTGGTGATTTTACACAATTAAATGAAACTACGTGATGTAGTATTATTTCTACTTTCTTTGAGTTCTTTACCACGACCTAGGTTTCGTTGCACGTCATTTCATTACAACATCTTCAGGCAAAGATAGAAATAATACCTCATCACGTAGTTTCATTTAATTGTGAATAATGAATTTCTACAAAATTAACGCCAAATATATTCAATAGTGGTGATTTTAGTTAGAATTACGTTTCTCCACCTTCTACTATTTAAACCGTCATTTTAGATATTTGAAAATTATTGAGAATACTAGTACCATAATACTCCGTAATTAAAAGGAAAATTGTTATAGTCACGTAGCCTCTGCTAGTTTACGAGTAATATACTTGACCAGCATTTTATATGTTATTGTAATAGTATTTGGGTTTTAAAATATTTACATAAACTCCATACACGTGGCTTAAATCAACTGCGAAAATAAATTTGTATGCTAAAATGTTTATTTACTTTGTCTGTGAAAGACATACTGGGTGACATATTTATATACTTCCATTGTTGGAAATAATATTATTTAAATATATGCCATATTTTTACGTCTGTAAAAATATTATTAGCGATATGTTTATTTTGTGAAAAATTAATTTTTATATAAAGTTTAAAAAATTACTTTATAAACCGCGTAAAATGTTATTTGCCTAATTATAATTTATTATTTTTTCCTAATTTTTTCTCTCATTATGTCAGCGGCTGCAAAAAATAAAGGAAACTTCTTGCCATTTTACAAGCTTATTTACATAAGTAATGAATTTACTTATTCACAATTAAATGAAACTACGTGATTTAGTATTGTTTCTACTTTCTTTAAGTTTTTTACCACGACCTAGGTTTCGTTGTATTACAACATCTTCAGGTGGGCTATTAGAAAAGATTGCGAGAATCTTTGATCATCTTCAGGTGGGGTATTAGCAAAGATTGAGAGAATCTTTGCTAATATCCCACCTGAAGATATTGTAATACAACGAAACCTAGGTCGTGGTAAAGAACTTAAAAAAAGTAGAAATAATAGTACATCACATAGTTTCATTTAATTGTGAATAATGAATTTCTACAAAATTAACGTCAAATATATTTAATAATTCAAGAATTTACTTATATAAATTACTTTGTAATGAATTCAAAGGAATAATTTGGTTATTATAATGACTCCAGGTGTAACGCGTCGCTGGTTTTTCTTCAGTTTTTACAGTTTTGATCGGCAAAGGACAAAACTCAGTGAGTGGGGTCCTGTATCCTGAAACGAACCTGATGAGGCATTGCAAGAGAAAATAAATTCTGTATGTCTTGTTTAAATCTTCCTTGCAGCAATGTGGTTGGTACGTATTTGAAAGTTTTTGTGTATCGATTATAATATATTGAGTATTTATCAGGCCGAGTGATATTGCAGTCGGTGGCTAACAGGTTAATTAAAATAAAATTACCATATACAGCTTATGTCATCAGTCGAAGAATATGCTTTACGATAGTATAAAATATCGTGTTATCGCTTAGACAGTCTTTGTTATAATCACTCTCTGAAAACTATTGCTCGGTTGTCGTATCGTTGTATATAAAAAGAGGCATTATAATTTTACAAAGTTCATTTAGGCACCATGAAACAGGTTTCACAATTGAATATGCGATAAGATATTTAGATTTAGATAGGACAAGTATATTTATGTTTCGTCTCTTTTGCATATGCAACTTTCTAGAAATTGATATCTCATTACTAATTAAGAAAATTGCTTCAGTAAAAAACGGCATATGTAATGTAAACGTTTTTGTTTAACTATTTTACTAATAACGAAATTTTTTTATAAGTAACGGCAAATAACACGTACACTTTGTATTTTTTCCAATTTTTTACTAATTCAGAAAAATGGTGGCTAATGCAGAAAATTGATGCCTTTATTTATCTGAATTTAAAGAAAATAATTACAATAATATATAGTGCACAATTATATACTTTGCACTAAATGACAATTATTTTTTATGTTATGTTGACTATATTTTTATGTTATGTTGTTTACTGTTATGTTGACTATAACATAAAGTTTAAGAATATAAAGTATGAATGTTTTTAACTTTTAAAATATTTATTATCTGCAAACAAAACACGCTCATTTTCTCTTAATTTTAATTACGTATGATTTCGTTTATTACCATCGTGCTGTCTATCATCTAGTATTCGTAAATATACATCATGCATAGAGTATACGTATTAATTTGTCTTTCCATCTCTATTTTCCGATAATTCTCCGACTTTGTCACGTTTTTCTATTTGTCTTATGGTTAATGAAGTAAATAACTGATGTTAACTTCACTAACATTATTTGTTTGCGCAGCCGGATAATTGCTTAGTCGGCAAAACGCAGAAAGCTCACGTTCGTAAGGGGAAAACCTAATAAAATTACGTGTTCATAGTAAGATATTTTCTAAATAAAGTTGTTTAAGTGCAAAAGCCTGAAATATATACATATTTGAATGAAGCATATACAATTAATTAATGTCGGTCAATATCTAAAAACTTTTGTGATGTATAACGTTTTAAATCAAAACTGGATATACAAAACATTCATGGAATCAATTTGGCGTGAGACCGTTTCTGATAGTCTCTTTTATAAAATACCATGAAACGTATAGAGCTGAATTTTCACATATCAAAACATAGACGCAAAACGAAAAAAACATAGCCATAAATGAATTACCAATTTTAGACTTGACGTTTTAGGAGACAAATGATTCATTTTTTTTGCTTTTAATCTCATATAACAGAGAATCAAGGTGACACGGAACGTAACAGAGCATACTTTTGAATTGCAGTACGGGACTTGTACGCTCGAGTTCGAGTTAAATTTGGCCACTTTTTTTAATTTAGTCGTGATAATTATACTTTTAATTCCGATTACAAAAGATGGTAGCAGCAGTATTTTATAATTTTCAATGAAATTAAGAATCAATTTAAATTTTCGTTCAATAGCCCTTTTAATCATTTGAAAAAAAAAACATTTTTCTAGTTTCAGTCAATATTAACTCATTTTTTTAATCCTTATGTACTTATACCATCTGATAGTAAACTTTACTAAATATATCATGCATTTATAATAAGTAAAGTTAATTAACCTTCCTTTTATCATTAATTCATTTGATATACCTGCAACTCAAGTCGTTTCGAGGTAGAAAATGAAATTATTTTGATACATCTTGGCATATTTGCAAATTTTGGATAGATTTAAAACAGAAAAACGTATATTTCGTCATTTTTACCTGAGGGCACGCATACACATCTCCATTTTCATCAAAGTTTGATATGATACATCTCCATTTTCATCAAACTTTGATATGATACATCTCTATTTTTAACAGACTTACGTAATTTGATCATTTTCATCCGAGAACAATATAATGTGTAGCGAGGCAAAACGATACAAATCTTCATTGCTGGACGCCTTTTTCGTTTGTTTCCGCATATGTCACTCCGATATTTCGAAATAAATATAGCATTTAAGTTGTCTGTTTACAGATAGAATTTTTGTCAGGTATCATGAATAAACAGATAAATTTTCCACTGTATATAAACTTAGACCTGAGACGGAGTTACAACCTCATTTAATAACTATTTTTGTATTTTAAACGTATCATTACTTGTCAGAACTTTACTGTGATTTAGTATTATAAAGGTATTTGTTCACACAAAGATCAGGTATTAACGAAAAAATGTTTGGCGTAACCCAATTTTACAATAGTCCTTTCATATTATTTGACAGCTTGTTAATAACCAAGTTATATTCGTATTGTTTGGCAGCATGTTAATAACCAAGTTATATTCGTATTGTTTGGCAGCATGTTAATAACCAAGCTATATTCGTATTGTTTGGCAGCATGTTAATAACCAAGTTATATTCGTATTGTTTGGCAGCATGTTAATAACCAAGCTATATTCGTATTGTTTGGCAGCATGTTAATAACCAAGCTATATTCGTATTGTTTGGCAGCATGTTAATAACCAAGCTATATTCGTATTGTTTGGCAGCATGTTAATACCACTGCCATGTACATAATTAAAATATATTACCAATTTAAATGTGAAGTTGTAGGGGACAAATGGGTCATCGTTTTTTTTTACTTTTAATCTCTTATAACAGAGAATCAAGGTGATACGGAACGAGATAAACTTACGGAACGTGATAAAGAGAATCAAGGTGATACGGAACGTGATAAGACAATACGGAACTTTTATCACGTGAGTTCGAATTAAACTTGGTAATTTTTTAATTCAATCGAAACGATTATACATTTTATGCCGATTCCAAAAATGGTAGAAGCAGCATTTTAATTTATAATTTCAATGAAAGGAAGAAACAATATATATTTTTGTTTAACAGCCCTTTTAATTATCTTGTTAAAAAAAAAACATTCTTCTATTTCAGTCAACATTGGCGCTTCTTTTGAATGCTTTTATGCTACAACTTTATAGTGAACTTACTTTACTAAATGTACAATTAGTAGAGTCCATGGAGTTTTCTTTTATCATTAATATATTTAATACGCCTGCGAGGCCCTTTCGAGGTAGAAAATTAGATTTTCTTGACATATTTTGGTGTATTTGAAAGTCTTGGGTAAATATTTGAAACCGAAAAATTTATTTGTCTTCATTTTTACCTGAGAACGGTACATCTCCATATGCATATAAATTTCCATTTTCACCAGAGTTTGATAGGATAATATATCCATTTTCATCTGCCTACCTTGTCATTTTCATCCCAGAGCGATATAATATATAGAGATGTAAAATGTTATATACCTTTATTGCTGGACGTCTTTTTAATTTCATTTCACGTCACTCTTATATTTTGAAAGAAACATAGCATTATACTTGTCTGTTTACAAATCTAATTTTTTAAGGTGCCAAGAAAAAAACGGATAAATTTTTTATTTAATGTGAACTTACACCCGAGGCGGAATTACAGCCTGATTTAATAAATATGTTTTATTTGAAGTATATCATTATTTTTCAATATGTTTCCATGATTTAGGTTTTTTAAGGTTTTTTCAAATTTTATTTTCATAACCCTGATAGTACAAAAATCCCGTATCAATGAAAGAATGTTTGGTTGAATCAAATTTCACGACAGTTCTTACATATTATTTGGCAGCATGTGAAAACCAGGTTATAACCATTGCCACATAATAATCAATTAAATATCTATGTTTTATCAAATTATACGTTAGTAAAATACAAAATGCAAAGTAACAAACATGATTTATGTTAATGTGAACTACATCCGTATCGAAAAAGACTACCGATTTATATTTAAATCTGTGAACAAGACCTAATTACCTCAGATATTTTAGCGCGCATGTTCATTTTCCGCCCAAAATATTTTGCGATCGTTATTCAGGGCGCCCCTTCCAAAGCAAGAGTATTTCTGAACTCTACTTTCGACTTATCGCATGTTTCCGAAGTTGAAAGGAACATTCTTTGGGACCGAACTTTATTAATAGCTGAGATACTTCGAACATTTATATTTATCAAATTGAAGAAATAATAAGCTAGAAATATTTTATTGTTTCGTGCCATACTCTCAGTATACATGTGCATCATAACGATGACACAGCGATATTTACTATTTTTTTGCCCATATAGGTGATGAATTTCATGATTGGGACCTATATTATTCATGTTAAATTGTGGAATGAAAATTATATACAAAGTATATTAACTTTCATTAAACTAAATACAGTAAAATAAATTTAGAGTAAAATTCATAATGAGTAATCTCCCAAGTTTTTATTACTGAAATTATAAAATTAAATTTATTAAAACATCCTACAGACGATGTGTGCATTAGTGAATAGGCATTCAATAAAAAATATAACAATCGATTGAAACATGTTATTTTCGTTGTGTCTCATAACAATATATCGCCGAATTTGCGAACAAACCCTTTAGGCCAAAGCGATATAATCTAAATTTAGTAAGAGTTCCAACACACATTTTTATTGAAACTTAAAGAATCTTTATTAGTTTTGATAGAAATAACCGCAATATAGCATACAATCGGGAGTGCTTTGCGTTCCTCTCTGTGCTTCTATTCGAGAATTATGACTTATGTGACCGCTCTTTGTTTTTGCAAAAATTAATAGATTCAAATTTTCATTATTGAGATAACTTAGTTCTAAATCATACACACTTTATATTTCTATTTCTTCGAAAAACTTGGATAATTCTGCTGCTAGTAACATTCATTAGGTAAAAAGATACGGATCATCAGTTTAGATAAATTTACCTTTTAATATTTTCTTCTTTCTTACTCTAAAGAGGATTAATTTGTGTAAAGTGTATGAAATAAAACTATTGGACGGAATTCGAGAGCCGAGTCTTTAAATTTTGAATTATTCTTGTTTATTTTTATTTACATTAATTTGGTGTATTACGTACGTATTCTTTGTAAAGCTACAGGGATGTGCTAATTCAAAATGTGGTACATTATTAATAATAAAATTGTATGTAATTAATTAAAATGTTAGATAAATGGGCATAAACAAAGCAAAAAGAGTCGCAAATTACGATAGGAATATGATAGATAACGATATTAGAATGAAAACTCATTCATTATGGTCATCATCCCGCATTGTTTAATTAGTCTTATACATATAACGGGTCCATAATTATTGCGAGAAGAACTGAATATTTACTCAGCTATAGATATCATAATATGCCTGTTTATACAAGTATAATTAACGA
Source organism: Druceiella hillmani (assembly GCA_039881145.1). Taxonomy (NCBI): domain Eukaryota; kingdom Metazoa; phylum Arthropoda; class Insecta; order Lepidoptera; family Hepialidae; genus Druceiella; species Druceiella hillmani. The sequence goes on along the minus strand of JAYKKI010000018.1, from coordinate 35,711,345 downwards.
AACGCATTGACGAATGATTGCAAAATGAGCATTTAGTAATTAATTAATTGATAAGCTTTAATCAAAGCAGAAAATATTTAATGAGAATTCATGACTTAAAGAGCAATAGATCATATAAATTGAATTTATTTCTCCCACTTAACCAAAATATGTAGAGAATGTGGAAAACCAAAAATGCATTTAGCAAAATTTAAAGTTTTCTCGTCTTTTTTTTATTGGTCATCTAATATATTTCTTGTTTTTTAATATAATAATAGCTTTGGAATATATTTATGATAGATATGATAAAATTATAATAAACGTAACAAAAACAATATTTGGAAATAAATTCTAGGAAGTATTAGATTCTAGGAATATTATTATAAAAGTGAATTTAATGGATTTTTAATGCTGTTTTCATTACATTTAAAAGTAACATTTAGAGAGACAAAGCAAGGGTTTATATGAAAGTATGTATACTTTGGGCATTGTTTGAAATTGTTATTTATAAAGTTCTCAAAAAAATAATATATCTCTGAATATATACTATCTAAAATGTAAAAAAAAATTTTTTTTGGCATTTTAAATAGTGTATATTCAGAGATATATTGAGAAATATACAAAAAAATACATTTACCCTTACTTATTTATAAACCACTGAAGCCAAAATTATGAAATGGGGAGTTTTTAGAAGCCTACGCAAACAATCTAGAAAAATTATAACGATGATACTCGTTGTCATAAGTTTTAAGATATTCACAAACATGAAGTCCATTTTAGTGAAACATGAAGTTCATATTAGTTACGACTTATTATTACATATACTAAAAATTGTAAAAGAGTAAATTGTGTACAATATTTAAAAAAAATGATTGATTTAGCAGATAGAATGATAACAGAAGCCAGAAAAACTTTTTTAGAATTTTTGTCGGTCTGTATGTTAATTTGTTCGGGTATCATGCAAAATCTACTGGGGGGATTATCATGAAATTTGATATGGTAATAGTAAATACCCAGGAGCAATATATAAGAGAAAAACATTTTTTTTCTTAATGACATGCAAACGAAGTCATAGACGCAGCTGGTCATAAATAAAGCAACAAATAATATGATTATGTAACGAAGTCATAGACGCAGCTGGTCATAAATAAAGCAACAAATAACATGATTATGTAACGAAAAATTTATTCGTAATATGATACTTTGTAAATAAAAGAAAATGTACCTAAGTGTCGATCGACTTTAGTGCGATGAAGCATCCTTATCATGGTTGAGTGGAGAGGCAACCCGCATAAATTACGCCACTGTATTGATGGAAATTTAATGTCCGGGATGGTAGAGATGATCTAATGCATTCTTAATATCCGTTTCATCGAACGTTTAACGATAGTGTTGGAAAATATTCGGTATTAATCTGCATAATTACTCTCGACTCATGTAAGGTGGTGTAACATTATTAGAGTGCGTTTCTCCAATTTGGTTACTAGTTAATTGCATCATTCGCGTGCGTGTTACTAGTTAATTGATATATTACAAAGCAAGAATTAAATGTTTTAAAAATATTTAAAACCTTTTACAAAATAATTTAGGTACAAAAGGAATTTTAATGGTTATATTTCGTTTGCTTTTTTGATTTATGGCGTGGGTTGTGGAGATAGGAACTTGAGTTTTTGAAACGTGTCAGTAAACAAATTTCTCAAATATAAATTTGTTTTGCAAGATAAAAAAGGGTTTAAGAAATTATTTTTGTTTTAAGTAAGTGAAGAATGTATCTAATTAACAGATTTTGGAGACTAAAATATTTTTTTAAATGAGAGTTCTTTACCGATGTTTGGGTTATTTTGTCACGTCAAATTTATCAAACGTATGAGAAGCTATTCTATGGCGGCCGAAAATATCAAAAAGTTTATTCAAATGCAAAAAGTTTATTATCTGTCAATGAATTGGTATGCCGCTGTCAATTTTGGTGCTTTTAACCGTGCCTATATGTTGTGAGTGTGGTATTATAGTTTATTCAATAGTTTTGAATGAACATTAACTGAGTGTATTATTATGAATCAGTGAAAATATAATTTTAATAAAAAAACCAAAAAAAAACGTAACTTTACATGAATAATTATTATTATAAGTTACTAACCGACTAACTAACATGAACTGTAACATAAGCCTCTTTTCTTTCGTGAGTATATATGAGTGGCTCACACTATAAGTTCAAGGCACAAAAGTGACTACTTAAGGGAGACATCTGTTTATTGTTTGTGAAATAATTTGTTTGCGAAAACATGAAAAACTGCAACCAAAATAAATTAACCCAAATTAAACTGTTCCAGAGGTTAAGTTATAAGCTTCCTAAAATACCGATATGAAACTAAAAATACTTTAGGAGAGTCTTTTGTAGACATATCGCATATTGTGAGACATATCGTTATATATATTTTGTTAACATTTTAATGCTATTAACTTTTTATTTAATTTGTTTTTTTTTATAATGTCTTATTTTAATAAAATTATTTTAAGAAAACGTTTAAACAACATTGACCTTCGGGAAATATCTCCTAAAAATATTAAAACAATTATCTATATAACTAATAAGGCCAAGAAGAGGAAAATATAACAGTATTGAAATATAACTCTGAATTTCAACTAAAGTACTAATGGTAACGAAAAAAACCTAGTTGATATAAATTCTTTATATAAAAAAAACGTAAAAAATCGTACAGGCTTTTTCCATATTTTTATTATTCGTCAAGCGATTATAACATTAATATTACACGGTTTATACTAGTCATGTAATAGAACCAAACGTCATAGAAACAAATAATATACGGACATAATACGCAAATAACGCATCCAATATCTGATTATTTGAAATGTCTGAATTGGTTTCAACAAGTTCCAAAATTTTGGAACCGGTTTCCGTATTGAAAAAATACTACGAAGACAAAATGGTGAAAAGGTAAAAGTAGCTTTATATAAGTTTTCTTAAAGCAGAAACATTTAAAATTACCTTTAAATATTATATTAACATATTAAAAAGAACAACAAATGTGTCAACTGATAGATAACTATAAAGAGATTAAAAGGTTATTGTTAATTTAGCCTTAAGTAATATTTTACAGCAGTGAAATAAAAAAAAATAATTGAACTAAAATATAATTGGTTTAAAATGTATCAATTGTTAAGTTCAAAAGATATAACGTGCTAACAATAAAAGAATTAAAGTCATACTTCATAAAATTCTAGAAATAGAGTTAGACATCAATAAGAGACCAATTATTCATGGTAATCATTATGTAACCCATGAAGTTAAAACACTTAAAGAGAATGATAGGTAAAATAAAAAAAAACAAACTAAAAAACTAAAAGAATATTTTGACGATGCAAGTGATCATTCTTCATAAAAATATGTTTTCAAAAGTGACAAAGCATGTTATGTTTTGTCGCTGAGGCAATTTCTTAAATGATCGCCTTTGTATTTAGTTGAAGAGCTCTCCCAGATGTCATAAAAGTGGTCATAGAGGCACAGAACTTGACACAAGAGGTTAAATTACGACATTAATAAGCAAAAACGAAAAAAATTCAATTGTTTAATTGTACTCGCACAATATTTAATTGACATAGGGAACCCGATATTACATTTTTTAATTGCAAAATTAAAAGTCTGATAAAATCTTCTGAATTTAAAATCTCAATATTCCGGTGTGGAAAATTTAAATATCGTTCGATACCTCTATGTGCTAAGGAAAATGGACGGTGTAAATTCAATTGGCTCAATTTTGCACGTGACCAAGTGCATTTTGTAGTATGCATGTTTTGTCTTGTCATACTGACAAGACAAAACATGCATACTACAAAATGCAAACTACAAAACATGCATACTACAAAAGGAAAACGAATGTCGGCTGAACAATTTATAAGTGAATAAATCGGTCTACTCTATGTGCTAAGGAAAATGAACGGTGCAAATTCAATTTGCTCAATGTTGCACTTGGTCACCTATACTACCAAGAAAAAACGTGCATACTACAAAAGGAAAACGAATGTCGGCTGAACGATTTATAAGTGAATAAATCGCTCAAGTACGAGACTTGTTCATCAAGAGTGCGTAGTTCGTTTTAAGTTTACCAAAAGTCATGATTAATTTGGGTTCCTACTGCAATGAATGTTTAATAATACTTAATGTAATTAAGTAGGGTGAAAATCTCATAAACTATGATATCTAGAATAATCGTAATGATTTTTCTATAAACTTTATGTCGGATTTCAACATATTTGTTCAGAAATTTCCGAAATAAGAGGAAGGTGAAACATGATTTCATGCATGTTTTTCAATGTCTTGGAACATCTTCCACCGAAAAATTTCTTTCCTAAAGTACTTTTTCTCGGTAAAGTATTTTCTCACCAAAATTCGTGTTACCATGTTATTTCCACTAAGAGAATATGATGATGTTGCTTCACAAAATAAATATTTTTAGCGGTTTAGTGGTTATAGATTTAAAAATTCTCGAGAGAGAAAGGCTGAAAGAATTTTTACTTTTTCTGGGTATGAATAATATCATCCAAACAGCATACATTCTGTCTATTTGTTAGATAATATTGTGAATGAAGGACTATTGTGTAGCAGAGTACGGTTATTAGTACTTAAACTGAAGTATTCCTTTGTGAATTACACGTATATAAGTTAAACTGAAAACTAGATCAAAGGTGATCGGCGAAAATGGGCTTGGTGTAAGAGAATAGAAAATTTTAAAAAAGAAAGTGGAATTTTTCGAACATGATATATCAAACAATTCAAAGATTTACAATCAGGGAAAAGCAAAAAAAATTATCATAATTCAAAACACAAAACTATTTTCACAAATACATATATACTCGTATTATACTAAGTGTATTATAACGGTTTCGCTCGTATAGAATTAGTACTTTCTGGTATAAAATTATATAGCTATATTAATTTGTATGATGCAGATATTTGTTTTTATAATAGTTGTACGACGAAAGTGGAGAAAAAAATTGTATAAAAAATATAGATACATTCTATAGGTGTATCTAAGAGTTCTTAGCAATATGAACATTTACAGTATATGAACTCTTACAGATGTCCTAGAAACAGAACTTGGTCAAGTACAAGTAATAATTTTATTGCTTTTTGTTATTTTGAAATTTCAACCCTTGTTCATCATATTTTAAGCTAAATTTCTAAATCTCTTTTTTTCAGTTGCTACCTGTTATTTCAAAAAATTTAATAGAAGTGTTGTGCAGATGGGTCTATATTTATATAAAAAACAAATTTTGAAATATGTAGAAACAAGTAATTTTTAATTTTCACTGTATACTAATTGGTTAAGTACATCGTTTAAACAACTTTGTCTAAAGTCACAGAGTGCAGACTTCACAACCATCTTTGGAGTTTATTATGAGATGAATTAAATAAATTTAAACTCGATGGGTCTGCTGTTTCCCGTTACGGAGTTAAATCAGACTGGAACAACAGAATACCCTAAATTTTATTTGCATTATGATATCCCATTTTAATTCTAGTCGCATAAAGTGTGTGTATTCAAAGCTTTATTAAAAAAACTACTCTTTTACGGTGTAAATGTGTATTATAAGTAATTCAGATTGTGTGGGATTTCCATAAGTTCCTGGGACTTTTCAGGATCCTAAATTTTATCATAGGATACAGATTATAAACACACCAAATTTAATTCCATTTTATTCAGTAATTTCTGCGTGCAACTCAAAATAAATGTTTCGTGATGCATTAAAGACAACATCCCTCCTGGAAAAGAACCAGATAAAACGCAGTATATTACGATAATTTTCTAAAGAATAAATTTCAATACATTACTAATTTAATTATTTAGTTAACGGTTACCTGAAAGTCTTATTTAAAACCGGAAAGATAGGTCATTACCTATTACTTTCTGGATACTTATATACATATACCCGCGCGAGGGTATTTATACGGGAGAGAATAGAGATGTGTCAACTTGGCACAATTAACTTTTAAAAAGGTTATTAGAATTTGATACAGAAAATAGGATCATAATCCTAAATCATTTTTATAAAAATAGACGAAAAAATAAAAAAAATATGATAAACAAATATTAATAATATTTTTTCTCTTTCAAATTTTATAAGGAGCATGGTTGTATGCAATTTCTTTCATTTCCGACATGAATTGCTTTTGATCAAGTGTTTTTTTATCCTTAATTATTTGTGTCGATAACGCCTCAGCCTCGAGTTTAATAACGCTTGATGTTACTGACTGTCATCTGAGACGAGGAAGTTATAATTTATTTCGTGTACATAGAGCGCACACGAACATCGTGCAGCGCTCCCCTAGTTTTCATGCGCTTACGCAATTGCAATTACACTTGTTTGAATTCAATTTTACTTAATAAGAATTGTAAACGACCATAGTGTATTCTCTATTTAGTGCAAAGCTTATCTGTGTATTAATGTCCACTGGTACATCTTTTAGCTATAAAATCAAATATTATTCCTTGTTATAGATAAATAAATAATCTGAAACACTCACAATTATTCTTATAAAAGAATATGCACGCATGAAAAAGCAATAAAATTTAGGTCGAAGAAAACAAAGATTAGCCTTTTAAGGAAAAATCTTTTTGCAACAAAAACGCGCAGTGGAGTGAACTCAGATCGCCTTATTCAAAGAATCATCTCGAGAGACGTGCTATAAGATAAAACATCGTAAATTACCAGTTTTCCTTATCTTTTTAACTGTTCAGTTGGAAAGCTAACACGTGAAACAACATCATATTTGCGTGCTTGTTTTGCAAGTATGCTTAGATTTATTGTAAGCTGTACTTTTACAAGATACAATTGACTTAAAACAACTATCTAAGTGAACATATTTTCTTTTACTGGCAGCGAAGGAGATTTTCCAGAACATTGTCTTTATGAAAAATTGTCTTTTTAACAAGAGATCGTTAAAATAAAGAGCATTGTCATGAGCTAAAAGATACATTGCTCATTTTTTCACATTAGTTTTATAGACAATGTATGACCTGCGGTGTCTTCAGAATCATAGTATCGGGAAAAAAATGGTTTCATTAAGTTTATTATACAAGTATTCAAGAATATTTTTGTCATTTAAAGAGATCAAGTCGTGTTCACGATGTACATTAACATGGTTCTTTAACTAAAAAAGGAACAAAATTATTTAAGATAACGATGATATAATTTAAAAATTATATTGTTATTTTATTTCTTATGAAAAATGTTTTACTAAATCAAGATAATTGTTTATAAGAGTAAGACAATACTATTCGTTTACTACATACATTCGCGATTATGTTCCTTTACTTATCCGTAATGTGATTATTTTTAATTACTAACAAAAATTATTCCAAGAAGAGTATTTTTTATTTAAATTTAAATGAAGAAATAAAAATTTATAAATTGCTTCTAAATAAATTTATATCAAGAAGGACTAGGTACTTCATTGCATATAAAAAAAAATTAAAATATATTTAAAAAAGCTTTTGTTTTATGCCCACTTAAAATTATGAAACACAAGGAATTTATCAAGACAAATGAAACCAGTTTGAAAATCTAAGGTCTATTGTTCATTCTATGCTACAAGGCAGTATTCGAACAGAGGTGTATCCAGTCTAGATATTCTTTTCTGCTCCACTGACCGTTTCATAAATGGCGTTATGGTGTTGCCTGGTAATTCACGACTGATTACTAAATGATATTTATTCAAATTATTGTGTATTTCTGTCTTATTCTTTATCGTTTTATAATTATTTGTTCTTATGGTTTTCTACCTGCCCAGCGATTGAGCGTGAGATTTTCAAGTAATAAATAAATAAATAAAAATGACTTTTTCAGCTTTTGGGGTTTTTTATAATTTATAGAATTAATTTGCTTGTTTCAAAAGTATATATAAGTATTAGCTAATACGCATAAATATATGACAGAAAAATAAAAAAAACAACAATGTTATGTGGTCTTTGTTGCGCCATTAAGGTATTAAACTTATTAGAAAACGTTTTTGTAATGGAAAGAGTTTTCATAAATAGCCGATACGTATTATCAATAATGGAAACGAAATAAATTCTCCTTGTTTCTGCCCTACCGGTAACATTAACTGCATTTATCTATATTTTTTGCTTTAATTTTAAAATCTCATAAATTTGAAGGGCGTTTCGCTACTGTGTGATGATAAATATGCTGTGTCGGGTGAATTTATTTATCATCTAACTGCGTCAGGTCTTTATCGGCAAAGTTTTGGTACGAGTAAATATTTTGTGATGAATCGCCTGCCTCATCTCCAAGGTTTCGGGCAACACCGTATTTTTAGGATATTTGGCAAAATTACAGTAAATTAATGTGAGGATTTTACTTACAGAGTTCCGAGAACTTGTGGTCATTGAAAACCTTGAATAGTACCTTTTAATTAAATGCAGAATGTACAAAGCTTAATTCTTAGAGAGTGAGCGATATATGTGTATGGTATAAATTTACCACTACCAATTAGCTACTCAAGTTCATTGTATTAAACTTCATTTTTCACAGCTTCAGTTATAATAGAGAATACTTCCATATTTCGTTACACTTCCATAGGGACACTTCCATATTTCGTTACACTTCCACAGTATATTTTTTTTGACTTGCATATTCAAAATATGAAAATTATCATTTGGTTACAAAATATTGATAAGAAAAACTATACAAAACCAATATACGAAATTAAAACTTTTTCCGATTACTAGCACATAGAAAATGCCAATATACTCTTACCTAACGGTATATAGTGTTTGGAAATATATAGCAAAGATGACATGACGTTTTAAACAAGGTTGCCAAGTTTTGCTGGCTTTTTGTACAAATATTAAAATTCTTCTCATTAGAACTTCAAAAATTGTTATTTTTCCACAATATCTCACAACCAGTTTCAATTGTGCGTTTACACATTTTCTTATTATTGTTTCTTTATAAGCAGTTTGTTTTTTATAACGAGTAACAAGAAATATATTTTGAAATTTTTGACATTACTTTAAGTAATAGTGATGTTAAGTTTTATTCTACAGATTGCTAATACTACAAATTATAATTATTAAGATTCTTTGGTTAAATTATTTTGTAAATTATTAATATAAAAAAAGTGATTTAAATATGACAGAAATGGTTATAAATAATTTTTTAAGATATTTGAATGATTGATATAGACCAAAGTTGTTATTTATTTATGCAGTACAATCAATTCCAAATTTAAAAACCTAACATACTATATGATGGACCGGAACGCAACAAGTATCAAAGCTAGTGTAATATTAAATCTGTTAACATTCGTATTGAATTTATACATTTTTGAAGGCCAACTGATCCATTAAGAAGGTATATGTAATGCGTATTTCAATCAAAATCGTTTAAAAGAAACGAAAGAGGCAACCTCAATTTTAATTTAAAAAACCTAACCGATGACAGAACATGCCGTGAAATTCCCGGCAGACTAAACCTACGAGTATAAAACCTGCGTGGCTGTTACAGACGGACGAAAGAATGGAGGTGAGGTTATAGTGGTTCTTACGCAATGAACACAGGAGGTAATTTACGGTTTGGTTAACTTATTAGGGTTTCGTATTTTAAAAGGAGAAACGGAAACTTTATAATATCACTCATGGTCTGCCCGTCCGTCGGTAACATCCATTCCGACGTCGAAACTTGAAAAAACATATTAACTCACATATATCTCAGTAAACACCATTTAAATATATTTATATGGGACTTGCGCGTGGTGCTATTTTAATAAGTACCCGGAAAAAAATTATTATGCAGTGTTGTCTTTTGTGAGGTTTTCTTACAAGGGTCAACAATTTTAAAATGTTTAATAGGATGTATATAAAGATATAATAAGCAATGAGCAAAAAATATGCCCATCCCGTTGTTTTTGAAGCTATAGAACATATAATAAAGACAAAATAGGCTTTTTAAAAGCCTACACAAAACATGGTGGTTCTAAATACCATAGTTTTTGTGATCTTCACCATAATATGTAAAGCCCCCCACTCAATTATATTAGGTATTATTAAAAATTAATTTCACCAGGAAGCCCATATTGCCAATAACTTATGACAAATAAAATAATTTTGATTTAAACGAAGTACGGAACCCTGGATGCGCAGGCCAGAATAGCCGGTTTATCCTTGTATTTTAAACACCTTGCATCTTATGGAAAGAGTAAACGAACGAATTAACTAAATTACTATTTCCACGAAAAAACATTTTGAGTAAAGTACGCATTCTTTAACTGAGTAGATAAATAACGAAATAAATATAGTCATGAATTTATTTTAATAATAATAATAATATAGAATAGCATCAAAATGGAAAATTACGCCATGAAAAAAAAATGGTTCTCTACTTAGACACATATTTAACTCTCTTGCATCTGTCGTCAAGTTTTTGAACGAGTTAGTGGCTTTTTCAATTCATCTAATAGACGACTTATCTGTCTTTCCCTTTTGTTAAAGCATAAATAAAAAAAAACATCTTCCAAGTCATAGTTTAAAAATACCATAAGGGTAATATCATTTAACAATTAAATAATATCATAAGGACGATGTTTTTTAACTTTTATTTTCATAACTTTTTAGACTCCCTGGCACCTTTAGCCGTTCTAGAGAGAAAAAATAAGGTATTTGAAATGTGATTACACATGACGTTGCCCACGGGAAGTGTGGCCGGAATTTATAATTAACGGTAAATAAGTAATTTACCAGGACTTCTTATATGAACCACCGTATTACGTTGAAAATAAAACAATATTGTCAATAATTTCTTTGGTTTGTTGACTTGCCCGTTTGCTCGTTGCTAACCCGAGCTAAATTTTAAGCATTTCTTAAATGTTTTTTTTCAAGAGTTTTATTTTTTTATCGCCCTGTGATATAGAGTAGCTGAGTAGAAGACAAATTATTCACAACTCATTATGAAGCCTAATATTCTTTAACAAATAAGTCTGTTAGTTTATGGCTGCTCGAGAAGATTGCCGTAATATGAACCACACTAAAATTGGTCAGTAAATTAAAAGGTTTCCAAAGATGTTAATTCTTTATTGTTTTTATTCTGCACATTTCATTTTATTTAAATTAGTTGTAGATAAGATTTGGATATGGGGATAGGATGTGAAGAGGGCAGTCTACATACGAGAGCTTTATGTTTGCGCTTCGCATTTTAAAGGATGTTTGTAAATTACGGCCTCGCTGCGTTGGATATATCTTGAAAATTTGGTCACTTTCTTTGCACGTGGTACTTGAAAAATATTACCATTTAACGTATTTTGTGAATATTTTTTAATTGAATAAATTTTTAAATTGGTATGTATTAATCTTATTATCAGTTTAGCAGTTTTTTTACTATAAAATATTAGGAGGGTTGAGCAGTTTTAAAAAATTCTTAACAACTATATCTTAGTTGGTTTGCAACTGTTTAACAATCGATTTTAGATATAATTTAAAGTTTGTATATATGAATAAAGTTTGCGGTGGGTTACGGCGGTTACGTAATGAAATTTAGTAAAATGCATTACAGCATTTTTTTAAACACCAAACGATTAGGGAAAGTTGTGTAAAAATCTAAATGGAGAAGTTGTGTAAAGTTCTAAATGATCTGTAACTTATTACAGAGCTTTCTTTTTTTTTGCAGAGGTCGCAATACGTGCTACTCAAAATATAATGTTTTGAAACTTTATAAGTTTGAAATTTAAATTATATATGTACTGTGAGGTAAGTCGCGTGGTGGTGAACTAGCTTTAGGGATAATTACACAATATTAGCATTATGTAGAAATCTTCTAACCTTTACCTTAATTTTAGGAGTTTAAAAAAATTGTAGTACTAGAGAAAAATGATATCAGAATGATATCAGATTGTCATATTATCAAAATAATATGACAATTCAGAATTATTTTAATTATTGAAAATGGGTTCATTTTAAAATTTTCCCCCATGAAATATTCTCATAACAAATCAATAATTACGAATACCTCTGTAAGTTTTATTGAAATTGTAGATGTGAAGCTGTGTTTTGCGATATAACGCCAAATAATGACGCACCTATGCACCTATGCGCTGGTAGATCTGCACATACATCAACCATGTAAGACAGATTTTTGTAGATATACGGAGAGTAAGTTTTCATTAACGAATTTCTCACCCACGTCTGCAAAGTTCCAGGCGACTCCAGCAACTAAACATTACTGTCGCAATTTTGTCATGAAATTAAAATCAGTCTTTGATATTCTGTGTACGTAAATATATATATATTTATATATATATATATATATATATATATATATATATATATATACACGTATATATATATATATATATATATATATATATATATATATATATATATATATATGTCTGATTTAAATTTCTGCAATTTTTTTACCACTCATCAAAGCAAATCACATTTTGTTACGATTGCGACTAGGTTGGTTAAGGAGGTGAATAACTGGATATTTCGGTATAATTCTTTTCTAGAAGATGTTATAGCAATAAGTTATGATTACGTGAACGCAGAAAGTTTTCGTAGGATTTCTACTTTTAACAATTGGAAAATAAATTTCATAAGCGCATTGTCTCTTCTGAATTGCAAAGAATAGAAATCTAGCATAGTCAGTTCAGTTCAGTAGTAGTTTTCATATTGTATTATACAATGTGAAAGATTCTACTGAAAGTTGTTTATTATATTTATATTTGTAGAGTATTATTATTTATGAGACATTTTCGTAAATTTTTGTGCCCATGTTTTATGGAGGGAAAGAAAAAAACTCTTATGGTCCTCTTAAAAGATGTCGTTTTTTTCATTATGAATGAGTGAGACGGACATAGAGTGAGACGGAGGATAAAAAATATAGGTCTGGCTTTCATAAATTGTTCTAGCAGGATTTAACCAAGCGCATATTATCATTGATGTAATGGATTCTTCTTAATTGGATGAATGAAAGACAGAATGTAAATTCAAATTTAAAATAAATTCAACGATCGAGAAAAGTTTCGGTGCGTCAGTGATAAAATATGTATAAAATTATGTACGCATCTTTCATTATTTAACCAAATGTAATAATATGGAATTACGTTTTAAACTTACAATAAATTGAAAATTGGTACAACTGCGCGGCAACAATTTCCTGAAATTGCGTTAAACTTATTTTTATGCACATAAAACGGGGAATGTGCATATAATTTAGAATAGGTTCAACATTTTTTTAAAATTATTTATCTACCGAATATTACCATAGTTAGAACATCTAACTATGGTTTTTTAATCAGTTCCTTTTCATTGCATAAATAAATAAATAAAAAGTGCAAATTATGCGAGGGAAATTCAAATTGTCGAAACAAAACACTATTGGTTAGAACGAAATGTGATGTCAGAAGCTATATAAACCGGGTTGTATTGTTGACACTTTTATGGTATTTGTTGTATTTGATATAGTAAAATAGTGTTTTTGCAAAAAGTGTTTTTGTAAAAGCACAATCTGATAATCCGCACTTATGATGATATAATATTTTGCTTCAAATCTACGTTTTACGTCCGCTGAGAAAAAGTTGAAAGCTGCAAGGTTTAAATACATCATTTATAATCATGCAACATGCAGGTTTATTGTGTAAATTCATTTGTAGAGGACAGTTAACATAACCTATAACCTTTTAAAACATGACTGCATACTGTCCATATTTTATTAATTATATGTAATATTATTTACGTTTAGTCAAGTCACTTTTTTGTGTATATTAATGTATCAAGTATGTATTTTTCTTAACTTAAAAAACAAACAAAAAACGAACGAACGAACTTACTAAACTTTTGTAAACTAGTTTATGTAGATACTTATCTACTGGCTGTCTGATTGATATTCAATACAAAACTCACTTATGATTAACTGAAACTATACCATCCAAATAAAATATGTTTATTTTAAAGAGGTTTTCACAGCAATGCAAACAACTTATTGAAGATACTTCACCACTTCTCATAACCTCATGACAAGAAAAAACACTTTATTAGGTACAACTTCTGATAATGTTTTGGCACATAGGCACAATACAATATTAATAAATTGGCTTTCGATCTTCTTCCATTGTTTAAACGAATATTGTACTGAAAATAAATAGCGGTTTAAACAACGGACGAAGCTCTTTATAGTAACAGGAATGGCTACAGTAAATAAACAGTGAGCATGGCTTATGACCTCATTCAGAGCCTACGAAATTGGCCGTGTTTAAGAGGCCTAAATATATTTACTTAAATTATTATTATTTTTAAATTCAATAGATACATTTTCAATAGTATTTATTAAATATGTAAATAAAATAGGGCGAAATAAATTAAAGAATGTTGATCAACATGAAGTTTGCATTCCATTACCTACATTTTCGAGTGTTATTGGTTTTATGTGAAGTAAAGTTTGATAACATGTTTGTATGGAAAATAATTTGTTAATTGCAGCTAGTTAAATCATAACTTTACAGAATTAGAACAAATAAGAGCCTTATAATTTGATTTATCCCAATTATAAAGGTAAAAAGGAATATTGTTTTCGCTTTTTATCAATTGGTCAAAATTTGCAGTATATTATTTATCTATTTGTATTATAAAACATTTTGTAACAAACCGTGGGATAAATTTTGTGTTGATTTGTATTTCTAAAATTAATTCTCTTGATTCCTTATCACTGCACTATCTCTCTCATTTGTTCTATTTTGTGTTATCTATTTGCCTCTATGTATTAATGTATAAGTTCATTGTTAATTTAATTTAATTACATAAATTAAATTAACATAAACTGAACAATAATTTAATTACATAACAATTTTTATCTTGGATTATTTCAAAGTACTAAATTCCAATTAATTGTTTGGTAAATAGAAACAAATTGTTCACATAATAATTAGTTCATTTAGTGTACGTTGAAGTGTACAATAATTATACAGAGAAATAATTGAAAACATGATATTTGTATCTTCGTGAAGTCCATATAAATGTATCGCTTACTTAGATGATCTTTACAGTGATAAATCATCTGACAAATATGTAGATAACACCTTACGAATTTTCCTACACAAATTAGGGAAAAATTATGATAGCGTCGTTTAAAATTATGGAAATAATGCATAGCAGTTAGAAATCAACAAAACCTTACAAAAAACCTTACAAAATTTTTATTTGATCTCAGAGAATTCTGTTCTTTCGTGTCGAACTTTCCAAAACGGAAAATATTAAAAAGAAAACAGCCAAACATAATGAATTTTCGTGACTTACATGACTTTTAGTTGGATTTTAGTGGAAAGCCGGCAGTGAATTTTCATCAAATTAGTAATTTATCAAATAAAAATGGAGTGTTACAGATTTTATGCGTGTGATGTTTCCGTAAGGACGAAAATCAAGAAGAAATTTAGCGATAAATATAGTAACAAGTGGCGGCGGGCTGTATTTTTATGAGCGTGATTTATTTATGGGGCACTGATCAGATTCCATGTAATTTATAAGGAGAATTTTTCTTTTATAATCTTGGAGAGAATTCTTATATTGAGATTTGAGTTAATTTTTTCTGCAAGTTGGCTTGAATTTCAATTCATCGTTTTGTACTTCAGCAAATAAAAAGTAAACTCATCACTCTGGAAAAAAATAAACAGAAGAAGAACGCATACAATATTACTGCAGAAATGAAAATTGTGGAAAAAATTGAATCAATTTATTTTTCCAGAATTGGTCATTGAAAAGTCGATTGAACGTCTAGAAAATTTCAAAACAATAATAAGTTATAATCTCCTGGGAAAGAATCACCTTTATGAAAAACTACAATAAATCGCCTTTATGAAAAACTACAAATAAGAATCAGAATAAACTGTCAATGGAAGTGTGTTGGCGTTCCGGTTAATGACAATTTGATTATATTTTTATAATGTTGTGTCCATTTTGCTGTTTTAAATATTTATATAATTTTATTGTAAAGTTTATTTCACTCTTTGTGTAGATTATGCATCATCGATCATTATTCCTCTTCTGGTATGTTTTTCATTTCTATTCTAATTGTGTTGAACCGTGGGTCGTGGCCGAAATGGATCCAACCATTCCCTCTAAGCTCCCGGACCCGCCCCCATCATTGTGATGCTCAATTCAACCTTGTCGCGAGAATCTAGGATATCATATGCATACCCCATCCTTCTCGTACTATTGCTCTTGAGCTACGGGAAATTCTATTCTCCATTTCTGGTCCGTCCATGCTGCTGGGAGACCTTAACGTTCACCAACGGTTATGAGGCTCTATCCGCATCAGTCTCTTAAGAGACGTTTTAGTGTAACTTCAAGATGACTTTTTCCTGTGCTTACTTAATGATAGTTCCTCTACAAGATTCCATCTCAACATACTAGCGCAGTCGATATTTCTTTCTGTTCCTCATCTCTTTTATCACTAGTCACTGGAACCTTCTACCACTTTGGTCTATTTCAATTTAAATCTATCAAAAAGCCCCCCTCTTCGAAAATACAATCTACATAGGGTAGAGTGGGAGGGTTTTCGGTCATTTAAGCCATTGAAGTTAAACTCCCTCCCTTCAATGACTCTGGATACGATTGAATCTTACTACGATCTCTTCGTCAAATATATTGACGTAGCTGCAAGAAACTCCATCCCATTGAAGAATATTTCTTAACGCTATAGGCCTTCTCCTCTTTGGTGGGATGAAGAATGCTTAGCAGCTACTCAAATTCGGGAAGAGGTTGAAAAGAATTACAAATCTAATAGGTCCATTGATAACTTGCTCTTTTTCCGTAGTCCCAAGCTCCAACAATACGGATCCGTCTTAAAAAAAGAAGACGTTATATTTCTTCCTCTCTCCTTCTACTCCTATTCCGGGGATTCGGTGGATCAGTTTTTAAATAAGCTTGCCTTCCCCCTTCTGTCACTAACTTGAATGAGCTTCCTATTAAATATAATCCTGCAAACTCAAATAACTGGTTAGAATCATTAATTAACTGGAATTATCCTTACGTCACCTTCAAAGCTCTGCTCCTGGCGTTGACGGTATGTCATACTCAGGGATGGAAATTTCGCCACAAAAAATAATTCCACCCGTTTCCATCTCCTTTAATTCTTCAAACATCCCTATCCTTTTCAGTACTATATTCCTTGGTATGTTTTTGGGTCTCGAAATTATCCTGGAACACTCCCATTGAAATTGATTATTATCCGATGCCAGGCTAACGTTTATATTCTTCGCGCTATTTCTGGAGTATGGCGGGACTCTCATTCTACCACTCAAAAACTTATATATATTTATTTCATTCGCAGTCATCTGGATTATGGCTCACTCCTCCTTGACCCTATTTCCAAATTTACTGCCACCAAATTAACTCGTACTTAGTCTAAAGTTCTGAGGATCGTGGCGGGTGTGATTTAATCCGACACCATTTATGCCCTACAAGTAAAATGCGTTGATTCTCCCCTAATCCTCCGTCGACAATACATAGCTGGTAGATTTTTCTTGAAAACAGTTGGATTCTCCTCCCGTCCCATATACCCAAAACTAGCTCTTCTTTCCACATTTTTAATAATGATCCCCTTTAGCATTCTAAGCCTCAACCTCTTCTCACGGTCAGCTTCCAAAAAATCAAATCCCTCTCAAATATAATTTATCAACATTTTTCTCTCTCCTTCTATAATTTTCCATGTGGCTCACTAATTTGCAGATCAAATGCACATTTATGTTTCGAAATTGGTAAGAAGTCTACAACTGCCAATTCTTTGTTCAATTTCATTCTAAATAATTTTTGGGTTTTTGGGAGATTGGACGGGAATTTATACAGACGCATTAAACCTCTTAAATACCACTATGTTGGTGTGTCTTTTGGTGCCCGTCTGCCTCTCATTCGGCATATTTTTGCTTCCCAAAAGATTGTTCGATATTCGCTGGGGAATGCATAGCTATTGTAGAGGCTTTGAGATATGCTCGGTTTAAAAAGTTTTGCAAGTTTCTTATCTTTTCCGACTCTTTAAGTTCTTTAGAGTCCTTACTCACCAATCCTTTTCCGGCAAATTGTAGCTTCCTGACTCTCTTGAATAATCATTGATTTGAAGAGATCGGGATCGGATGTCGATCTTGAATGCATCAATAGTCACTACGGCATAGTCAGTAATAAAACAGTTGACGCAAAAGCCTGGTTCGCAGCCGTGAACTGGGATCCATGTTTCTCTCATAGCTTCATTGAAGACCTCTTTCTTCTAACTCATTGCTAGATGGTCTCTGATTAGTAGAGGGCATGGAAAAGATCGTCCCAGATCACGGGTGCGGGACATTTTGCTGCAAAATCGTGGTTTCCAAAATTAATTTTTTCCCGAAAGGAAACCTTAGTGGTGTCTCGTATGAGTTTTGATCACTGTTCCATTTCCACTCATAGACGTATCAGAGAGTCTCCAATTTACGATTGTGGATTTGGTAAGGACGATCTAAATAATTTTATTTTTGCAAGCCAATCAAAAAATAAATTTCTTTCATTAATTTATGAACTATTAAAACAAAGTTATATTCTTTTTACTCGTCTACATAATGATGTCACCTTTTCCTTACATGTTTTTAATTTCGATACAAATGACGTTAAAAAATTCAAGTGTAACAAAATTGATAGTAATTTTTTTCGAAAAAAATACACATCTTTATTGTTCAGTTGACGTCGTCCTAATGTAGCCAGACAGTGTAATAGAGTGATATTTAATTTTGAAAAGGGTTCTCTAATAATAAAAAATAAAATTGTTCAATTTCGTTCCCAAAAATACTTCCAGTTAAATATCACAGTTAAGTTGTCGTGGGTGTCATTTCCCACACCACCTCTCTACGCGTTTTGTGCGGTGAGCTGATATTAAGAATAAACACAGAAATAACGTCGGATGTAGGCTTTAAGCGGTTATAGTGTAAAATATATGAAAATAATCGACGCCAAATCTGTGAAACACAATGAATAAGTACATATTAAATATATTCTTCCGTAATTTTTATTTTACTTAATGCATTGTCTCATGTAATCTAGTAAAGCTTTATTTACACAACATTTGAAAAATTATTTAAAAATTGCATTGTGTTTACTTATTTCTCCATTAAAAACGTATTTAGGTAAAAAATAAATCAGCGGCCCTACACATTCTTCCTTGTTTTTTTCATTTATTCTATTAAGGATTTTCCATCGGTACTGTCGGTGTCCGTCTGTATTATCTTGTTAGAAATTCGAATACGTACGTACACACCATAATAAATGTATGTGTTTGTGTGTGCATGTTTGTGTGTGTGTATGTGTGTGTGTGTGTGTGTGTGTATGCGCGCGCGTTTATATGTGTGTGTGTATATGTTTGTGTGTGTATGTGTGTATGTGTGTGTATGTGTGTGTGTATGTGTGTGTGTGTGTGTGTGTGTGTGCGTGTGCGCTTGTGCATGTATGCGCATCTGCGCATGTGCACGTGTAAATTGGAATTTTTTTATTTAATTGCAATAGTTTGAATTCCTTTTCATTTAACTGATTTATTTACTATCTGGGCTTATGTACTTAAAATGGAAAATGGAATACTTGTAAGATTACTCAAGTCTCTTTTGGTCACAGCCATTTTTTTCAGAAATCGCTTGACGTAGCAACTCGAATCTCGGTATTGTAATAAAATATATCAAACCATATATTAATAGCTAACACTCAAAATATGTGTATGGAAATTTTAGGGCGGTTAACTAAGTATTATTAATATTTGTAAATAGTTTAATAGAAATATCAAGTACTGTTAAATATTTATAAGTGACTATACGGTACCCTCTTATTGCGAGTTCTACTCGTACTTGATAAGTTTTTCTTCTTCATCTAATTAAACATCAATAATGAACATTATGAATGAACTTTATGTCACTACTGCGAATCGTTAGCCGACCTTAGTGAAATTTACTTTTGAAAAGGGTTCTCTAATAATTTTGTGGCTTCATTTTTGTGAGTTTATTCGGACATTGCACTCACTTGAATATGTTGCTGCACGATGTATATATATATCTAGTTCAGAGTTCTTTCTTTGCACGTAAATCATACAGTTATCTAGAGTCATACATATGGTTAATCTAACATGTAGTAAGTATTATGTAGTATCGATGAGTTTACAAACTGAACATTGAATCTGTATATAATCCGTACACAGAAGTTTCAATACCTTTCCTTAGACATATGTATGTATGCTCATATGTCATTATAGATTCTGTTATATTTTCTACTGTCAATTTCGAAGCAAATGGTTTTTTCAGAAAAGTATGCACTTTATATTTCTTTCGTGTGGAAAATATGGTGTACGTGAATAATTTTTATTTATTTAGACGAGTATGTGCCGCGTGAAATATCTGAGGGTTGTATTTATATTTTACGAGTACAGACACACCTACAGTTTGATCTAAGAGTCCGATCTAAACATTTATGGAAGCCCTTACAATTTAAGGGTTTCAATGTTGAGAAAGGATGGTTGAAGGGATGATACAAGCTGCACTATATAGGTAGGTTACACGACGATAACATTGAAAGTTTTTGGGTTCGCAAAAATTAAATGAGGTTCATTATTTTTCCATTAATTTCTTAAGCAGTTTACATTACAATGATAATATTATTTATTCATCTGAAGAATTGAGTGGATATATTCTTCTTTAGTTTACTTACTGAAGTCTGATTGAAAAGTAAGTAGCGATATGAATTTTCGGTTATAAAACAAGTACCTAGGGGTTTTTCCTTATATTTTAGAAATACAACTGTGGAAACTTTTTTAAATTCCCTTGTATGCATATGTACAGAAACGCAATTACGTAGACACGTGAAACCAATAATGAAACACGTAAGTGGAAAAATTCTGAAAAAAAAGCTGAAAAAAATACAGAATTAATGCGAGAAATCGTAGCTCAATGAGAGCAGTGGGGGAAAATGTACTCTAGGGTGACCCCCCCTGGTAGGCTCCATTCGGTATGCGTACATTGATGAAAACTTCACTTTTCATTTGTATTTGAAGTTGGGATGGAGGGCTCATTAATTTTATATTTGCATTTACATAACACCGAATAAGAATTTGGCTCAACTTATCTGTTAGGGAAACTAAATACAACAACCGATAATCCAATCAAATTATGGACATACTTTTGTTATATTATTCAATTTGCTTAGACTGATCTGGTGAATATGTAAATTTAGAGTTCTGTCTCTAACTGTAACAATAGTTTGTTTATTTAATCAATATAATTTTTTTCTGTTGGATTATTTGGTCCATATTATTTGGGAATATACACATAGTTACCAATTAAAATGGCTAATGAACACATTTCGTCAATATTTGTCAATCATTATTCAAATATCAAGTAAAAAATTGGTTACAGCAAAATTAATTTTCGCGATTTTTGAAAATTATAAGAGTTTTAACCATTTTTCTGACAAATTTTATTATGTGAGTGCCGTTAACTGTACCTGCTGATAATAGACGGCGGTTGCTTTAAGCTTTCTTGGAACAGTTTTAAACAAGTCAAAGTTGATTTTAAGTTATAACTTGTGGTTGAATTATTAAGGTTAGATAAGTTTCTTTTCCTCTAAACGCGAATTAAACAAAGTTCAGAACTAAAAAGTCAGTTAAGCTAAAGTTTCTTTCGGGCAACAAAATGTCTATACATTTTCGACTTTACTTAATTTGAATTGCTTTCTGAGAATTTTTGAATGGCGAATCACAAAAGGAAAAGCAATTTAAAAATTTATGTCAGGTGAAATTGTTCTGTGTTAAACAAAAACTGGTGAAAATTTTGTTCGTCTTAGGGTGTAGTCAGATATTGCATTATAAATAGCTTATAAAAATTATTTTCAAACCTTATGTAAAGTTTTTGATGTTATATGTTATTTCGACTTAGCATTAACCCGTATTTTATTAGGTGTACATTATCTGACCCAAGAGATTAAGCCAGTGTGTCTGTTTATTTACGAAGCGACTATCATATGACCATCGCAACCCATAGGGGAAACCAGACCTTTCGTTGGCCAGGTTTTTTATAACGACAACACCCGAAACCAGCATGATGCAGAAGTAAGGAAGAGCTCATAAAGATATTATTTAGATGTGTGATTGGTGATCGATTATCCGTACAGCGGCCGGTGCGTGCGTTACTTAATTTCATTGACCACGTAAAATCAACGACTACAAATTGACTATTAGTTTCCTGTTTTTTTATATATTATAATATAGCACATATAAATGGTTAATAAACCTAAATACATAAAATTAAAACCGTATTACAAATACAAATATGTTTACTCACTGTTTTGCTTTTACATATTCTTGCGAGAACCTAGTCTTCTCAATTTTTTCCTTCTTCTTATACTTGACTTCTTTGCCAGACGGTTTATTTACTTCTGGGTAAAAAAAGTGATTTGACTGAGTAGTCAGGAATTATGCTAGTATGGTGACAACATTTTCTTTATTTTACTTTCCTCTTTAGGTGTTAGTCGTTCATGTAAGACGGCAACTTCAACTATTTCTTTTTATCGAGCACGTTGTAGATTTAAATCGGTGTTGAGATCAAACATTAAAATATTGTTTTTATTTTACTGTCCTTTTTAGATCTTGATCGTTTTTCTAAGACAGCAATATTCTACTGTTTCTTATTATAGAGCGCGATGTAGATCTAAAATTGTCTTCATAAATTGCTGTTGAGACATTCAACTTTATTTTACTTTCCTTTTTAGATGTTGGTCGTTTGTCTAAGACGGCAAAATTCAATTGTTTCTTTTTATAGAGCGCGATTTGGTTTTAAAATTTTTGGTTGTCTTTTTGCGGAATATTTTAAAATGACGGGATACTGCCAACAACTGGGATTATTTTCTAAATTAACTTATTTGTGTCAGGTTTTTCGTAATTTGTAAGGAAATACTGCATGAAAAAAGATGAAATGAATACAGCTTGTAACTTTTTGATATTCATTTTAATTCAAAATCCATTTCACGGAAAGATGAGCATAAAAAAGAAATTTATGTAACTGTTCTTAGTTTCATCCCCTAATATGCGATATATTTCAAATCATATGCATTTGGTAACTTGAAGGTATATTAAATAGAAATATTCAACATGAATTGAGTATATGGAATTATTATTGGTCTATGTAAATTATGAAATGGCGCGATTATTTAAGAACTTCTTTGAAAGCAATTTATATGCAATATTTTGTTTGTTTATCGAAAACAAAACACGATATCCTTCGTCTGAACTAGTAAAATTGTATTTTAATCCCGTAATTTTTTCGGGCGTACGCGTTTGATAAATAACGTAAAGTATAATTAATAGATCTTCACCTAATATTTGGTGAATTACGGTAATTAGGTCCTTAACCAGGTTTGTATCATGTGATAATAAAAAAATAATGAATAAATATGATTAGAAATAGAATATCATTTAAATTTTCAGTCT
This sequence comes from Druceiella hillmani, assembly GCA_039881145.1. Classification (NCBI taxonomy): domain Eukaryota; kingdom Metazoa; phylum Arthropoda; class Insecta; order Lepidoptera; family Hepialidae; genus Druceiella; species Druceiella hillmani. The sequence continues at coordinate 35,687,876 of JAYKKI010000018.1, read as the reverse complement.
GAATAATTCTGGACTCTACTCAAAATAGTAGAACTCCAGAGTTATGCTCAATAATGATTTTATTACTACATAAAATATTATATTTATTGAATATAGGCATGTAAGTTACATGATAACTGGAAATATTAACTGTTTTTTGCCACTCTCACTTTTACGAACATTTTATTCATCGACTTTATGGCATCCACCTTCTATGGCAATCGTGTATTTTATTATATTTAGGGTTCCGTATCTCAAAGGGAAAAAAGGACCTTTATAGAATCACTTGTTGTCCGTCTATGGGTCGATCAAGACCCTTTTTCTCAGGGACGCGTGAAGGTATCAAGTTGAAATTAATATCAAATACTCATTTCTACGGTCCCTTAGACCCCTAAAAAATTAAGCTTTGGAGTCAGCGAAATCAAGAAGAAACCTAAAAATATAGCCATGTGTGCCGCATATTTTGCAACTCGCAAATAAATCAAAACCTTTGGGTACTTCCCGTTGACCTCGAATCATGAAATTTGACATGAAGCAATGGTATCACAGTAGAAGTAAAGAAAAAAAACCGTTAATTTGTGGTTATATCACATAAAATAAATTATTTTTTATAAATGCGCCTGCGAAAGATATAGTAGGCAAGATATTTTCATTCTTGAAATTAAAATCTTTTATATTCATATTAAATGAATAACAGCTTGTATTAAATGAATAACAGTACCTAAATGTGTGAACCCTTTTAGTTCCAGTTCCTACAGTGCTTGACAGATTTTTTATTTAAATGCACTATCTCTTTTTTCATATACAATCATATTTTCATGTCTACGTGGGTCTTATATTTTCATTTCTACCTTTCTTCGTGGGCAACCTTTTTTGACAGAACATTTCATCTACTTTTTAAATAGTCAGATTTCCATAAGCATGTGTCAAAGTAGATTGCTGATGCTGGAAAAAACGGCAATAATAAAATTAGTGTAATAAAAACGAAATTTCTTATATATATACATATATATATATATATATACATATATATATATATATATATATATACATATATATATATATATATATATATATATATATATATATATATATATATATATATATATATATATATAAGTTATCTTAATAATTTTAATGCAAAAACTGTCATCGTAAGACTATACCTACTATAGATAATAGCAAGTATAATAAATAAGTATATTTTAAATTGTTAACTTGAATACATATGAAAATGACAAAATACTAGTAAAAGATTTTCCAACCCAGAATAGAGTCATTCATTTTCACACGTTCATAAAGTTACAAGGTTTGATAATTCATCATTAAATTTCGTACATTGTTTATTCGAGAGTAAATACGATTGATCTAACTTAGAGCAATTTGAACTTAGCAACGTACTAAAAACTTTGGTCTTACTGAACTGGTATAAAAATTAGGAAATTTACCATAAATTATGTTTGTCTTTGAACTGTAACATCACCGACATCAAGAATGAGCATCAGAATTATTGTAAGCATCAGAGCTGTATCTTTTGTAATTAATTTTTTATAGAGCTTAGCGTTTTTTTTATTTTGTATTAATCTTCTACATTAGCTTTTTGTTGATTTCGTCAATTAAGTTTATATAATAATGGCGTATTTAATTTTTCCTTATCGTCTATCGTAAGTATATCGTACACATCAACAAAGTCTTGTAAAACGATTTTGATTAAGAACGAGAATATCGTAACTGCCAAAAAGATATCTTTATGTATTTAAAAAAAATAATAGGAATAACACATAACACATAGTGATTTACTTTGCCCTAAATAACAATAACTTTTTATTGTAATGTCAAGAAATTTTCCCTTTTACTTTTGTGTAATCTTTATATATATATATATATATATATATATATATATATATATATATATATATATATAGCGAGGGGAAGCAATACTTTTTCTTGGCCCTTTTCTCCTTTATATTCGCATTTGTGACTCTGATATTTCAAAACAAAGATAGCATTAAATTTGTTTGCAGGATGCCCTAAATAAATGGATAATTTGTTTACTATATTTGAACTTAGATCTGAGATAGAATTACGACCTGATTTTTAGTAATTATGTTTATATTTTAAATGTGTCATCTTTAAGAACGTTTCTATGTTTTAGTATTATTAATATATTGTAAATTTTTTTGAAATACTAGTAATATCGAAATATACTTCTTGAAATAATTACACTTGTCAATTTCGAAGATTTCTCTTATTAAAATTTGTTTGACTATGACCACAATTGGTTTAAAATAGTTATTCAAAGAAGAGAAGGCAATGATATCTGTATTACTTTTTGTCAGTCAGTTATGCAATCTATATTCTTACAAAATCTTGTATCAAACAACGATAAAATATTACCACGCTATTTTTACAGGTCGTTACGTCACCCCATCATTTTGCGGGTGCCTCATTTATATATGATAGGTTAAATAAACATCTCCGAAGACTTCCTTCCTTGATATCACTGAGATGTAAGTAACACATAAAATATATCCTACGATTCTATCCTGTGGTAAATATAATCGGTTGCTACAGAATTTGTAATTTTGATAATTGAGTTGTTTTATGACAAAAATTCACATATTAATGAAAAAAGTATTTGGTCTAACCAAATTTCACCATCCTTCTTTCATACTGTTTCACAGCATCTTAAAAACCATGCTGTCACCGCTATCTTGTACATTTTATTTCTACTTTTATGTTGCGAAACTTTTAAGTAAGTAGATTTATTACTGGTCCATTATCACTGATCCCGTAAATCAAGTAAATTTATATTTTTTTGTCAAATTACATATAAGTGTAACGACATCAAATTCCCTCACAAGAATATGAAGCAATAAACGTGACTTATGTCAATATAAACTACATCCGTATCGAACAAGAACAAATTTCCTCAGAAATTTCAGAGAGCGTATTCATTTTCCGCCCAAAATACTTTTCGATCTTTAGTCAGGGCGGCGGAGCTCTTCGTATTTCAACTCAATTTCTAAACTTCTGACTTTATCGCACGTTTGTGAAGTTGAAAGGAACATTCTTTGGGACAGAACTTTATTAATAGCTGAGATATTTCGAATATTTTCATTTATAAAAGTACAGAAATAATAATCCAAAATAATTTTATTATTTCGTGTATATTCTCATTATTCGTATACATCATAGCGATGACACAGACATTCTTGCTATCTTCGTGCCCACAATAAACGAGTGAACTTCTTGAATGGGACCTATATTATTCGTATCAAATGGAGTACCAATTGTTAACTCGAACAAGACTCAAGCAAAATTGTTATTTATTGTTAAATAAAATGAGTTGGGCATTATAATATAAAAAAATAAAAATTCATTATTCACAATTAAACGAAACTACGTGATGTAATATTATTTCTTTAAGTTCTTTACCACGACCTAGGTTTCGTTATCTTCAGGTGGGCTATTAGCAAAGATTAACTCTTAAGAACATCCAACAGTCTTTATATGTTTCAAACACAATAACGGAAGCCGGTTTTTTGTGGGTTTTCTCACTGCTTATGTTAGTGAGTTTATTGTAGGGAAGCGGTGTAGGTTTTATTATATTTCCGAGAGTTATACGATATACTAGTATTTTAGTGAGGGTAATAAATCAATTGTTGTTATTATATGAGGTTGTATATTGCAAATGTTCCGGTGTATGTAATAAAATTAAATGGAAGTTATTCTCGGTAATACTTTTTTTTTTAAAATTTATACAAAAACAAGGGTATCTGAAAATTAGAACAAGGTTGTACCACCAATTCAACATATCTCCAGTTTTATTTATTAATATATTTATTTCTTTATTCATAAATACATTTTTTTTCTTTATTTCACAATTTTCACACAAGAAACAATTTGAAGAGTACTGTAGTATCAATGTTGTCTAATTATATTATGTCTAGAAAATATTAAGTATGGGTGATGATATTATATTTAGTTGTTCATTTAATATATTAACCTTGGTGTCTTTTTTATGTCTGTTTATTTCTAATGTTTCTAGGATATTCAGTTTATTACCTTTTGTATTTATTTTTAATATATAGGGGGCATTATCAGTATGAAGGTGATGGTTATTTTCAATGAGGTATTTAGCAAAGTGAGATGTGTCTGGTTTGTTATTTCGCCAGCTGGCAATGTGTTCTTTACATCTTGTATTAAAATCTCTTCCTGTTTTACCTATGTATACAATATTAGAGTCGACACATTTGAGTTTATAGATACCACCCTTTTTATGTTTACCTATTTTTTCTTTATTATTAATAAGGGTTTTACCCAAGTTATTTAAAGTACTATAAGCACATGTTTTATTATTTATATTTTATTATTAGTTAAGAGTTTTCCTAATTTGAGTGATACATTACCTATGTATCGGATAGATTTATAGTAGATATTATTATTATTTGGTACGACCTGGTATATTTCATGAATTAGTATTTTTCTTAATTTATTATGTTACAGTTTTGTGACAATTGATGGGTTATAATTATTATTTACTACGATTTGTTTTATAGTTTTTATTTATTTACGTAAATTAGGTTTTTCTAAAGGGATGGTTAAAGCTCTGTGAATCATCAAATGGAAGGCTGCTAAGTTATGGGACCAAGGGTGTTGAGAATGACCATTAATTATAGAATCTTCAAATGTGTCTTTTTTAAATATACTACATTTATGTTTATTATTTTTAAGTTCTATTGTTATATCTAAAAAGTATAGTTTATTATCGGATTCTACTTCTGAAGTGAATTTGATATTGTTGTGTAGGGAGTTGGCAAAGTTAACAAATTGGTCTAACTGTCGCTGTGTACCTTTCTAGCAGATAAGGATGCTAGATCAACGTATCTATAATAGTATAATATATTATATCATCAACATATCTATAATAGTACAATATATTGGTCGCTAATTTACTGCTTAAGAGGCTGGTTTCTAGATTGTTCATAAAGAACTCGGCTAAAAGGAGACTGAGGGGGAGCCCATTGCGAGGCCATTGACTTGTTGAAAAAAATGTTTATCGAATAAGAAATAATTTTGGCTGTTGGATGTTCTTAGGAGTTAATCTTTGCTAATAGACCACCTGAAGATATTATAATACAACGAAACCTAGGTCGTGGTAAAGAACTTAAAGAAAGTAGAAATAATACTACATCACGTAGTTTCATTTAATTGTGCAGAAATAGAGTTAGACCTCAATAAGGCATCAATAGCATTATACATTGCAATCATTATGTAATCGATGAAAGTGTATTACTAAATAGGATGATAGTTAAAATTAAGATAAAGTTAAATAAAGTACTAAGAAATGAAATGGAAAATTTGGCGATACAGGTTATCGTTTTTCCTGAAAAAAATCTAAAGATACAGCTTTGTCAAATTTCACACTAGTGGTTATAATATGAAAGTGGAGAAAGAGAGACAAAGCAAGACACAATATCACATTACGCGATTAATTAAGCTCATTTCAACGACGTTATTTCAATTATTAATCTCGATATTCCGGTATGAAAAATACATCCAGTACAAACTACTGTACTACACGCAGCCAGTACAAACTACATATTTTTCTATACCTCCACGTGCTAAGGATTATGAACTATGCAAATTCAACATGCACTTGACCACCAACACTACCAAGATCTTTTCACCTCGCGTCTTATAAAAGGGAGAAAATTGTCATTTAACCAATTTCTGAAAAATAAACCCGTCAAGTCGCCAATCGACGGTGGCGTACGTTGTCTGAAGTAAAATTACTTTATAAAGCCATGAAAAATTTGAACTCCTAGTGTAATGAGTATTTAAAAATATTTAATGTAATTAAGTAGGATTAAAATGTCATAAACTATGACATCTAGAATAATCGTTAGAGTTTTTCAACAACTTTGAGTCTAAAATATTTTTTCATAATTTTTTATTAAAAAGTTTTCGACATATGGGGAAAAGGAACATATTTTCTTGCAAAATTTTCAGTATATCTCTGAAGATATACTACTTCTTTCTGTCTCTGAAGATATAACACCTGAAATTAGAAAAAAAATTTTCAGTATATCTCTGAAGATATACTACTTAATATATGATATATGATAACTAAAATTATAAAAAAACCTTTATGGTCTTTTAGAACACTTGCTATTTCAAACGATATCACAATAAATATATAATATAAAATATTGTCGAATATTTAATTGGCCATAATAAATTTCCATCTAAATATTTTTGAGTATTAGTTGCTGAGGTAAGTGTGGGCCAATATATTTTATTACTATGTAAATTTTCACGTCAAAAGGGTTCTACTTCAAGCGGTTTTTCGAGATGCTTCCACAGACGGGCAAACTGAAAAGTTTGTATAGGGTTGCATTTTTCTTTTTGAGGTATAGAACCAATAAAATTGAATAACATTTTACTGAATAACTGGACCACTTAAAATAAAGGAAATGTGATGTACACATTTATAATTACAGGCTTTTAGTAAGGTAATAATAATAATGAGCAAAGTAATGAGTCGAAATGAAAATTATTTTGTTAAAACTTTTCCTTGTTTGAAACTCATTTAATTGATAAAAATAGGCTCAGAAGTTTCCTTTTAGTTCTAAGAGCGTTTCCAATGTTTTACTCTAAAGAAAAATATTAACTCCCTTCTTGACTTCAAGACGAATTTTTCTCAAATATCTATTAGATTCATACGTCAAATAAGAAGTGGTATAGCAGATTGGTATAAAGAGTGTTCATTTAAAAATAACATCAAAAGTCACTAATGTCCGTTTCCTTTATCGAACTGGCACAATGTTATTACACATTTCTGAATAGAACTTTATTCCATTAGTGATATATTTATCTCCACGTATTTTTCATGCAACTTCGACAAATTTCCTTCCTGAAGTACTTTTCTCAATTAATTATTTTCACAACGAGATTTACGCTAATGAAATATAATAATGTCTTTTCATAAAATAGACATTTTGGTAGTTACAATGGAAATAAAGGAAACCAATGGAATATTCAAGAAGGAAAAAGGAAAAAGAATTGATATTTTTGTCGGCCTGCTTGAACGATTTCACCCAAAGAGTGTTTTATTGGTTAGGTAACGTTATCAATGAAGGACTATCTGATAGTTGAGTATGGTTATTAGTCAATTCAAACATATCCTTGAGATTATAAGGATATAACGTTTATCAAAAACTAGAACAAAAGTGACCGACGAAAATGGACTTAAAAACAGATATTTTTGTTGGAATATAAACAATCGAATAACTCAGTGATTTATAAAAAGTGAAGAGTAAACAATTCACCACAATTCAAAATAAAAAACTGTTTCCATAAATATATATATTTTAGATTTTTAATATTGTAAGTATTGTTATTGAGAACAAAAATAATAATAAAAATTCTGTCAAGTACGGCTAGAACTCACGCTACGAAGGTTCCGAATACATTTAGGCACTTTTTTATATTAAAGGCTGCTTCGTATTTCTAGTAAAATATTTACAAATATTGATTCTCCACAACGTAATTATATTGCCTACTATATATTTATAGGCGTAAAACAGGGTGTATATTTAAAAAATTACAGAATCTAGGAAAATTTCTACAAATGATACCCCAGGTAATTAATAAATTAAAAGAAAAATTTAAGATGTTTACTTACCCCCTCTTTATTTTTAATCATCATATTTGGCACGACAGCCCAGGGTGGGCCAAAGCCTTCTGTTGGAGATTCTTTATTTTTAATGTGAATATTTTGAGAAGTTAGGTGGTGCATAATATTTGGGTTAATAAGATATTTTTCAGTGTCAAATTTAAAGTTTCTATATCGAATGGTTTCTGAGAAAATCGGCTGTGAACATAGATATGAAAATGTAAATATATTCCCTACTATATATTCTCTACTATATTTCTAATATATTCCCTACTATATTTCATAGACGTAAGTATATGGTACCTATTTAGGAAATTATAACACTTAGAATTATCCATACAATTTTCCCATAACTTTTGTGCCTATTTCTAAAGCTCATTTTAGTATAATTTAAGGAAGAGTAGTTTCGGAAATAAGGAGGGTATATTTTTTTATATTTTAGATCATCTCTGAAGATATAATATCTAATATTAGGAAAAAATATTTTTCACACCCTTAAAACTAGTCATTTAAAACGATATTCCATACGTTGTATGGAATCAAACTTTTTTCTGATGTTACTTAATTTGCCTACCCAAAAATTCTAAGTGAATAATTTTGAATTTTCTATTTTATCACTGTGCTAAATTTCAAGTTTCTACATCTAGCAGTATCTGGGGAAAACGGCTGTGACAGTCGAATAGACAGATATAATTATAAAATAAAGATAATAATAAATAATAATTTAAATAAATGTATCCTTCACTATTTTTCAGTATTACGTAGCTATCTTCGACAATCCTGTCGAGCTTCCAACTTTCGTAGATTAGTACTCGTATGTGTCAAACCGTTGTACGATACATAATCAAGTTCGTTTCCTCAAAATACCGTTACTATTTCTACTTATGATTTTTACTTCTGATTTCTTAGTACAATCTTGAAGTATTTTGTTACGGGGATTAAATATTACAATATTTTTTAATCAGACGATTTTAAGTACCTTCTGGATTAAAATGTTTGCCATTAAGGACAAATGGCAATGAAAATAATTTTTTTCGGAAATAATTCCTTTTCCGATGAACCTACAGTAAAAATAGATACAGGTAAAGACGGCTGTATGGAAGATATTAAAGAAAAACTTATGGAAAAAGTCCAAATCTATCGAAGCACATCATCAAAACTCAGCAAATTGCGATAGTTTTAAATAGAACAGCAAAAACCAAATAAACTTATTTAAAAATTTCTAATTTCATTGAATAAATTGATACAATACATTTTTCATAACGTATTGAACTTAATTATGCGATAATAATAATTTATAGAAACAGGTCATTAAGTTAAGGTCGATGAAGTAAATATGACATTATATTAAAAGTGAATGAATATGTAGTGGACAATATTAATAAAGTCATTAATTATAAAAACTAATTTCATACTAGTTTCTTTCTTTGATAAATTTAAAGAAAATTAATCACAATTGTCCTAACAGTTTTAATTACTTCTGCTAATCTTCAAATGTCATCTTACGTTAATGTTGAAAATATCACCTCACGTTGTTAAATTCAATCAAATATCATCAAATATTTTAATATATATCAAATATAATTATGAATTAAGAAGAAAACATTTTATGCCATCGTTTAAAATTGATCGTTTATATTTTGTCATCCCAATTTTTCCAAATAATATTTTATTCACAATGACATCGGAAATCGAAATTTTGTGGAATAATATTAATTAGTTTCACATTAAGCTGTTGGTGTTCATTCTTTTGCTTTAATTGTTTTCGAGATGTAAGAGTTATTTGATTCTTAATAAAATGATTTGCAGCGCATCGTGATCGACACTCGACTGCTTCATTAGATTCATTAAATCATTAAGATGATTCGATTCTTTTTACTTATTTTTAATATTTCTGAATGATTTTTAAAAAAAATTTAATAATCTACTCAAAATTGTACGAAGAAATTCTTAACGACTGAAGGCTGACTCTGAGCACTGAGTGTCAAACTCATCAGAAAAAATTCAAGCGCAAGTAGTCGGTGGCACTAAATATGCTAGTTTCCTTTCTGAAATCATTTTTACCTTAAGAAAGGTGTACACCTTTCTTGAGTAAGAGTTAGTTATATTTTTATTAGCCATTTGGGCCAATAAAAATTGAAAAGATTACTTTTTCATTTATGTCCTCTTCCATAAATTAAGGCACCTACGGGTATAAAGGGCTCACTTCAATAATTAACACGCATTCAGCCTCCCATTTTACTTTATTATGACGATGGCGCCCCAAGTACGCAACCGTTTCAAAGCAAAGTTAGAGTTATTATATTAAACTTAACGATAGAGGTGGTGCTACATAATGCATTAATTCAAAAGCAAACAATCGAAGGAAGCGGAATACTCACTAGGCGTTAGGTGTTTAAAATGAGAAGCTGACATTTCTTTTCCGCCTAAAATTTTGTTCTCGAAAATATCTTTCTATGAGGAATATAATTGATGGTAAATTTTGAAAAACTTAACTACGGCAATTTATTGTCAAATAAGGTGATATACGCAAAAACGGTGATATATGACGAATGCTAGAAGTGGTGGCAGTTAATACTACTGTAAGACACACATGATCCAAATTTGTAGTTTGTATCTGTGTGTTTGTACGTATGTATGTGTATATGTCCTTCAACGTAAGTTGGTTTATCGCATGGATCAGTAAATGTCTTTTTATGGTTGACTTGTAAGACTTTACTTATATTAAATATTTGAAAAGAAGAATTTTTGCACTCATGAAAGAAAATGTTACGTGCTCATGAAGACGAATTAAAGGAATTGATGGACTGCAAAATTTATGTATTTACACAAAGACAATAGTTTAAATAACGTTAGGAGTTTTCTTACCTTTTGAAAGTTGTAATGGAACGAAAAGTCCAAGAGAAGAGAGAGAGAAAAAGTGATGAAACGAAAGGTGATGTCCGTCTTTTCATTCCATCACATTCCACCCATTTGAAAAAGCGAATCTACATGGCTGATAGAAGTCAGAATGAACATGTGATATGGAATGGATAGATTATTTGACAAAGTTAAGAAATATGTCTGACAGAATAAAAATGTGATGTAAAAAGGAGTTAGCCGTGTATATTACTGTATTTAGACTAACAATTACTCGCTGAATTATATTTCGTGTAATGAAAGAATTAAAGTAAATTAATTTCTTGCATATTGGCATGTTATTTTTGACCAAAATTATCAAATTGCATTTGATAATGATAAATCACGCAATAGATTTGTCATCGAATGCAATGTGAAAATTTGATTAGTTACTCCCTGGAAGAAACATGTTACGAAGTATTTTGTATAATAAATAGATAAAAGTAGGCTTCGAATTTGGATGTCGCAGATTTTTGAAATCAAACTTTTTTAGGCACACCTGCGCACTTTTCCTTGGCAGTAAAGGAAAGTCAGGCGTTATGCTAGAGCTGGTGACGCTGAATCGGGCAACTCCTGATCTGGTAGAATCTGGCATAGGCAAAGTGAACTACTTTTTTTAGACGCACCATGCTCATTTATTGATTAATATTTCATTTGAGTATAATTTAATGTAATACGAGTATGTTATTGTTTATAATCAGTGTAATATTGGAAACGCATACAGTTAGCGTTTAATATTTCATTTGAAAGCAATTCAATATAATACTTGTATGTTATTGTATTTTAAAATAATAATCTTGTTTTGTTTCTGATACGACGAACTAATAACCATCATATAACATCAATGTAATTATTATAACATACATAATTTAAAATCAGAAGTTTTCACTTCTATCGTATAGTCAAAAGCACACGTCCGAAAAAGTCTTTACTAAATAAATAAAATCAGAATAGTGAAAAAAATTATAAGCTCTCTTTTGTCATCAGTTCGCATCGGTAATTGTGAAAAAAATATTGAATATATTTGGCGTTAATTTTGTAGAAATTCATTATTCACAATTAAATGAAACTACGTGATGTAGTATTATTTCTACTTTCTTTAATTTCTTTACCACGACCTAGGTTTCGTTGTATTACAACATCTTCAGGAAATATCCCACCTGAAGATGTTGTAATACAACGAAACCTAGGTCGTGGTAAAGAAATTAAAGAAAGTAGAAATAATACTACATCACGTAGTTTCATTTAATTGTGTAAAATAAATATTAATTTCTCACCATTACGAAACGGGTCGCCCCAAATGTGAAATTAAATAACTTAATTATTGTAGTTTATATGTGTATAATTAAGTTATTCGGTTAAGGCTTTTGATATGTTTTTTTTGTGGGCGTAGTCGTCCGTTTTATTTTCATTATTTAAACTTCCTGCCTACAAAAGTTAGGTTTTTTTTTCAAACAGATATATTAATGATTTGCTAAAAAATCAAAATGATATATTTAATTGCCCTCTATCAACGTTAATACATACTCACGCAACAAAAAGTTTTGGTCTTGAAATAAAGTGTATGAATAAAATAAGTCTTAAAATACTTAATTATAAATAAATATTCTATTCTTCAGCATAATAACTGTTCCTATACCCCAAACTCAAGAAATTTTAACAAAATAATATATGCAAACCTATTTTAATATTTAATAATCACAATATATATATATATATATATATATATATATATATATATATATATATATATTTATATATATATATATATATATATATATATACAAAATTACATTAACTATATAATTTACTTATCAAAATAATAAGATTTAAAAAAATAATTAATAAATGTTTCGTTAGAAACTGAGAAATATAATTACCGGAAACAAGCCAGTTCTTATGCAATCGCTCAGACACGTCGGGAAAAAACAACCTGGTCATTTCCCCTTTGTAATCAGGGAAGAACCACCTGGACTGCTTATGAGCAACGACAATCTCCCATATTCTTTTTTGTAAACGATGGATTCAATAGCCAAAAACTCGAAGTGCGATGGACCCGTTTTGGAACTGTTACCTCGAGCCAAGATGAAGTTTGCCACACGTTTTGCAATTGCGAGGTCACCAAGCAAAAACAACTGGCATAATTGGCAGCACATCCATTGAATAGGTTCTGTACGCTTTGGGAACTTTTTGATAAACCTGGCCATGGCGTGGAGGGCTATCCGAGCCCTCTCACCTGTGGCAAAAAGCTCGATACGCCGATCCTAGTACCAGCCATCACCACAGAGGACTCCCTCGCCAGCCTGCCCTTGAAGAGGACAGCCTCGGACTTTTGTGGGACAAAGCTGAGCTTGTTCTTAATACTCCAATCATGTAACCTGGTGAGGAAGTCCACCAAACGCTTCTTTAGGGGCAGTCCCTAGTTAACATTTTCCTGATAACGGTGTCTCCATTCTGCAAAAAAACAACTCTATTACGGAAGTAGTCTATAATGATTTGGCGGAGATCCGCTGACACTCCCCGAGACTCCAACGCAGACAAGGTGGCCGGCCACAAGGTATTATCTAATGCTCCGAAGATGTCCAAAAAAACTCCAAGAACGTATTTGTTTGGCCACGAATTCACCCAAGACAAAGTAACTGAAATGGCGTCCGATGTGGACACTCCGAAGTGGAATTTATTTCGGAAAGAGCGTAATGGGTCCGTAAAACTTTGCATCGCTGGGCGGTTTTCTCTTATACTCTTCGGTATGACTTTAACTTTCCCCACTTTCCATACCCCCGGAAAATGGCCCTCGCGAAGACAACGTCTGAAAATCGCAACTATTTCATGCACCGCAGTATTCCAAATAAGCTTAAATATCTTATTGTCGGTTTCATCCATGCCTGGGACTTTCTTCGAGTTAAAATTTTCCACGATGACCTCTAAGTCAGAGTGTCGCAGCTCCATATCAGAGCTGCTGTCAGAGACTCTACTTGCTGCAATACTGAAGTTCCGTTGTTGAAAAATGAAGACAGAAGGTATTCAAGGGTCTCGCGTAAATTCCTGGTGTAACTTCCATGAACGATTGATAATAGTTGTGAGTCGGCAGCTAACAGTCGTTACTTTTATCGGACAAGATCAACTAAATGCATAAAGTACCACAACATTTGGGCGTGGCCAACTAAATGTCTCCCGTCTCAAACTCATATATTTATAATTACACACATATGAATATACCCATTTAAATATACATCCACACATACACACGTTTACAAACATACATATACATAACATACATGTATACACCCTTATATATAAACCCACAAATGACATGGGAAGGAGGAAGGTAATAGTACATGGGAGGGAAAAAATAAAATTATGTATTATAGGACATACATTGACCTAGGTTTTTCCGTTCAAAAAAATGGGCTAAAAATTCTTCAAAAATATAGCCTCTAGCAAATACATCCAAAGTCAAAAGTCGGGTTATTTTTTAAATATCCTACTTCTTATTCTTCAATTGTTATTAGATATTTAATAAGACTTCTAGAGCATAAAATTCTCTACAAATTGGTTACGTTCAATTTTTTTTGTCATAGTTAACAGTTTTCGACAAATAGAAGTTTACGAAGGACTATTAGAAATATTCAATATGCTGAACGTAAGTGGAGGATTATGATAATCCGGAATTTCGAAACGTTTGAGACGAGAGTGAAATTTGGAAATGTGATATTTTCTGAGACCCAAGTTACAGCAGACGCACAAATTTTGAAGACGATCTAAGAAAAGTTTTGAAGAGAGTGTTGAAGCAAGCTGAAAAACTAACGTCGTTGAACTGGTCTTGCAAATTGAGATTTTGATCGATCAACAAGCAAAGTTTAGAAAGAAGTTTGTGACTTCTGTAGCCTGATATTAGGGAGGGTTAATTAGCAGATCAGTTTTTTAATCCATTGATTGCAAATTCATATTATTAATTGAAGCTAGGATTGAACCGTGGCAGACAAAATTGAAAATAATCTACATACCTGTTACAACTACTCCTAACATTTCTAACAGTACTATTAATAAATATGGAAAACAGTGCACAACTTTCTGTCAGTAGTAAAAAACTAAATCGATTCGCCCTTAATTTCCTTAATAAATTTGTGCGAATTAGGTATAAAATGTATCTTCTATCTATAAAGCTTTGACAAAAATAGAATAAAAAATGTGGATGTAGAAAAATAATGTTTTTCGAAAACTGGTTTAAAAATTAACAGTTTCGTAGAGATGCATTGGACACAAAGAATTAAAACTACTCATAGGTAAGTGTAAAATTATTATTAAAAAATTACACTGGAGTTCGATTAGATATTAGTGCAGTGTATTAAACATTTATTAGTATCATAAAAATAAAATTAAATTAGGAGAATTTACAAAGAACTCTATCAATGAAGAAAGAAAGCCAAATCTATGAAATTAATATCACCCCATATATTCCATCGCATCATCTTTTTCAATATCAGCCTATATATTCTCCTGGGTATAAGTTGTTTTTGTACTTATACGATGTGAATGTAACGGGAAAATACAATGCCAAACGTTTTAAGATTATCTTTTAAAACAGACAAAAAAATAGCAAGCTTGCGGGTTTAAAGGTCGCCGAGAAAATGAAGGAAAAGTCACGCAACGAGATGACTTACATCCCTCGAAGGGTAACAATGAAAAGCTGATTACGGAAAGGCATTATCCATATACGTAGGTTTACATATTATATTATTTATTACGAAAAATATCATACTTTGTTGAAATATTGATATTGTTATTCGTAGTTTTATATTTATTCCTATTAATATTTATTTATAAAGTATTTGGAATTTTTATATCTTTGCATAGAAAGTCTAATATACATAAATAAATTACACATTTATTTTTATTTAAGATACTGTTATTATGTAGGTTGGAAAGCTTATTCAAATCTATATGTCAAGTATACAATGAAAGAGAAAGTTTAAAGCTGACAATTCTCTTCCAATATGGTCTTCATCACACATTAACCACATCATCATCATATTTATTGTCTTCAGCGGCAGAAACAGGGGATAA
Organism: Druceiella hillmani; assembly: GCA_039881145.1. NCBI lineage: Eukaryota > Metazoa > Arthropoda > Insecta > Lepidoptera > Hepialidae > Druceiella > Druceiella hillmani. Next base: position 35,672,251 of record JAYKKI010000018.1, on the reverse strand, counting down.
TCATTTTAGCTACTTTCTTTAAATTTTCGTTCAAGAAAGATTTTATTTTTAAATGAATGTTATGTTTTGAATTTTCTATTTCATCAGGTTTCATTTGATACTCTGTGTGATGGGATTGAATAAAAACTATGAGTAATTTAGTCCTCCAAAGCTATTCTTAAGATGGTGTTCCATTTAAATGTTATTTTATGACCATGTTAGGAATATTACTAAATATAACCATTTCAAGTCTCTCTTAGTGGTATGGTATTTGAAAAAATAGGCAATGATATATAAATAAATAGACTGATAGACCAGTCGATACTATAAATGTTCTGTTTTTCCAGCTCTGATATGGAACAATTGAAACAGGATAGGTGGTTAGAACGAAGAAGGATTGAAAGAAACAATCATTTTAGATGATTATTGGAAACAAGTTTTGAAGATTCATAAATTAATAAAAAAATACTTTCTAAATAGTAGTGGCGTATTTAAAATTAAGAGGGATGACGATTTTTAGAATATTATATACAATATCGTGCGGAGATAAGCTTATTTGGAGAAGTTTTATTGTACATTTTGGCTTTTTTACGAAATTGAATTTTTATTATTCCTCAATTTAAAACTGCAAATGTACCTTTATACATAATTTTTTATATGCTGAAAATTGTTTTCAAAGATCGTTTGAAGCTAGGGTTTCATTTTAACACATTTACTCTAACTTTTTAAATTTTTGCCTGTCGTTTATTTATTAGTTTAACATATTCACTAATAGACAATAGCCTATACAACTGTATAATTAAAAACAAATTTATTATCTACGAAACCATTATCTACGCAATGGGTATAATCTGATTGCAAGCATTGTGCAATATGCATAAAAAGATACTGTAAAGTTATAATTTTTTTATAATCCATACATGGAATTTATTTATTTAAAAAGTTAGTTAAGTTTTTAATTTTATCGATTAATGTATAAACATTTTGAATCAAGACTTGAATCTTTGTCCGCTTTCTCCTAGTCTTGAATCTTAATTTTTGGCTTTGGAAGTTTTATTAGAAAACTCTTATTTACATCTATTTTTCCTTTTAAATAATTCTAAAATGACATATTTTTTAAAAAACAAAAATAAATGTAGTCCGAAGAAAAATTGGTAAATTTTTCTTTTTGGAAACTTCAAAGAATTTTTTGAATATGCCACTTTTCTAAGATATATGTTATTCAGTTAGATCAATTCTGTAAAGCCACATTTTTGTGTCTTCTTTAATTAGATGTACACGAATTCGTCCACTACTAAACCTAATATTTAAAGTATATTAGAGATTATTGTGACTAAGAGATAGTTATAAATAAGTAATTTGCAAAAATTTTAGTTTTCCTTTACTTGCTTTATAATGTCTAAAAACTTTGGTTAAGTAATTGACAAAAAAATCCTCTTAAACTGTATATTATATTTATAATGATATATTGTGCTTTGAAAAACAGGTGCGTACCTTCAAAACTCTGATCTAAATATAACTACATTATTATTCATAATACACAGTGGCTACACGTACGAGTATAAATAATTAATAGATGCACATGTTGCTAAACTTCTAGCATTTCCACATCACGTACACATAATAATTACGTCATTTGATAATAAATTTCCGATGTTTAATTAATAGTGGAGTTTTACGAGTGCACATTGAGAGTACTCAAGCGGTATAATTGCATAGTTAGCCTTTCTCCACTCAAGGTTCATGCATATTCCGCACACAAGAGGGTAAATTGTGAGCTTTCAACAGCAGAAAGCTCGTGACGCAAGTTGGCACTCCGCCCCGATTTGCGATTCTCTGTATGCGGTTGATTCTTAATATAGCATTTATTTAACATTTTAAAACAGATGTTAGTTGCTTAAAAAGTAATTAAAATAAATTACTTAAGTATTTATCTCTATGTATCAATTTTGTAGTTTAAGTGAAGTTCGGTTTTTATTTAATTGTTTTATTTATTGAACCAATGTGTACATATAGCTGACGTGAATATCATTCAAATGAAAGCAGTATACAATAAAAATATAGAGTAGTATAACTTTCTGTTAGGGCCAACAACTACGATTTACGCAAGTCTCTGCAAAAATGACAAGTTATGCAAAAAGACGAAATTTAGTTGTACTCGAATGAAACGGAATAAAAAAATATTATTGATATTTATTACAAATTTTATATATTATTAAAATATATTTAATAAATATATTAAAAATATATAAAATATATTAATGTATTTAACAATATATAATTAAATATTAAAAAAAAATATTATTGATATTTATCTCGTGTAGATGGAAAATGGCACGGAACTTAAATACGCAGATTTAAACATTGAAAGGTTATAATAAATAACTCGCATGCCTACATTACTAGCGAATTACAAAGAAGTGTCAACTGTTACACCCATTAACAAATAACTTGCAGGTACATTCATATTATATATATATATATATATATATATATATATATATATATATATATATAATATGTTTAAGATGGGTGAAATCATATTTTAAATGCATCATCCTGTTATAAAATTTATAAAATAGTGTATACTTCCGTCATAAATAATCCTGTCGTCGTTTTTGAAATAAATGTACAATATGCTATAAGGTTTCTTTAACTATATACAAATGAATAAATACAATAAAATATCAAGCTACGGACGAGAATTGTAACGTAATATCAATGCGGCACCGAGTATACAATTTTTTATCGCAGTTTAACATTTAAGGGTGGAAATGAGATTTATATATTTCATCTTATATAGCATCATTGAAACTTTAATTGATTTAAGTCAATTTGTAAACACAATTTTTAAGCTACTATAAGATTGTACGACATTAATGAAAAAAAATTAATTGAAAATTATTTATACATTAAGATGGTTATTTTATAAAGAGTAGAGTAACTTTCGAAGGCCAAATAACTCTTTATTAATATTATACTCGTTCTTTATGTTTCTTTGTAATCAACGGTTTTAAATTCATTGACGTAAATTAACATCGAATTAACTTTAAGAGCAATCGTTGAATGTCCGATATTTTTATCCACTTTGGTCGAGTAACGATAACTACGCGAAAAAGACTGAAATAATTATGTTTCATAGATATTTAAGATACAATATTTGGTTTGCTTAGAAAAATTGTATTTAAGTAACTGCAATATCAATCACAATTTGTATTTCGAAGATAAAAATGTTATTCAAAATAAGTCAAATCAGAACATACTCATACATTTGTACCTGATTTTTTTTAAACACTTCGTATTTTATTGACATATGAAGCGCCCTACAAATTGTCTTCAAAAGTACGACATAATTTGTCTCACCTTCAATACGAATATCTCTTTTATATACGTATTTTCTTGGACTGTATTGCTCACATTATAGTTCCTGTGTTTCATTACTTCTGGAAAATTTGTTTATTTTTAATGGGTATAATATACCTATTGAGTATAAAACCATTAGCTCTTATAATGGAGGACCTTAGTTATGTATCGAGATTTTTATGCAGCCATCCAGGCTATATAAGCATCTAGATATATAATCGAGATACGAAGTATATACTATCACCTGCTAAAATGAAAAAAATGATATCGATTTAAATGAAAAAATCCGTAGAAGCTCTACGTTTACTAAATCTACGTAAGATCCGATAAATAATTGTACCAAATTAATAATGTTTTTTTGGCAATGATTCACTGTGGTGATAGCGGAAAATAAGACAATAAAAATACAGAAATGTACGAAAGTTTTCCCTAGAATATATCAGAATGATACATAATTTATTAGAAATTATATATTTTTGGGTCATGTTAGTTAAAATATTGCAGTATATAAAAGCTAGCAGATTCAAAAAATTAATGTAATTAAATTATTTTTCTTTATCTTCTTCACAAAAAAGGGTATGTGGTTGCAATTTTATTTTTTTATCAATACATAATCTCAAAGATAATGATTAATTGTTTTAGCAATAGAACTAAGTTCCATTACAAAGAATAAAAAATGTTTCATTGTACTCATGAAATTGCGAAATATATTTTTCAAATAACAGGTTTTAGCCTATGGCAGCGATCGGCAACAAGACGTCCGCGCAAACTGTGCTCATGTAATTTTAATGTCATTACCAATCGTGTAAAATACGACACGAGTATTAATAATATTTATCATATTTCAGGCGGTCGGAAAAAAAATCACATTCATATAAGAATGAAATACGCGAAAGTGCTGGTGGCGATCACAATCTCGGATGAAAAATCTATTCATACACACGCTTTTGTTGGATCTTTGTCAGGTATCATAATAATTTCATATAGTTGATAACGATTGTCATCTTAACTGTTACATCTAGCAATGTTTCTGGTAGTAATTTATCATTTTTATGGAGGTGCTAATAATATTAGCCATAAATAGTGCTGCTCTATTATCACAATATATAGAAGTGCACATGATGAACGATAGATTATTTAGACCACAATTTACTCTAGTCAATAGTTTGGCATTATCTTTGTCATAAACTTTAAAGCATAATCCATCTATTGATGTCGGTGTTGTCTTAAGGTTTTCTAGAGCATAAACTCTAATAGTAATAATAGGGTAGAAAACTGCTACATGCATTATATGATCTGCATATTTATCTACTTATATCCATGCCATAATCCTTCAAGGTGAAATGGGTAGCATCGACAGTGTCATGAGAAATTGTACAAATGCTGTATCCTGAAAAAGCTAGTAACAGCAGGGCTTATATTCCAGGTACTATAAAAATCTAAAGTGGTAACAACGAAATAGTTAAATTTATTACATTGAGTTTAATTTTTAATTTTCTTCTAGGATAGTAAAGCTACAAAAAAACTAAATTTATCCTCCATTTGAATACTATTCATTGACGTTGAATTTTCTGCAAAATTAATATTACATAAAACCTATTTTTACCCGACAGCGGCGAAGTCTTAAAGTCTATTTTTATATATTTTTATTAATCCAATTTTTAAGTTTCAATGACTAAATTATCTTTATAATTTTTTTATAAATATTGTAAATTTACGACTTATGTATCGGAACACTTCGTGCTCTATGATTTTAGGCATCAAAAGATAACAAGACCTTTTGCATTTAGTAATTTTCCATTCAGAGTCGATTCATTTAGCCTTTAATTGCATATTTCCTTTCGTAGCTTGGTAACATGCCCATTCTATTAAAGCGTATAAACAGTACATCAAAAGAAAGTATTCTCTACTTGAAGCTAATGTAATTTTGGACCAAAAGTACATATTTTTCTCTCTATCGGGGAAACACATTAAAAGGCACTTGGAAAAAAGGATAATTCCCAGTAGACTTTGATAACGAACCTCGTGTTAAAAGTCAATAAGCAAAGAAATATATTTATATAATAGACATGAATGGAATGGTTGAAAATATCAAAGTAACTTTTATAGTTTTATCACAAAAAATTGAAATATTTTACACTAACTTTTATTTATTTCTTACTCAGAATATTTGCAACTAGTTGAAGTTGATTTTTTCATATTATTTAAGGGCCTAAATATACATTAATTGACTTTTGGATTTATTTTAATCAAGTGGGATTAAATGTTTTGTTAATAGTGATTTCATCCGCAGTTGTATTCCAAGTAGCTATCTGAATTTGTTGAAGGAAGAAAACCAGTACCGAGTTTTCCATTGAACATTCTTTCCATCTTTAGTGTATTCTAATAATTTTAATATAATTAAATTTGCCAATAACCAGATGACATAAATGAGCGGAATGGGGCAGAGAGCCAATTTCAAATAGAATGCTGACGTCGACAGCTGAATGTTGAGCCCATTGTGTAGTGGTATTTATGATCGCAGGTTTAGGGAAATCTGGGTAATTATCCAATGCGGGGCGCGAATGAAGCACGTAGGAAGACGTAATTTAATTACCCTTTTTGGGATCATAAAACGTCAGAAAGATTTGTCTATAGTTACACAGTAATAATGGTAAACTTGTTTTGGTTAACATCGTTGATCTGCTTTTCAACACTTTCAATTTGTTACTATACTCAAATTGAAAAAAAGCTTTTTTGAGCCGTGCTCGATTTTCTCGGCAATAATTAAATGTTAAGTCCCTCATTGTTGATGGGAACAAAAAATTCTAGACTTTAACCCGAACTCTAAATGTACTTTTGTTTAAAATCTACACTATTTATGTTCAATAAAAGTTATATTGAAATAAACTCAGTAGCCTAACCTACTTCACCTTGCTAAAAGCAAAGTTTAAGCTGGTAACTATGCGCGTGTTTTATATATTTTGTAAACTGGAATTTTGCAAAAAGCAGAAAAACTTACGATTGGTAAAGTGGGAAGCAAAGGACAGAGAAAGATCTCTGCAATGAAATGGTCTAATTAGATTTGCTCAACACTTTAGAATAGTGTCTGCGATTCCATTTCTACTACCGCGAACAGGACCGGGTGGTGGAATGTTGCCTGTGAAAAATTTCACATCGTCAGTACCCTGAAGCTCTAAGGCGTTAGAACTTTAAACATTAAGGTGATCGACTCGAAGGGTGAAAGGGTAATATGATGCTTCAATAAGTGGGAATAAATCTAAACAGAAAACAATTGTGCAATTTTATGTTTAACATACAAATATTGCGATTCGTTGGACCTACGATATTGATAATATTGGAATAAAAGTTTTATGACTAATTTTTTTAACTCCATTCTATTCTAAAAAATCTACCCCAAATTGAGATTCGTATCCTATTTGGGTTAGAGTTTTATTCAAATCTATTTAAATTCGATTTTTATAACATACGATTTATTTAATGTTTATAACGTTTTAAATTGATTAAAACAAAATTTAAAGAAGAAAAAATGGAACTAATTTAAATTTCAAAATATGAAGATTAATTAAAACCCAATTTTTCGTATATGAAATCATTAAGCAAAAGTGCAGCCAATAGATTACACAAAACCGTCTGTAGAATCATAAAAGACAATAAAAATTGATAAAATTGTAAAGCCACAGTTTGTCGTTTTTATAATGTAGAAAAGCAAATATAAGTTTTCGCTACGTTGAAATCTAATCTGATGAAAATAGGCATTGAATATAGCACTGACGATTACTGTTTTCAGCTACCTTTTTTCACATATATTTTGCTGACATTTGCAAATTATTATAATTTTCTTTGAAAAAAAAACAGATTTATAACATTAAAATCAGTGTTTCCATTGAAAGTTCACTTGAACAAATATGACAAAAATTATTAAAATCTTCCATTACAAAACCTCCATTTTGTTGCGTGAAGCTGTTTAAAAATGAACGTGTTCATGGGAGAAATTTGTAGTAATATTTGTTCTGACAGTAAAAGAGTAGTTAGCCACCTTTGATTGCTTTTTCAAAATAAAGTTTATTTAAGAAAATTTAATATTAGTACATTCAAATTATATATGAATTTTCTTTGATCCCACTGCCTTCACCATGACAAGATGTGATATTAAAGTAAAAATAAATAATTCTATAATATGAAATTTTAACGATAACCACTTCAATAAATTTTTTTTACGGGAGTCTGTCTAAACTTCAAAACGAATAAATGTCTATAATTGGAGTAGCAAAACCCCCTGAGCAATATTGCTCGCATTAAGTAATCGTTTAAAATTGTTATTTGAAGAAAGCAATGTTCCCGTCCTGATGGACTGGAAATTGTTAAAATATTTTTAGTTTTATAAAGCATATTTTACAATACAATAGTATTACATTGAATTTCTACATGAACCAAGTTATTAACCTTCAATTCAATATAATAGTTTAGAGTTAGAGTTCGTACGATGTTCATTGTAAAATATTAATATAAAATTACTTTGTAAAATAAATAACTTCATTGCAATTAACGCTTCTGTTTCATGAGATTTCCTTTCTAAATAATCGCTTTGAATACAGTGAAGCTTTTAGTTTATTTTATTAAAGTAATTAATATTTATTTTGAGTCAAATATGCAAGAAATAGTTTATCGCCAAATATCCATTACCAACGGGATATAGAATTTCGTTATTATTTTGGTTTTTAAGGTTTTTTATCGCAAAAGGAAATATTTGAGGAACATGTAAGTTTTTTTTTGCGATTAGTTTTCTATCTCAAATGCTTAGAAACATAAATATACACACCACGTATTTAGGAAAAATACGTATTTTGCGTTTAAATTAATTACGTTTAGGTTTCAAAAACAATTTGTAATAGGTACATAATATAAAATAATAAGTTGGGTTGTGTGTGTGTGTGTGTGTGTGTGTATTACTTTGTAAATAATCATATGCACCTTTTTGGTGAAGTACGTAATATTTTCTCATTTAAGAAATTACTAAGTGTAATCATTTTAAAATAAGATATAATTTTTATACATCTAAAGACCTAACCAAACGTTAGTAGTTGTATATTATGGACCCTAAAAGATGTAAATTGAGATTTTAATTAACACGTGGCTAAATATGGAAACAGTAAGGTAGTGTATAGGTAAAGTATTTTCATCAAAAATTATTTAAAAAGTCTTTAGAAATTAAATGGAGGTTTCATTTATCATTTTCTTTTACATTTCAAACCTCATTTGTGAAATACTGAACTTTAAATGACGTTCGATTTTATCCCCCCCCGCCCGTAATTGTTCAACTGCTAATTTGAAAATAATCATTTCAGTAGGTGCAAATATTAAAGCAACTCTACTTTATATGGACTGATCCGCTATTTTTCAGGTGTGTATTTAACATGGGTTATGGAGACCTACGTAAAAACAGATTAATACTTATAGTTTGCTTCCAACATTTTTTTGAGTATTTACTGTATTTTTATCATATTTTGTATTCAGTAGTTGTTGGTATTCCATACATTGCACCGTATTCCTTCCGTATTTCGTATTCGGTAGTTGATAAAGTATTTTTTTTGTATGTTGTATTCAGTAGTTGGTATTATATTTTTATTCCTATTTAGTATTCGATATCAATCGAAATAAGAAAAATATGCATATTTCTCGTTTCGTATTTTATACCAAGATAAAAATCCTGACCAAAATAGTCCGGATTTTTATTTTGATAATCGTCATAGCTGATCTAATGTACGTTTTAATAACAAACACACGGTCTATCAAGAAAGTAAGGCTAATCACAGCAGTGCTTACAAAATGTATTTATTTACATTTTAAAGTTACGTATCTACCAAAATGACTGTTGTTGTTCTATATACTACTAGAATTATAGTTTCTACTATTATTACGGGAGATAAAAGCTTGGTAATATCAACAGATGATAAAATAGAAAAAATGCATGCAATGAAGCGAAATTCAATTTAATATTAATTTATTAAAGTTGTAGTAAAACAAAATTTGGTCGAATAAAATTTGGTTAAATTAACAATTACGAAAGAGATTAAATGTTAAAAATGGTAAAATTAAAAAAGAAATTGGAGGTAGCGAGACAACATTTTGCATTTAACTTCTTAGATGTAAATTATAGTAATATTCATAGTAAATCGAAGTAAACTGACAACCACCATAGCAAGTTAACTAAAATTCGTCATCACTACTTGCATTTCGGGCCCCGCCCATCAATTTAGTCTTAAAGCCACTTGAAATTGTACGACCCACCACACACAACGACGACGCACACCACAGTGATTTACCATGCTCCCGGATTGCACGCTGGACTTTATTTTATCAACATTTGATATATATATATATATATATATATATATATATATATATATATATAATATATATATATATATATTTATATATACATATATATATATATATATATATATATATATATATATATATATATATATATATATATATATATAGTATTAGTGATTGGATGGGAGTAAAATAGTTTACAGCTAAGTTTCAGAGTGTATGTCCGATTCACATTTTGACTTGTTTAATTTTTAATTATGAGCCAAGGATGTACAGGATACAAGTGTTAGAGAATTATAGTGCGTAGAAATATTTTTTTGTATATTTATCGCAACAAATTGTCATGTTATGAACGTCAAACCAAAATTATTTTGCTGATGAAAACTCAGACACATTAACAGACGCATCTAGTTTCTGTTGCCTCGAGTGATATCAAAATCAAACGCTATTATACCGGGAATAATAAGAGTTCACAGAAAAGAAATTGAACTTCACATTCGGTTGATCACAAATCAATAGCGATTATTTTGGCAGTGTCACTCTACTTTCTGACGGAGAGAAAGACAGGAAACAACTATATATTTTATCATATACATTGTGGTTACGCAATGAAGGTTTGAAATTTCATTGTGTAAAAAAAGACTAAAATGAAAAGTTTTCTACAAAAAAAACGAACAAGGTGTGTAATTAAAAGTATGAAATAATGAAAATTCGAGTATTAGGTTGGAAATTTTGCGGTTTAATATCGTTTCCAAGCACAATTCAATTTACAAAATCCTACTACGGTTAGAGATTTTTGCATCGATACAAAGTCAACGCTTCTCCATCATAAATGAGATTTTTTGTGTAAATGTAACACTGGTTACATCTCAATTATTGAAATTGGAACAGACGCCTGTGATGTTTAATGAACCTAAGTAGATATATGAACATACACACATAAACACACACACACGCGCGCACACACACACGCGCACACACACACACACACACACGCGCGCGCGTACACGTGTTCATGTGCGTATGCATGAGTGTTTGTGTGTGTGTGTGTGTACGCGTGTGTAATAATATAACAATATGGCGGATATTATTACGAGTTGGTCAAACAGGAATTCAACAGTATAATCCAGCATAGCTGACGCAGTTCAAGTAAAAGCCCCTGGTCATCAATACTCACGTGATACTAAAAAAAATGGCAGCCTACGAACCAGTGATGACTACGGAAGTCTCAACGTCATCACTAAGCCGGATTGTTACCCGATACAGATACTCAGCAATACAGCAGCTATGACCATGAACTTTCAACGATATACATAGTGACTAAACATCTTAGGACGTTGTTTGAAGAGTACGAACTTCTTGTCTTCACCGACCACAAACCGCTCACCTACGCCCTCAACAAGCCACCATCGCCCACCAAAACGTCACAGAGAATGAGACAGCTGCTTTTCATCTACAAATTCACTACCGAAGTAAGCGTCATCAGCAGGCAAGGCAACATCGTCTCCTTTACTTTCATCTGGGTAGAAACAATATCAAACGCATCGACACTCGATTCCAAATAGAACAATGTAATTGTTCGCCCAGCAAAGCAATTTATCTCTCAACCAATTTGACCTGCCAAAAATCGAGTGCAAATTATATCACGAAGTGTCGAGTACATTCACTCATACATACAAGAGAGGCATTAATACGCACACTTCCAATCCGTGCATATAAGCCACCTCAGTATTCGAATAATGCTTAGGACGGTGACACAGAAATTTTTTGGCCGTCAATGAATACTAAAGTATGCAAAGTGTACTACAGAATGTATACCCTGCTCAAGAACGAAATATACCGCCACACTATAAATGCCATTTTAAGTTTTCTGCCAGTGGATCGATGCCAATATATCCATATAGATATCTCGGGTCACAACCTACTAAAGAGTGCACCGAATAATTTCTGGTCAAAATTATCGATCGAGTTACTAGACCCGGTCCGAAGCCGTACCTAAGAACAATGTTACTACCGAATCGGTAGCGCAGATATTTTATAAAAATTAGATATCAAGATTTTGGGACCCTGCGACTGTAGCCAGGAACAAAGATGCCAGTTTGCGTGCCAAATACTTGTTAACCTCACAACTGCTTGCAAAAGCCTTCCGCAGTGCAATGAACATATTGGGCGTTGGCGTCGTTCTATCGTAACTGCACTATGTAATGCTTAAGCAGCCAAACATCGCGGGCACACGAACTACCTACCGCACTCCTCGCCTTATGAGCCGCATTACGTAAGAACAACGGAGTGAGCGTCGCCGATCCATCTTACAGCTTTAATCTAAGACTACCAGGTCAAATACTGATTGCAGCTGCCAATAAACATCCGACTTAGTCTACAACTACGTACTATAACTACGTAACGCGATCAATGTACTTAAGTCATCCACACCTGCACGGCAACTATTATATTCATCGTCAACTATTATATTTGTCATCTACATATATTCGTCCATCAAAAACTCTTGACTTTCGAATATCTATTCGTATGCAACGACACAGTCAAGAGGCACTAACAACCACCATACCTGACCTCTACAAAGTGATAAAACGAGATAGGAAAACATTCACAGTGCAACTTCTAGATTAAATCAATCATCTTAATCGATCACACGAAACCCGCTTACACATTCAGCGAGAACGACGAACAACCATCACTTAATACTCCTCCACCGCATAAAATACAAATACAACTGCCGGACAAGTTATCTGCCGCACCATTTCTTTCAGCACTCAAGACAACGTGCTTCTGGCTTATAATTAGGCTGCCGGTTTGATGTGCTCGTGTGAGAGTACTGTAACTGTACTCATTTATCAAACAGCAATAACCTAATAATAGTAAAATACAAGACTAAAGCGGTGAAGATAATCAAACAATTAAACATTACAGCCTCATTTAACAATTAAACACACAACAATTTCCTTTAAATACAATCAAATAATAAAAATCGAGATACTTTCTGTAAGGCGAAGTCTGCAGGCATTAAACGATGTCTGCCTTCGCGTTATACAACACATCAGCCGACCGTTACGCATGAGTGGCGGAGGTATGGTACGCCATCATCCATCGCGGCGTGCGTTGGAGCTACACATTCTACGGCCGTTGACAGAAAAAGAAGACTTTTGCGAAGGCTTTCCCGGCGTACTCTGCCTCGCTCGTCGATTGTTCTGATTGATTGTGTTGTCAAACAAAAAACTAGGTTTTGTGAAAAGTTTTTCCCTGTCTCATCTGTAAAACTTTGATATCTTCCTGACACCAGTTACTTGCTCTCTAGAAATTTTTGAAAGAAAGAATTTTCTTCTAGAAATTTTCGTTCTGTTGTATTTATAATAATACTATTTAGGGGTATTTAACCAATATCAAAAATGTTGTTTGTGAAATTTGTGTTCCTGTGTCTATTCGTCTTTTTGTATGTTTATGTGTTTCTTTAAACCCGTATTACGTTAATCTTTCTTAGTCAATACAGGTACAGTTTGAAGAAAAACATGGGGGTTGGCTTGAAGTAATATTTCGATTTCATTTCATAGGAATTATTATTCAAATTTAAAATGGCCAGAGTTGAAATTAGAGTGGGGTGATAATTTCTCCCATCCCACAATACCGCTGCTTACGTCTGCTGCATGGGTTAAATATATATTATTATAGCAGTAAACAAACTTACTTGCTGGTGAAAAGAACCTCCGGTTTCTTAAATTCGGTCGTTATTTTCTCCGATAATATCAAATTTTCTGCATGTAAGATCCTATCACCTCGACCTTCTTACGACTTCTAGATCCTCGACCTTTTTATTTATGTTTCTTTCTTGCGTTTCTTAAAAAGAAAGGGAGTACAATTTAAACATTTTTTTATATTTACCTTCACTCTTCAGCATCCTTTATATGTATAAACTGTAACCATCTTGAATAATGAAGGAGTAAATAAATGGATATTTAATAGTTATGAGGATTACCTTCTATACATGGATGGATTTTTCTTAAAATATGTAGAGTTCCTTTGTCCAATTTTTTCAGACAATCGTCGTTATAAGTTCTCTAATTGAAAACAATCTTTAGTAAAGTTGATATATTTACCTCGATGATGTCTTGTAAACTTTATGTGGCCATTGCATAGGAGCTCATTTTTTCATAACTACATTTGTTCTTGAAGACTATGCGAATATTATGAAAATATTTGGTCATTTGTACAACAGAAATGTATTTTAAATTATATAGCTAAAGCTTCAAACGTTGCATTTTAGCGATGTTGATGACATGAAGATTTTTTTTAAATATAAGTATTTATAATCATATTGGTTTGTGACTTACAAGACGTTTAAGAGCAATGTTGGCGCTTAAAAGCCATGACTTGAAACACATGTCGTTATTAGTTTATCTGACGGCGGTATTCTGCACAAGATTTCCTTAAGATAACGATAACGAAAGTTCACGTCGAACAGTGGAAATAGATTAAAAAAAAATACGAACGTGTGTCATACTTGAATGAACATCAACATAAGATGATTTGAGGTAATTCCGGGTACTATTTTCAGAAAAGACACGTTAGACTACAGCTTCACTGTAGTCGTATAGAAACACGGTCCCACTTAACGAAATTGATTCTTTAGTAAATTGAAAACAGGGACTGTGCATCACTTCATTGAAAGTTTACGACTGAATTCAATTACCAATAAACTGAGTACAATACACGAGTGTGTGCTAAGAGCCATTAACCGATAAATAAATTGTTTTCTTGCCCAGTTTACTGCTGACTAATGTTCTCATGAATAAGACATACTTGGGTCACACATACGGCGCTGCGTAATAGATGCCGTGGTCTATCATTACAGGACTTACTTCTTTTCACTTTTTATACGAGTTTGTATTGGAATGACATAAATAAGTTCAACTATATGTATAAATGGTCATTACTCTTGACTTACCAACGGTTTTAAAACCGTGTACGCTCGCGGGCACGCACGCACGCACACATGCACACACTTACACATTTATATATATATATATATATATATATATATATATATATATATATATATATATATACACGTAACTGTTACGGAAAACAAAATCCGTGTATCCACAACATTAATCACTCTCCAAAACGATCATTAAACAAAGATTCGTCCGCAAAGTGAACCTTGCTTGACTGAGTACTCTTTGCAGTTTTGACAGTTGCGTGGAATTTTGGACAATGAATGTTTCAAATTGAAATAACTCTTTCACGGAAAACAATTTATATGTTCGTCTGTAACTTCGAAATGCGGCAGAGAGGAAGGGTCGAAAGGATGATTAGTCGCTTTGTTTAGTATGACCGCATGAAACTTTTCAATAAGTGTTGGTAGATGGGCAACGGTTTTGTATTTCTAGCAAACTAAAAATAAAACTTTTGATACTGTGGCTTCATGTTTATCTCATTAGTATAAAATGTAAACATCGCTAACAAATATTTAATTATAGAATACAGCCAGTCAATGTTCCTTTTTTTACCCATTTCCATATTCGCGGTTTTAGTATTCGTAACAAAATCTCGTTATTCACGAAGTTCAAATTTTTCATGTAGGAAATTTATTATGCAAAGAAAGTCATAAATAATTGTCAAGCTATTTCGAAATCCTTGTATTGTAACATAATAAAATAGAATGTTTTTTTTAAATATTTCGCAGGTACCGAGCGCCGTCCTCTATTTCATTTCGCGCTATTTTCCTTTCGAAGTGAAAAATTTTATTTTACCAAAAGTTGATAAAATAGGGGAGTTCTCTTAACATAAAATTTGCCATAATTTGCAAAAATGGATAAAAAATAATAATAATTCGAATGTCTAAAAAAACGTATCATCACTTAATTCTAATGAAAAACAGTTTTATTTATTAAGAAACTAGAAGTCGTAACTTTATTAATAATACAAAAGAGAACTGCCTTAACTATGTGGATTAAATATCATAAATAGAGAAGATTCCTTTTAATTCGTGTAATAACACTGTGGTAAACGAAGTGCCTCTACGTAAATATTACGCGATTTAAAGGTGATTTAACCCATTCTGAATTCAATACTTTAGATACATGAGAACTTCATTTAATACTTTAGTTATTTGGATTTGAGTTAAAATGATCACTTCACAACATAAAGATAGAAATTGAGATAAGACGATCACATCAAAACACTCCGGTAATAGGACATGTGAAACTTTAAAATCGGAATAGTGATAACGCGTATTAACCCCCTTAATACTTGAATAGGTAACACTCAAAATATTTTTGTAGAAATTTGAGAGAAAATTGTTTTATCACATGGGAAAGTGCGATTTAAGTTCCTGAGGGATTACACAACAGAAACTGTTTTGCTTAAAAACTTTCCGAAATAATAAGCATCTCTAAAAGTATGTTACTTAATATTTTCCAGAAAAAAAATTTATGAAATAAAGAAAATTGAGTACCTACTTTAGTTACCTCTTTCGAAATTTCCATATACTAAAATATTTTTATTTTTAGAATATGTTTTTTTAATTAATCGCTCAATTTAAATGGATGGAAGTTGGTATTCTACGAAATCTATATATGCTTTGGCTCCTTTATATTATTTTGAACAATCCAAATTATTTAACACACTTTAGAAGCATATTTGGTGACTTTTTTGATTACAGTCT
This sequence comes from Druceiella hillmani, assembly GCA_039881145.1. NCBI lineage: Eukaryota > Metazoa > Arthropoda > Insecta > Lepidoptera > Hepialidae > Druceiella > Druceiella hillmani. The sequence continues at coordinate 35,655,888 of JAYKKI010000018.1, read as the reverse complement.
AGGGCTGTGCTCTGAAAATTTGCTCAGTCACCTTTTTCCCAAACAAACGACCAGTCTTCATGAGAAGTTCTTGTCTGTTGCAAATGCAAAACTTTAGAATTAACTAGATCCTGACATCAGGTACTCGATCCCTATAAATATTTCAAAGACTACCCTGTAATAGTTACAAAAAAATTATTTATGCATAATAAATATAAGAGATACCAAAAATGTTGTCTTTGAAATTTTTGTCTGTTTCTCTATTCGTTGCTCTGTTTGTTCGTGTATTTGTTTGAACAAGCACTACGTAAAAATTACTCACTCAGTACATGTGGATTTCAGGGAAAAACATAGGGGTTGACTTGAAGTAATATTTCGTTTTATTTCATCGGATTCTGTGTGCTAAATTAAAAGATAGGCGAATTTAATATTGCCAAAGCGAAGTTGAAGTGGTCTGGAGGGGGGGGGGGGTAGTAGGTACTTGAGTAAAGCCCCATCATGTCATTATTGACCAAATGATAATTACATAAAGACTCGTCCGCAAAGTAAACATAGCTTGAATACTCTTTGTAGTTTGCCAGTGGCGTGAGAATTTTAGAATTTGGCGCAATGAACGTTTTAAAATTAAACAAATGCAATTTCTATGTTCCAAGTTTTTTGTTGGGTAGTAAATGAAATATTTGGCTAAAAGTATTTTTCACATTCATGGGCGGGCAGCATTTATTAATTTTTAGTTTGTGACAAAAACTGTAAAAAACTTAAAGATTTACAAAGGCCTTATTGATGTTTTAACCAATGAATTGGTTTGAAAAATTATTGGAAAGAAATACATTTTAGCAAAGCCCGGCAAATAGGAAAATTATTTAAGACAAGGTCCAATATTATTTTCTCAAATTACTGACCCAAATAACAATCAATCCTATTTAAATATGCATTATGAATATATTTTGGGATCGATTTCAAAAGTCGCGAAGAAAATCTTATTCCATTTAATGTTTATTAACTTTTGAATGTTTAGACATTTGCAAAACATCGGAATCTTTGTTAATTGCCCAAATGAAGATGTTGTAATACAACGAAATATAGGTTGTGTCACGTAGTTTTTAATTTTTTTCTCTTAAAAATTTTAATTTTTTAGAATTTCTACAAAATTAACGACAAATATACTCAAAACATTTTTTATTTAAAATGGTAATTTACATTTTCCTCAGTACACATAGAAGATCGCGTTATTATGTTTCATATTAAAAAGATTTGAAAAGTGGTTAATTTCTCATACGTGTTATTGGTTTCATATCGACCAAGTAAGAAAAACGAGGAATACAAAAAATGTCCATGAGAGTAATTTATTTTTCCAGCATAAGGAATAACTTTACGTCGTATATTTACCGTAACTTTTGGAATTGTATTATGGAGAAGTATATTTCCACATGCTTAAATGTGTGCTCACATTTGTCGTGTCATTAGTGTAATCTAAATTATAAAGCTCTTAATAGCAAAATCTCATATCACAAAACGCTGCCTCTACACCTATACGAGTGGGGGTTTCAGAGATGTTGCAGGGTTCGTAGAGAATGAACGACGAAATGTCCAGTTTAGAGAGTGGCGAGACAAATTTATCCCACAGGAGCGCGTTACAAAATCAAATGGGTTTGACTTTGATATCGTGTCTTCATCAAACTCTAATCGATACTCTTGCAACAAAAATTAGCTTTAGCTTTTCGAGAATACTTCTGTATATGAATTATTTTGACCTTCCGGCATTCCTAAAAAAGATAACATTCATTACTAGGAAGTATACTGTAATTATTTAAACCTATTATTAAAGAATTAAAGTTCCAAATATTAAAGTTTTAAAGATCTTTAATATTTTTTGTTATCGTTATTATTATTGTTATAGATATTATTGTAATTTGCTCTTATCATAGTTAGAATAGCTAATGACATGTTCGTTGCAATCACTTATATTTCTGTGCATGGAAATATGTACCGATTACATATGAAATAGTTTTGTATTATTTTTTTATATTTTGCAAAACTTTTATTTCAATAATGTTGGTTTTGAAATAAATGAGACATTAAAAAATAGGCTTTCCATGTTACACTTACACTATATATTTATTACAAAACTATACACTTATCGGATAGCTACCTAATGCTATCAATACTTTACTCTTCTGAAGATATATTAGATTACTAAAAAATAGGATTTTTAATGATATGAGTAACTCAGTCATAATAGCATCGTAGTGTTACAAAGTATGACTAAAATTTTAATTTCGTATAAATAATTTATATATATGTATATATATATATATATATATATATATATATATAAATTAAGATTAGCCGAAATAATTTATAATTAGGGAAAATAATTTCTCCACGTCCAAATACCGGAATAGAATTAGGGGCTCTTTTGTGAGGCTTTACCAACCGCACTACGAATCGGATCAAATTATCCCTTCGAATATAAAAAGAGTAATGCGTCATCTATATATTTGTTTGTTTTTTTCACTTTTAAACGGCCTAACGGATTTCAAAAAGTTATATTGTCATTAACTTAAACGGTATATTAAGATGCTCAGTAAAATTGTTATCCTGCTTGACGATAGGATGCTGTTTTTGCCATGTTTTAGTGAACATTAAGATGTGTAATAAACTATATTAAATACGAATCAGATTATGACCTCTAAGCTCTGTGTTACGAGTTTGTGTATAACATAAAGAAATGGCTATTATTATGTTAATGTAAATATAATAATAGTTATATAAATATGGTAAAACAATATAAACATTAAATTATAACGCCGAATAGCAAAATGCAATCAATAAATTACAAAGAAATTAATTTTTTCAACAAATTATTTAATAAATATTCCATATATATATATATATATATATATATATATATATACACACACATATATGTATGTATATATATATATATATATATATATAATATTCCAAATTAAAAATTGGCTATTAATAATTATTATGTTCACTATATAGAAACGGTGTCTGTTTATTTGTTTATTTGTATATCTTTCATGCCTATGCGGCTTAATAAATTTCAATATAATTTTGCACATAAATATTAAACATTCTAGATTGAAGTATAGACTATATACAATTATCATTTACAGCAGCAGATTAATAATATTAACGCTAAAAAATATTTAGAAACTTATTAACAATTTCATTTTCAAAAGCAGAGGAAAATGTTCCATTTAATATTCCAAATACGCGGGTTTATTAGCGCAGTATTGGTAAAGGATATTACCACATTAAAACGCGCGTCGTACCGCACTGTACCACAGCAAATATTAAATGTTGGTTTGGTAATTATATTCTAAATAATATTTACCTCCTAACTATTACCTGGCCTAATTGAACTTATCTATATCTTAAAAATTTAGTACATTTTCCTAATAGCACGCGAGAAAAACCGCGGGTAAAAGTTAGTTCTGTAGATGTTAGTCCATTATATTGTAATAGACAATGCTGAGTACATTGTTGTAGGAACCTTTCGATTTAAAATTTAATATTTTATTGTTTCACAAGATTCACCTTTTAAGTGACAGTACAACGCCAATACAAAGAATACTATCATTTTTCACTGTATTTCGGCATTTTTGGTCGATTTAGACGACGTCATGAAAGGAAATATGTTCTTAAACATTTTGAAAATAAAAGTGTTAGCATGAGTATAGTTTACATTACGAGAGCTCCATTCGTACTTATATATTTAAGGCTTTTATAGTATTTCGACTAAACTTTATGCTATTAATATTTTTGTGAACATTTTCATTAATATCCTTGAAACGATCTTATCTAAACTTATAAAAATCTCTGGTACTATTTTAAATAAATTTATGTCTCGGTATCAGAAAAAGTTACCCTTTTGAATTATATCCCACACAACAGAAGAATAAATCAAATATTTTTTCAAGTGCTTTATTTGTTTCCTTAAAAGTTTTCACATGAATGTTTTTCGGCTTTTATCGTTAAAGTATTTGCGGGTTAGTATGCTCTGTCCTATGCTCTGTGCACTCAGCTTCGACGTTAAACAATTTTTGAGAAAAACGACTGCCGCAGACGGACGAATACATAAGTGATCTTATAAGGATTCGTTTATTTGCTTTTGATGGATGGAATTTTAATTATGATTAACTGATTCATGGCTACATGTACATATAAGAGAGAAATAATTTCATAGCCGTAACGATAGACCATTATTGGTGAATAATAGATAATTTAAAGTTTCACTTATACCTTTGCTTACATAAAAATTTGTATTAGGAAGACGTGACCTATTGAGATCTATCTGAATATTTGCTTTAAAACGGAGTATACGGTTTGTTTTCAACTTCAGATTATATTTTAGGGTTGAAACTCGTCAAAGCATATTCTTATTTTTGTTTAACCTTGTCAGCAATCCTCGTACTGTGTCATAATATTAAACAAGATTTCAATACTTTTCAGCACTTGACTTTGAATTGCATTAAAAAGAACACTTTTTTCTGATATTAACAATATTGGTGAGTTCTTTGTAATCCACTTGAGTATATTCTGGAATAAACTAAATTTAAATAAACCTAGCAAACGTACACACTTTCTGTGGGATTGGTCTAAAATTGTATTATTTTTCAAGACCTGGCAATTGATATCACTTTAATCAGTTATTATTTTCTTATTCCACATTTAAGCACAATTTTCGAATTTTTCTTTGTTAAAGTGTTTCTGTAGGTAAATATACAAAATTTAATTTGGTGCTTCGGAGTTATTGATGAAATACTATTATTTGATAATGGTTATTGGGACTTTGAATCAGCTGTTATCAAGAAAATAGTCCTTTCTTATCACCAATTGAATTTACTTCAAATTTACATTTAAAACCTTACCAAATGCTATTTTATCGAAAGGTCTTTTTGGTTTTTCTCCAGACTGCTTATTATTTTGAAGACGTGTACGAGGATAATAAAATTCGATGAGATTAAGGTTAAGTTAATATCATTGTCTTTGTTTCTTTATTAAAACAGTTTTGGTGAGCGGCGATTTAATTAGTCAGATAAATATGACACGATACGCATTAACAGATATATATATATATATATATACACGTACATATGTACATATATATATATATATATATATATATATATATATATATATATATATTACTATTTTAGTTAAAAATATACAAATTCAAATGAAAACATTTAATTTATGCACACCTAGGGTGCGTAAGGATAATTTAATATGACGGTGTGTCCTTTAAATATTATGACAAATATCTGTAAAGCGAGACATACCTAAGCTCTCAATATCGATTCGGTAAAAATTATTTGTTTTTATTTCCTAGTGCGTTATTAAAATGCTCTTAAAACGAGAAACGGCATTCAACAATTTTCCTTAAATTCGCGAGAGGCGGACGGTAAAGCGAAATATTTTTTTTCCTTCAAATATTTTTCTTTTCACACTTGATATTTATTTTTTCGAACGTGAACAAAACCAGTGATAACTACGCTTTTGTGTGTTCATGAATAGTAACAGTCATAAAATCTAGTGATTCTAGTGTAGTTGATATGTAATGGTCTATTGGTTAAATTATTAGCAATGTGCACACTGATTAAAACAGGTGGGAGCTAGTAGAATAAGATTAAACCGTTTCGTGGTTATCGTTTTCGCGGAAATCATTAATGCCGAAAAGTGACTATCTCCATAGAAAACTCAATTATTTTTAATTATGTTATTCCAGCGATTCCTATTTTCCATGATCTACATGAGATCGTGGATTTTGGCATCGAAAGTGGTGCAGAACTGGTCTCAATCACTTTTGTAAAAACGTCAATGCGCACAAGTCAAACCTTTTTTCAGTCTTCCGCTTTTCCCTCTGCTTCCGCAAAACTTTCTTCTTTTTATTTATGGTTGTTTAATGAAATCACATTACGACATTATTATAAAATGAAATTCCATAAAAGATACTTATATTCTCTGTTCACTGATAAATTTGCTCTAAAATGAACAAAAAATATTTTCACACGTTAAACAAATAGTTAAGATGCTTTTTATAAATTGAGATTAATATTTACTCTGAAATTGCTTATTTCCTTTCTACATCTTACAATAAAAATCACGCCATAAATTTACCTTGAAATTCCGCCGACACATATATTATCACAATAAAATATGCTACCTCTAGTCTACTTAAACGAAAGCTGAAATAAAGGTATTTATAAATTACAACCGTAAGTACAGAAGGAGTTACAATGGCAAAAGCCATACATTGTGTATAATGTCTTGTTCAGCCCTACATCAAGGTAGGTGAATGTGAAATTTTGTATTCAGTATTGGAAATTAAGTGGATGTCATTAAATGTTTACTTTCAAGTCGTTGTGTTGTGATGTAATTTAGTGTATTCTGTAACTCGGTTTTGAAGGGTATTACGCAAGTTGCAAATTGCATTTTCTCCAGTAAAATCGTTTAAATATTATAACGTAGGTACTCTTGATTTTATAACTTAGTTTAGATATCGCTGAAGAGAATTCACATATGGTACAAGTAATTATGAATCTTCGGAAAACTTATTAAATATGAGTAAAACTTTCTCTATGAGATTTGTCTATGTACTTTTTCATGTATGAAGTTTAAACGTTGACATGCTTATTTTATTTAAACTTTTTATAAATATTGGTACTATTTTTCGAAATTCTTAGTTTACATTTCTTTATTTATATATATATATATATATATATATATACATATATATATATACATATATATATATATACATATATATATATATACATATATATATATATATATATATATATATATATATCTCACAGGCGAAGAATTTTCCTTAATATTACAAAAATTATAATAACTGAAATAAGAACAACAAATTTTCGGGAAATTTTACCTTAACTTCCAGTAAGTTTGTTTCATTATAATGTAATGTTAATTTTAGTTATTTCAGTTGTAGATAAAGAGGGAGTAGGTTTTTGTTTATGCTGAATTTTTAAAATTGATCATTTCAATGCATCCGTTGAAGTTGAACCGAAACCAAGAACCAATAATTTTTTTTACATCACGATTGTCCCTTTCACTGAAGATATACTAAATCTAAAACCAATTCACAACATTTTAACTAAACCTTTCCCTATAAACGTGTTTTTATTCAATTTCTGTATAAAGATGTTTAGTGTTAGCGGGTGCGGGATGCGAGTTAATATGCTTTATTATTATTAACCGCTTTTTGAGAAAAATGGCTGTCAGGAAGACAGATAGACACGTGAATAATTTTGTTAGAATTCCATTTTCTTATTTTGAGTATGGAATCCAAAAAAATAATCGGTTGTAATTCCCAATAAAGTCAAGGTGAATGGCTTATGATCATGCATACTTTCAAACTACAACTTAACTACGCTGATAATACTCTTAGGTTTACCGACACTTTTAATTATGAAGATGAAGTCAATAGTTTATTTTCTTTGTTTAAAGCTTGTTTCTCAATCTTTATATTTTATTTAAAAGAGTCTCAGGGCTTATAAATAATGTTTATTTAAATTTGTTTAATCAATGTATATTTTATCCACTGCAGTGAAAAGTATTTTTGGTACTTCATACGTTTAACGTTTTAAGTCAACTTGGAAGTTGGATCATGGTCTTTTGGTAAATGAAATAAATATATAAATGTAATAAAAAGCAACAAACATTTTTTCAAATAGATGTGTTCAAGTCTCCGTTCAACTCAATGACTGTGCGATTACTTCATCTTTTAATTTGATTTGTTTCAGACATGCTACTATTCAAACGTTTCTTAAATATCTACGTTCAATTTATTGCTGGGATCTAACACTACATACACGAAATAACCTCATAGTATATTGAGTAAAGTTTACTTCCTTACTTTTAAGAGGTTTACACGTATTTCTTAAGAGTGAAGTTATGGCCTGTATACACGTGGCGGATCTGATTTAGATGGATCTGCTCTGTGGGAAAAAGTGCTCGTCAGAAATAGATACTCTATGTTTGATGATAACAAACTTAATTTATAATTCGTTTGTTACTATATTTTCCGAGCAATAACAAACGAATTATAAATTAAGCACCAACATGTTTCCCGCGGCATAGAAAGGAGCGGCAGATCTCATAACGGTGATTGTCACGCGGCCATAGTTTATTGGTGGCATACTACGAGTATGTAGACGACGACTGCGTGCGTGTCTGTTTATAACGCTGTCATTCTAATCTGGGTTTCGTAATACTTTATTCGTGGATTTGTTCATGGATAGATGTGCCGAGTTGGATAATTTCATTCTGTACCATAATAATCTCTTTTCAATTTCATAGGTAACATATTAAGTTATTATTAATTACATGAAAAACATTATTTTTGTATTTCTTTAGGAGGTAGTGATCAATATGGGTATAATAGTTTATTGAAGATTCATTATTCAGGCACCGATGCAAGTAATTTAATAAAACTTCATTCGCGTTTGGTGCAAAAATTCAATCCTTTAATGCTATAATTAAACAAAAATAAAAATTGGTATATAATCAGTGAGTGTATTTACTTTTCTTTGATAAATTCAAACATAAGTGAAAAGTACTAAAAATATTTGCTTGTACGTATTCAATTTATAACTTTTTTTATGGAACTAAATCTGTAAATCAATCTGGCAAGCTAATTTTCACTTACTTCTAATTATTGTACTGAATTGGTATTTTGCAGATTTATGTGATTCTAATGAAACCCGATAATATGAAGCCAACTAGGGTCGTTATGAGACTTTTAAATGACTAACAGTAAACCTATCGAGTTTATGCTCTTTTGATTTGTCTCAATAAGTCTTTTAGATATACATTTTAAATAGGATGATATCATGCTCATTTCATTCGTCTCGATAAGTCTTTTAGGTATACATAATATATAGGAAGATATTGTGCTTGATTGATTTTTTCAACAAGTCTTTAAGGTATACATAATAAATAGAAGAGTATCATGATAAAAAGGAAGGGTACAATGGGAACTTCCCAATGGTTAGCAGTAAACCCATCAAGTTTAAGTTCATGTAACTCGTTTCAATGAATCCGTTAAATATATATTGTAATTAGGAAGGCCACATGATAGAAGAGGGAGATGGTAATAGAACCTTCCCAATATTTAATAGTAAACTCTTTTAGTTAGCGTTCATGTGACTTGTTTCAATCAGTTTTTTAGCTATATAGGCCTGATGATGAAAGAGTAAGATTTTAATGGGAACTTATCTATTATTGAAACTAGACCCATCTACTTTACCTTCGTTTGACTTGTTTCAGTGAGTTCTTTGGTTATGTATTAAAACCGGCAGGATTTGATGATGAAGTAGAAAGAGATATTCAAAGGACAAAGTTTGTAGTGTAATAACCGGTATAAGTAAATTACGAAGTTTTTACTTATAAAACAAGAATACTTAAGGGAATTATTGTAATTTCAATTATTCGTCGTTTTAGTTTTTATACTTAATTTCCCATGTAGTTTTTTTTGACAGGGTAAAACATTTTTTGATTGATATGGAAAGTATTTAGTAAACTTTTTTAATAATTGTTACTAGTAGTAACAAAACTAATTCCATAAATCGTCATTTATGGCATAGCGGTAGAATCTTTCATTTTAAAAGTTTTCTTGAAATAATTCCATACGGAGTACAATATGTGGTGCAGTAGCAAAACCCTCTATTAATTTCGATTTTTTTTCAAAAAATTATTCAAAAAAACCAAAAGCGCATACGGATGAAGTCGTTGGTACAGTTAGTATTGAATACGGAAATAAAAGTACCCAAAGAAGTTTATTTTCATTGCCGCCTATTTTGTCTCAATGTATTCTGTTTGTCTCTTTTATGATCATAAATTGGCCATTGCTTCATATTTTTATTCCATTAAATCTCACGACCGCTCCTGTGCCTAAATGTAGACACAAATCATAACTTAGACCAGTAATAGAATGTCGGTCGTATATTTTTGAAGACGCCCTTCAGTACCAGTAAGATTTTTTGGGAAATATTCAATGATGAACAATAAAACTGACGAAAAATAGACAGTGTCATTATTTAATCATTTCATTCGGTACTACGAAGATCATTGTATAATGATATTGCTGATCTCAGTACCATAAGTTACAAATTATCACGTTAGAGTTTATTTTATTAGTCCAGTCTGTTTATTTTCTTCATCATATTTTTACACATTTCCAGGTACATACTGGATAGTTTTGACAATTTTAATCTCAACATTTCCTTCCGTGTATTTAGCGTTTGAGATGATTTAAATTTTTGTGAGAAATGTCACCATTGTGAGAAATGTTACATCTCATTAGAATTATAAACTCTGTACGAAATAAGGGTATAGTACAACGGATATTAGAAGGTTTGTTTCCAACGCATCATTTTTATATGACGTACCTCAATATGCCGAAAGACAATTCCTAATAATGTTTCAAATAATAGTGGTAACGCAGTATATTCAAAGTCGAAAGACTTAAAATTTAGATAAATAAATTAACGGAGAAGAAGTTTGAAAATTTTATGAAAAAATCTCTTATCCATCCAAAAATATCAATATGGTGTTTATATTCAGTGCGCATAAGGGAGAGAAAGTGATTACAGTGTTTAACAAATCATTATGAGAGATAAAATTAACAACAAGTAGTTTAAATATGTTAAAAAATTAAAAAAAAACATTTTATGCACATTTTTATATTTTTTTACTTTATCAGAATAGTTACCATAAATAATTATTAAAAACTACTATATAATTGTTATTTTTAATTATTTAAATTATTAGGTTTTGTATCCGAATTTAAATGGCTTTTATTAATTTCAGAAACAATTACAGATGTTCCTGTCAATAAGTAACTTCATTTAATTAAAATTATTACGCGTCTAGTTAATATAACTTTTGAAGACATCAGAAACAAAACTTCCACAAATATTTTAAACAAATAACAAACTAATCACTGTCAAAGTTTGATATTCGAAAGTCAACGCGGAAATTTAATATAATGCAGTATAAAATTTATTTCCACACAAAATTGGAATAAACGTCCGTTGAGACTTAGAGCTTCGGAACAAAGATTGGAGAAATAGTAAAACTTGTTATTGAATCGATCATAGAAATGTGAACTTTGTTGTGGAAGTTCGAAAAGTGATTTGCATTTCATCAAGAAAACATTTTGATCTACTAACTTTTTTCCAATTTTTGAAATGTAAGGGTTTTTTTTTATTGCATTACTTTTAAAAAACTATGTTGCTTCTCATATTCGTTTCTATATCCTTATTTAAACTTATTTAAACACATGAAAATACAAGAAATAATACGACAAGCACCATAGTTTCGTAAAAGCGATACAATAAAATAAACGTCTTACTTTACTTAATAGAAATTTGTGTACCGGAAGTTATTGCAAAAATTATAAACTCATTAACATACGAAGTACGTTTATTAAGTGATGAATCTAATTACCTACCTTATTTGTACACATCGCAACTTTACTACTTGTCCCCTTCAATACTCTACTTTTTTTGCACTATTACATTGTTTTCACTTTTCCTTCGTTCGAAGACATGGAAGAAATCAGATTCCGCCAGCTATGTCAACAAATCCGTTATTTTTATTCCTTACAGCATCAACTAACCCGAAAGCTATTCTTTTAAGTACTTATTTAACTTTTGAGAAAATACATAATTAGCATGGTGCTATCGGGCGGATATGGAGGATGCAATTGGGCGAATATGGAGGATGTTCAAGTATGGTGAGTGAAAAACTGATATACAGATAGTGCTATGTGAGCAGGATCATTGTCTTGGTACGGCCGTTTTTTCCTGACTTTTTCTCTCAGCTTTATAAAGCTTTACTTTTAATAATGTTTGTTAAATACTGATCAAAGTTACACACTTGAGACGAAAAAATACAATGAGTATGCTATTAAGTTTTGAATTGTTTTGGCGAGCTTTTTAATTTTTCGTAACGATGGTATATTACAATTCAATGAATGTCTTTTGGTTTCAGAATGATTTTGAAAGAACCAGATTTCATCAATAATTATTTAGTTCCTAAATCTTTCCGTCAGGTTGCTGCAGATTGTCACGTTTCTCAATTTTTTAGCTTAACATTTTTTAGTCCCACCACAGAAAAACTATTCTAGAATACATTTACGTAATAAAACTCAAATTCTTTATACTTACGATGTTTTTTAAGATTTTTTGACATTTAACTTACTTATTCTCTTTTGTTTGTGTTTGTATTTGTGTCCAAATTAAACTACGATATTATTAAATTCTACGTAAGGCACATGGTCATAACATTAACTGTTGGTCTTTATAAAAATCGATTAAATTCTAATTAATCCTTGCATGGTATGTATATCGTACCAAATTATGCAATTATGGATTTTGGGCGTTATTAAAACAATCAAACTTTTACTAGAAAACTTATGTGCACGCGTTAGGCGCGTATCAGCTGCAGGTTATGAGTACGCAACATTTAGTGTGTGCACGTGTGGCAAAATAATTTTTGATGTATGAGGAATTTACACCAAGTGCCCGTTGATCACATCCACTTTTCTCAAACACCGCTTAAGGTAAAAACTTAAAAATTTCACGAAGTATTATACTATATGTAAACGTAGTAGTATACATTATTCTTTAAAATTAAACGTAAATATAAACCATTCATACTCTAAATTAACATTATTCGGTTACCAATTTTTGAATAAATACCCCCCTCGTCATCCTCCAGCGGGGCCAATCGGTCGTGAATGGTTCTAGTCGACCTGGCGATGGCTTTCACCTGGTCACTCCAGTAAGCGCTCGGACCCTCTCGCAACCTACTGTGTCCGTGGGTTACCAGTCACAGTACCCACTTACTCCAGCTTCCATTAGTGGCGCGAGCCGCACGTCCCGCCTATCTCGACTGGAGAGCGAGTCCGGTACGTTGGACAGTTGCGTTTTTTTCTATGTCGGGATTTCCTTTACGATCACTTCTTTTTATACACTACATACTTCTTTCGGTTGCTCTTTGAAATATCTGCATTTCTTGAGAATTATTCGCTCTGTAAATGCCCACCTTTGACATCCATAAATTTTATTGGGATTTTCGATTCAAAAATATGTTTCATGGTCCAGTATTTGATACACAAAGTCTTGATGCCTCTCCCGATCTCTTTGATAGTAGAATCTACAAAAGTTACGTTTTTGGCCTAAATTGGTAAATAAGTAATGATGTGCATACTCATTTACGTAGTTCCCTATTAGAGACTGTATTCATGTAGATATCTTTCCACATTTCTCATGGTGCATATTTTACCTGCATCAATTCCCAAGCCACAGTTATTACTTTCTACGCAGAAAGATTCTAGCGTGTAAGACATTTCAGCATGAAATCTCTTATCAACACCATATTATCGATCATCTAAATAATTTAGATATCTGCCATTAATTTCAATCCTATCCCAGTTAAACTTGGAAAAATTAAACCCTAAAGTAGTTATAAATAAGTTAGGGTAGCTGAATTGCCCTAACGTACACCTCTTTTTACTTCAATGGTATATCTTATTCGTTTCAGTTCAACCAAAGCTTTACTTTTCTGTAAATCTCTTGAATTACTCGCAAGAACTTTGCCTCCATTGTTCAACTATTTTAGAGCCGCCCATAGCACATTGCCTGGTATAGGATCGAAGGCCTGTGAGTAAACAATCGATAAACAATATGTAAAGCGCCTATTTACATTAATTTTATAGTATTATTATTTGAGTCACTGTAAATGAGTGATCCATTGTGCTGTACTTTTGCCTAAATCCAGCTTGTTCTCTTGGTTTGTGGAAGTCTATAGTTGGTTTGTATGTCCCAAGGAATATATTTGCAAACAGTTTATACATACTCTGCAACAATTTTTTACATTGGAGTTAGAGTTCTATAAACGTTTTTATTATGTCATTCGAAATTCCACATGACAAGGGGTTTTTGTGTGATTTCAAAGACTGGAGGCTTTCTCTAGTATCACTTTTTAATAAAGGCTTAATAACCCTTAATATGGTTTATATACCATCCTTTTGTATATTTTATAAATAATCGGGTAATATCTATAGAAAATCATAGTCACTGACATACTTTCATTTCTTCCTTTGCGTCGTTAGTTGTGATGGTCCGAACGAGAGAGCATCGCGTATGTTTTCTTAACTCGTAACTGATGATGATGTGAAATATATAAATTTTATAAACTTCCACAAGACCGAAGTAAACCCGTTAAACCGTAGCGCAATTATGGATCCGTATTACGCTGCCTTTCGAAAAATATTTATATATAAAAATAATAAAAATAAATTTATTTAAAAAAATAAGCTTAGCCATATTTATCAACATTTAGAAAATCACAACAACGGAAACGTTGATCCGGGGGTACCTATGATTTTCACTTTAGATTCGAGAGGTTCCGGGTTCAAATCCTGAAGGAACCCAACTATATTTATGTAATGTTCTTTAACTTTTTAATGTTTTAAAGCGGTTTAAAGAATTACATCAATATAAATGAGCTGGTCGAATTAACTCGGAAAAAGCCGACAATGCAACGAATCTGACCGAATGTCATGGGGCGTCGTGGTATCAGAACATTTTAACTCCCATCCTAACGCGTCAAAAGATGTTTCACGTTAAAATGTAGGGTGGATTTTGATTTCAAGGTAGAGTTGTTTCGAGTATATTAAATTTCGGGCTTCCCATTTTTACAGTTACCTAATAGTTTAGTATCAACTAAATGATTTCTATTTTAAGCAATTTTCAAGTCACTGTGTGGTACCCAATTTAAAATTGTTGATCGAAGAATTATACAGCTAAGTATTAAAGCACCAGAAGATATATGTTTATAATTGAAGATTCAATAAAGATTTACATTAATTATTATTAATAATATATACTGTGTTTTAAATACCATCTAATTTAAGATATAAGCATCTATTTTAATAACTAAATTGTGACATCTATGCATTTATTTATAGGAGACCAAAGCACAAAACCTCACTTTTAAAATAAAAAAATATTTCAGATATAAAAAAATACCAGTAATTGATATAGCGAATTGAACATGGTAGGTATCAATACGCCCGTCGGCATTGTGTAATAAACGTAGTCTAATTTGGAATCGGTTTAGGTTTAAATAAAGGTTTCGGCAAGTTTAAACAAGGTTTACGCTTAAATGTTTTAACATTAATATTTACTCCTACTTATGTAACCATTATATTAAGCCATACCTCTAAATATTTTACCCCGCCTTTTGGTTACGGTTGTCACGCAGTTATAAGTCATCTGGTTCTGGTGTTTTAAATCTGTGAATTTTTATTAACAATGTATGTCTCTAAGTTATCTTCAAATGTTTCTATGTATATTCCAGTACACTGCAGTGGTTTTACTAATTGTAATGAAATTGATATCACGTGTAAAATTGATATTGATTATACGTCACTAGTATTCCTATCTATACAAACAAATAATATTTTTTTCCTCAAAATAATCGAGTTGATCAGTAGACGACAACTTTAATATGATAACCTGTCATATGGAAGATGTCATCTAGAAACTTTATTCCGCAAGGTGAATCTGATATTATTTTTCAGTATGTAACGTTTTATCTTCGAATATTAGGCTTCACGAACATTTCTACTGCTCATTTGAGTTTATGGCACTGAATTGAAAAACTTGTGTACTATATATAAATTATTTTTAAATATATGTCATTCTATGACTTAAATATAATTCTCAAGAATATGTTATTCTAAAAATATTTTATATTACTATTTGTTGTTGCTGAATTCAAAGGAATTAAAAAATATTATTAATACAACTGAAGGATAGTGAAACAAAATCTTTGAGTTGAGAAACATCAGAAAGACGTTGATTGTTGTTAATTAAAACGTAAATTAAGTTTTAATACATTAATACATATATATATATATATATATATATATATATATATATATATATATGAATTTGGATTTCAGTTATATCAGTGACTCACTGAGTAAAGTGACAAAAGCGAAAAGTATGGTTACTATAAACTTTAAAACTTTATAATTTATTGCAGTGTTTAGGTATAAAACTGATAATGTATAATTTTTTTAATATCTGTAGCTCAACCACTATCCATAAGTCAAAGTTTCGAATTCTTAGCTCAACTAGAAGTGTCCAAATAATGTGATAGAATAATTGCGTCAAACGTCCCCATAAATGTTTTCAAGGTATTGCAGCTTAATCTTCATTTCAGTGTCTTTATTGTTGTCCTGCTTGCAATATAGTTTATTCTTCTTTGACAAAAGTTATTTTTTCATTTATTTTTATTTACTTTCTTTATCTTTATATTAGCAAAGGACTCTTGAAGAAAAAATTTATTTGGCTTGAATAAAAATGATTTTAATGTATTTTTTCCAATTTTGACAAGAAAGTAAAGTTTAACAAATACGAAAAGGGGTAATAATCATGAAAGCTTGATTAAATTTGCCTGTGGACATATATTTCAATCGTTAATGAAATATTATTCTTGTACTAGTAGGCCCGAGTCATTTTATATAAAATAAATGAACAGTTTGAATTGGAAAAGGTTACACCTTGTTTTCACTGCCTCCCACATACTCTCTTCCATTATTTTCTTCTACTAATCTAGTTATCATAAAATGTCTACGTAAATAGATTCCAAGCTATATAAATATTATTGAAGTCCTTAGGTGAAATGCTACGTAGTCCTTTTGTATTTTCCTTGCTATTAACACGGAACTAGAGGATGCTCAAAGGTAATATTCCATTATATTTTTAATACGAAATTACATCAAATAAAGTGGGCATGAGAAGGCAAATAACGAGAAAACATTAATAGTTTATTGAAATTATTTGAAAAAGTAAATTATATAAAAACGTGATTATTTACGGGGACGGTACGTGGAAGAAGAGTTAGTGGCTATGTGATTAAATTTTCGCTTTTCCTTTTAAATTCTTTACGAAAAAATATATTATTTTTCAATGTTTGATATTCTTGTTATATTATAACTGTTTATTTACTTGTGTTAACTAAGAAAGTTGTGAATTTACTTTGATTAACTAAGAAGTTATAAAAACTAAAATACATTAAAAAAAATAAACTTATTTGATAGGAAGTCGACCCGCTGGTGTACTCTTTATGAAGCGGCGGTAACACAATCAACCATTTAGAAACTGAAATACGAGGCTGAAAAAGATACTTAGTGCACTAGTAAATTCTTAAGGAAAGTAAAATATCGAGGAATAGCGAAATTACTTTTAAATTCTATAAATTTTTGAGAACATTTAAATGAAAAACTACAAAGAAATGAAAATTATAAAGGGAAACCTCAAATGAAGTAAATGAAAATTTTAATATTTATCACTGTTACATATTTCTGGAAATTATAAAGATTTAACTATACTAAATTATATTATGAGCGCAAAAGAAAAACCGCTGAGAACGTTTAAAAATTCTATACTATTATGCATAAATATTATATGACCTGTCGGCTGCGTGTTCAACTTCGTAGCTTTTTGCGCGAAATGGCGTGAATAATTCCTTGCCTAAAGTGGCTATTGCAATATCTCTCTGTAAAAAAATATTAATGTTTGGCCGATTTATTGCAAACGTTACGCCATCTATTGACATGTGTTAGTAGTGAATTTTCAATTATTGATTAAAAATACCTATTTTCATACTACAGTTACCAAAAGGAAAAATACTATTTTAGGACTAAAAAACCTAATGCTGTGAACTATACCTAATATGACATGAAAATATGTATTAGAGTTTTACGTGAATATTCCCAGCAATTTAGGTACGAGTAAGTGAATAAACATTCAAACTTTCGCGGAATAATGGGAAATTTACATTAATTTAGGTCCACTTACGTGCTAGTAAATCGCACGTAATAATTTTCAAGCATAACGCGGGCAAGGAGGAGTGCGAAATTTGGCATTTAACTATGGCAAATCTCGCCCTCCACTGTTTACATAAAGAAGGAGTGCAGAAAGCTAAAATTTATTTGTAATATGTCTATAAATTAATATGTGAAAAAACATTTTGTACCTCTTTTTAGGCATATTGCGCGCACGGAGGAGTATGAGATTTAGCATACTTAATATTTACATGGTTTTTTTACTAACATTATTTTTTAATTTCCCAGGTATTGCAAGCGATTACGGCAAACAACACACGCTACCGATATATTTGTACAAGCTTCCAGCTCACGTGATAAAATAAAATTAAAAAAATGATATGCAATTATAATAAAGGTTATACTCATTGACGGAAGAACCTCAATAACGTTCAATTACTGTAGAATTTTGACCATTCGAAAATCGTTTATAATCTTAATCGTTTGTAAACTTTATATAAATTTATAAAAAATTTATACACACACACACATATATATATATATATATATACATACATATATATATATATATATATATATATATATATATATATATATATATACACATATATATGTATATATATCCATATTTATTTATATACATATAGTTATACACAATAACATGCTTTTTCATTACATTTGACTAAGAGAAAAGTATATTTGAGAATATTACTTTCACTATTATTTTCCTGGTATATCTATTTTCCAAGGATATCAAAAATTATTAAGTAAATATTTTCTTTAAATTTAACAAGTCGTGAAACGATGAATTAATAACAAAACTTTGGAATAACCTAAGAAGAAAAATGATGTTAAGTATTTTATTAATACAAGATCACGAGAAAAGAGGGGTCGAGAAGAACGATGAAATGACGTGCGACAAAATTCTTCACTTGTCTGTCGCGGAAAAACTACAAAATAGTGCGAGGAAATTTTTACCAAGCAAAAATTATTTTTCATTACGAAAATTGAAATGTTATAACCTAGTTGCTAAATATATAAATGTTACCTGTTCGTGTTACATATGCGAGTGGATTACAATAAATTTTGTAAAAGCTTAAAATCATATACATGTCGAATTTTTTTTTCAAGGTTGTCTTTATTAATTTATTTCTAGCATTATATTCGATGTAAACTTAGTTCCAGCAATAATACCAACTTAAATTTATTATTTAATCAATGCTTAACTTCAGCTTTTTCATTTTTTAAGATCATTTATGATCCATATATCTCTCTGTCACAACCGTTGGTCTCAGAAACCCTTTAACGCAGGAACTTGAACTTGGGCATTTGCAAGAGCATGAGAAGTAGAAACGTTTTTTTGTGCTTTTTTGTAAACTAATTCTAGAGATTTTGTTAAAAATTTTCACGTCATTTTTCAGAAACCATTTGAAATACAAATTTTAAAGTATGTGCCTGAAAATGATGATTATTTGGCCATCTGGTGAACCAGCAACTTTTAATAGAATCCTGGTCTAAATGATACCTAATGATGAGGCCAATATGTGGCCACTATGACCACATTTTAAAATGAACATAAGAATCGTTTTAGAAATACGAAAAGCCATAATAGTGTATATGAACTTACGCATCGCAAAAGTCGGTTAATAGAACTAATGGATTGATATATAAAGAAATTTTCGAGTATTTAATTGTAAAATTTTTACTTTCACAAATTTCTTTTTTATAAATTTTTTTGCAGTCGATAAAAATTTGTATCATGAATATTACAAATAATATTATTTTAATACATATATATATATATATATATATATATATATATATATATACATATATATAGTATATAAGTATCATATAAAAATATATATGTAGTATATTAGCATTATTTTTACCTTGTTACGGTGCTACTGAAAAAGTGAATTTTAATAACCATTTTAGAACTTTCAACGTTTTTGGATTTTTAAAATTTTCTTATGTATTTTTTACATATTTTTTTTACAAACTAATACAGCATAATATCATTTTACAAAGGTAAGTTTGGGTGAAATTACAATAAAATAAAAATACAATTAAAAGAGCAAATTTGAGAATTTTATAAAAGCCGAAGTCTCCAAAACTTTTATAGATAATATTGCAATATTTTACCAAGTTACAATGCTTGAGTCCATTATTTTGAGTGTTAATATCTCTGAAACGGTTCCCATTGGCATCTTAATTTTTTTATTAACTCCTCATTATAAGCTATCATTTAAAAGACAAAGGAATTAAATAAGATCGGTCTCCGAAAGAGCAATTATTAGTGTCGCTCTTTTGCATTGTGACAAATAATCGTATACATATATCGAATAGATACACTCGTGCAATTACATCTTGCAATATTTTTTTGGATTTTAATATACATAAGTGAATATATATATATATATATATATATATATATATATATATATATATATATATACATATATATATATATATATATATATATATATATATGTATATATATGTATATGTATACATACATATATATGCATGTGTGTATGTATATATATGAGACGCTAGGATACAAAAAGGAAACAATTTTTAGTATACTTTAACAAAATAGAAGAAAAATTTATATAATTATATAATTAGATAAATAAGAAAAATTTTATGTACATATAGATCAAATTAAATAATTACTTTAACTGATTCCTTCCAGCAACAAAGTTAGTACATTATATTTTAAGAATTAATGTGCTAAGTGAATGTAATATACTGACCTTTTTAAACCCAACATTTTAAGCTGTCTACAAAACCAGTTAAAAGGAAATCACTGCATAATATAAAACAAATTATTTGTCAATCTGTCTGTCAGAATGCGATAATCTCAATATATTTACAGTGATTTACTAAGAAGGTTTAAATACATAATTTATGAAGCTTTTTTGTAATTTGAACGAACTATGATAAAAATTGTCAAGTAGATCGGAAAAAATTATAACACTTGAAAGTTTGTCAGGTATGGGCACCTAAATCGTTAGAATATCGAAGGTACATGTTAATTTTAAATGACAAAGTTGTTTGTAATTTTTTCTAAACGGTTACCATTTGGAATGCCAGGAAGTAAATGACTGGTACGGGCTGCCTAAATTTTATATGGGCTGGATCTTGACTGTTATGGGTTACGTAAATCTTTATGGAATATCGGAGGTCACGTATTTATTGTATATGAGAGTGTTGTGTTTCATTTTTTAGCGGTTAGCATTTGGAATGACAATAATAAATAAAGGACAGGATCAGTCTTTAAATGTTGCATGAACTGATCTCAGCATTCAATATTTTCCACACGCCCAATTAATACGTTGCCCTATTACCTGTGAAATCAAAATATAATATATTTGTTTTTACACCTAATCTGTTGGAAGTAATAGATTTTGTACATAATAAATATTTTAAATTTGCCTATAAATATACGTCTTCTGATTGTTAATTCTTTTGGAATATTTATGTTATAATTCGTATCATGAAATACTTCACTAATCTTTGCAATCAATATCTAGTAATCATTACGTTATTTTATGAATGAAAATAGTCAGAAAAAAACTCCACAACAGTCTTGTTTTGATCTAACTTACAAGCCCTGCGCTACAGTCATATATATATATATATATATATATATATATATATATATATATATATACTTATTACTACATTACGCCAGACAAGATCCAGACGTAGATACTTAATACTACTCCAAAGATATATAATTGATGTTTTGTGTAAATTGGGCGACCTATGGTGATAATTACGGATTAGGTCGGATAAAATATGACAATTTTCCTTTATTATTAATAAAAATATGTATTAAAACTAAATACTTTTCTATAATCCGCTCTTCAACCAAAAAACTATTCCAATTTAATAAAGTAAACAAAAATAATAAATTAATATGTAAGAAGTTGTGTTACAATTAATTAACTACTATCTACGTAAAGTATACCGAATAAGCGTCAAAGTAAAAAAAAATTAAATTTATTTAAATAACATTTTAAATCATTATTTTACTCTTATCAGTCAACCTAAAAATTAAATCTGCACTATCAAAATAACGAAAAATAATCCACAAAATAAAAATAAGTACGCAGACCTTCGGAAACACAAAATAAAAAAAATATTAAAATAATATGCTAATTTAATCAAACTAAAAAACCGAGCTAATACACACACACCCCAAAGTAATTATTTGTTATACCGTTAAATCTATCATCAGACATTTGGACGAGCTGTAGGACAATTGACCACACCTGTGCTGCCACAACCTGATGAGTCTGTGATGTTCCTACGCCTAGCGCATCACTTACACTCTCGATGCGCGAATACAATGACCGGAATGTCATGAAGACGCTTATTCTACTTCCGTTTAGTCAAAAACCTTTAAATTTCTCTAATTAATTTTTCAACTTGACCCAGGTTATAAAGTATACACGGTAATTTTTATCAACAGAAAATGTTTGAAATTGTGATTATTTTCATTTTGAGAAAAATAATAAGTTGATTCGAACTTTAAATAAATTTTTCCGATTTTTGAAGTGAAATTTCTAACGTTGTGCGGTGAAAGTACTGTGTGACGTGAACTCGACACATATCACGTTTTTAATTTAAAACAGTTGCTCCAGCTGAACCGTAATATATATATATATATATATATATATATATATATATATATATATATACAGTTATAAAAAAATCATAGGTTTTGAAATTATTAAAGAGATAATGACATTAAGTAAAAAAATTAACTAAGTGTGTATTGGACCACGCATAAATTGGGGTTCTGTAGCCATTTAAAAAAGTAACAAAATTATTTTATTAATTAATATACCGTACTCTTTATTAATTATTAACGGTACTAATTATTGTACCGTTTTATTAATTATATATATATATACGCTAGTATCTACAAACAGACTACATATAAATATTTGACGGTAGTGTGAAAATATGATTGTGAATGTAAAAAAGGAAAATTGAAAAAGTTAGTGGAGTAAACAGATGTGTGATGTCAAGGCTTTCGCGAATTGAAAATTACCATCCAAAGTAGATGAATGAAAGAAAGGCTTAAAAACAAATAATAAATATGAAAATGTAATCGGGTAAAAGCTATTATAACAAGCAAAATGCATAATACATCAGAAATGGGGAACGGACAAGGAGGAAAAGGAACATTGGTATCTCCAAGTTGTGAAAGATGTTGCTTGTCTTCAGCTGAGATTTGAAATAAAAACCCAATTAATATTAATTAAGTATACGTGAACAAAGTTTATTCTGTGATCGAGTCGTGTGGAAAAAAAATAAAATTTTGCTCTGCACAAAGTTAAATTTTTCAGTGATAATGGATTATCCAGAAATATTTGTTTTTTTTATCAAAAATATCTCCTTTTATATATGGTATTAGTTGCAACAAAAAATCTAATACTTTGTATCTTAACAACCTCGACAAGTCTTACTAAATCACTCGAGTTATGTCTCAAAAAGTGTTCAAAGAAATATTGAAACCAAGAAAAGCATATTTAGCATATTTACCCATATTTAAATTTTGAAATTTCCAGTTTCGTAGTTGTTTATTAAACTATTTGCTAATAATAATATTATTTCACTATGAAAATATATTGCCTAGCGTGTCTTCCGTAGGTGTACAAATAAGTTTAATTTCCTAAAAATATTTTGATTTTATCCCTTTCAGCTTTCTTACAATTTAATGTTTAGGTCTTTTTGATATTTTTCGTAAATTTCTGTTCCAAACATTTTCTAAGACAAAAAATATTTATAAGAAAATCGTAAGAATGTTGGGAAATAACCATGGATAAGTTAACCACTGGATAGCGCATAAGAACACATTTGTATGAAAACCAAGCTAGCCACTACTCATTAGAGTAAACGTACCACGTGACACCGTTAGCCAATCAGTGCTTTGTCTCTTGGGGTAGCATAGAGATGTAGTTTGCTCGATACTTACGTATTTTCGATATGTTTTAAAGTAAGGGTTTTAACAAATTAAAAACATCGTTACATAAAAAGAAGGTTTTTATTAAATTATAATCACTATATTAACTTAATAAACTATTGCACGAAATAATGTTTTATACGTACATATTACTCCGTTATTTTGCTAATATGAATTGTGAAATTTACTGGACAAAAAAGGATAACATTTCTTGTCGATTATACAAATTTCAGAGAAATAAAAAATTTTAATAATAAATGCCAAATAAATCCATATTATATTATTAACGTGAATAGAAAAAAATATTTATAATGCCTGAACTGCCAACATGTTTGCTTACAAACATTTCTTTCGGAATGGCATAGAGTATACAATAATAATATAATATGTATTATTAATTTATTTAATTGATTGTGTACATGTTTACAAACATAAGGCGTATTTATAGCTACAGGAGTAAGCTCTTCCAATCGACAACAAATAAAATATAATTATTAACTAGCGAAAAAGTTGGTTGAAAATATGATAAGAATATATTAACAATAAAAGAGAACATCTTGATAAAAATGTTAAGTAATCGATAAAAAAAAACAAAATAAAATAAACAACTTTTTTTAATTAGCTATAAATACATCAAGCAAAAAATTAGTTAAAAGTTTAAATTTTTTTCCAATCCTGGATAGGAATAATAATTGGTAGGAAACCTCAGTACTCAAAAAAAGTAGTTTATAAACTACTAAGTTGAATGCGAAAACTAACTTCATTGGTTTGCGTCTATTTAGAAAGGAAAAAAAATATTTATTTCAAAATTGGTACGTTTGTTTAGTTGATAAGTAAGGTGATAAAAAAATTAGTAATTGTGATAGAAATTAAGAGCGTATTACTACTGCCCTTTGAATAGAATCAATTTATTAAATATTTGTCGTTTGGTAAATGTCGGGTCATAATTTTTCGCCAAAAAAGTTAATTTGGTATTTAAGTATTTATGAATTATCGCTTTGGTTAAATCTATTAAATGATTTGACAAGGGAGCTGTATCAAATTGGTGCGTTAATAAATCTTCAAATAAAGTTATGCCAATAAAGGATTTCAAAACTTGTGACGTTATGAAACAAGTAGTATATTTAGGTTTGATGTGCTTACCATCGCTACTTTGTAAGCATTTCTTCAGAACCGATTCACATCTACGGCAAATCTTAATAACATCTTTCGAAGGATACATAAGATTACCTTTATCTTTTATGTTTATAAGACTGTTGGACAATGGTTGGGACGCTATAAGTGCACCAATACAGGTTTCACATTTTATGGTTTTTATTAAAGCATGGACTATGAAACCAGAAACATACTCAATTATTTTTTCAGAAAATGTGGATAGTGTTAGATATTTGATATCAAGAAGTGAAACATTTTCAAAATTATCGCTAATATTTCCGTCTTCGTCAACAAATTTATATTTTTCGGACGTCATATTTATTCTTTGTACCGCCGATGAACAATTTAAAATATGAATATTTTCTATTGGAACGCAATTTCCACGATCACTGTTGAATAGCTGAGTGTATGTTAAAATTTTTTTATAAATAGTTTGGAACTGCCTAGCCGTTGGATTATTATTACCCCCTCCATGGCATCTTATATTAGAAAAAAATAGCTCGATGTGGTCTTGACTAACCTTATGCATAGGGAAATACGTTAATACAGCATCTTGGTTATCAACTAAATTTTCAAATAAAAATTTTGCACTTTCTATGCAGACGCAAAATCGTATGTATCCAGTCTTTCGATTGGTCTCTATGAGTTTAATACTTTTTATGTTTTGACGCTCACAGATTCGTGTTGTAATTGTTTTCAAGTAAAAACTAGCAGATTCAAGAAGAGTCAAACAATCAGACTTATTTTCCTTGTTCATGGCTCGTTTACATCCGTATTTGTGAACTTTTGAATTTAATACATCGAAAACGTCATTTATAATGTTTAAAAAATTTACCGTTCCCGAAACAGATTAAAATTCTTTTAATTTTAAATGGGAGTCGCAAAAAATAAGAGCTTCTGAGACGCTTTTACTAAATAATTGCGACGCCAGTTTCACTTCCATTATTTTGTTCTTGAAATGAATATGCTCTTTTCTTAATTTATTTGCCATATGGAAATTTTCTCATTCCTGTAACCTATTTAATTCTTCCAAAAAACGCCATTCAATCTTACTTCCCGTGTTACCATAAAATTCCCGATAGGCTTGAAAGGAGTTGCGAATTAATTTAAGCATGTGGCATGGATCCAAAAAAATTGCAATCGGTCTTCCAGTTGAAGGATTAATGAAATTGGTCTTCAAATTATCTGGTTCCAATGAACAGCCTAAGATTTTTACCATAGATAAATTAGACGGGCATCCGTCAAAAGTCAAAGCTACTATTTCTATTCCTATTTTACTAACAGTTTCAATGCATTTTAAAACAAGTGAAGCTCTTTGGTTACCGCTTACACCATTCACCAAAAAATATCCAACAGGCACTTTCCAACTTGCGTTAATTGCTAATAAAAAAACTAATGCTTCTTTAGCAACATCCATGCAATCACTTTCAACACCAGTTCCGAAATCTACATACCCACAAAAACGTTTCCCGTTAGGAATCCATTCAATCTTTTGTCTTAGAGCCATCTCATCTATTACAAGTGTACATAATTATTTTGTTTTGGATTGTTCAGCTTTCAGTTTGATAGAAATGAGAGCTTCATTTGTGAATCCTGGTTTTCCTTCAATACTGAGGTACCATTTATTTAAAGTGCGTGGTGACGGTAAACAAGTATTGAAAGTTTTACGTACATAGTCATACGCTTTGGCTGAATAAAAGTTCAGAGTCAAAGCAAATGATCTTAGGGCTGGGGAATATTTTACTTTTCGAATATATCCTTTACTTGACTTAAGTAACTGTCGCTTCATTAAATCCGCAGGCTGTACACCGACGCTACTAAGAATTGACTTATTTTCCCCAGTTATGATTGATTTCGATGTTAATTTTTTCAGCAACTCCTCCAAGTTAGAAATTTTTTTCTTAAACTTACGTGTTTCATATTGCAGTCGTTTAATTTTTTTTAGTTTTTGCTCTGATGTAATCTTCAACTTCTGGATCGTTTCTGCCATTTTCTTTTTCCGAGGTGTATGAATTTGAGTATTGGTTGTAGGTAAAGGACATTCCGTATTTAATAATGTCGATTCTAATTGCTGGCCAGATGTTAATGGTATAGCAATCTTCAGAGAATTAAAAATCGTTTAAGAATAAGACTAAGAATTATATTTGTAAAAAGATGACTTCACAATGTAAATTGTCGTTAATAAATAAAGAATTCAAAAAAATCTAACATGTGCCGGTAGATATAGGGTTGGTACGGCAGACTTCAATAAATGCCTTCTCCTGTTTTGGTTTGTTGCTACTAAATGAGTGGCAAAATGTTTGGAACAAATGGTGCTTGATTTTGTTGGAAACCATGACTCGCATTGCCCAGCCACCTGTATCCATTTTTCTTTTCGGTGCGGGCAGTTCGGGAACCTAAAATAATAAGTTATATATAAGTATATAGTAACAAAACGAAGTAATGAAGAATGATTTCTCTAGTGACGAAAAAATCAACAATATGGCGGAATCACTGCCGGCGAAATGACTGTAACATACGAATATATACTTGCTTAAATAATAGTTAACAGTGTACTTACTTGTGAAAAGTAATTCCGTTTTTGTGAAGTGATGATGTAGTGCTTCTGTTTTGGCAATATTTTATAGCACAAGAAGGCATGGTTTATTTAATTTTGATTTAAAATTACGAGAAATTTTCGCTGTGACGTTCGTTTTCTTACTGAAGGCGCGTAATCGCTTTGCCCACTAATCGTGCCACTGCGCGGCTAGAAATTTTGTGTTGATGCGTTATCCAGTGGTTAACTTATCCATGGAAATAACGAACTAGATTTTTTTAAATAATATACATTAAAAATAGCGTTTATAGAAAACTATGCAAAATTTATCTTAAAACTAGTAATTTCTGAAATAGTACCTATTTCAGAAATTACTGGTTTTAAGTGGTATAAATTAATATTTTCAAATATTTAACAAAATATTAAGTGCCCTTAAATGAATATTATATAAGTGCCTAAATGTGGAAGGGAGACTTACAATACGAGTTCTATTGGGGCTTGTTAAGTTTTTAATAAAGAAGGTTAATAGAAAAACAAATAGGGTAAACCTTTAAAAACGTGCTTTCGTTGGAATATACGAACATATCTTACATAATAAAATACTTGAAGTTACCTTGTGTTATAAAATGTAATTTTGTTTAAAGACATTCTGTATGTATCTTATTAAAATACCAATAATATTATTGTTATTTAGATATATTGGCTTTTGACTTTGGAAATTAATGGAGATAAACATGTCTGTTTTTTTGTGTATTAAAATAATTAGTATTGATCAAAAAGTCTATCTAATATAAGCTGAACGTAACGTTAGTAGTAAAATTTGTGTTGCAAGACGAAAACCAGTAATGTTAGTTAATTCTTCTGAGTAAACTTTCTGTTTATAGTTCAGATATTAAGTACATGTGTGGACATTTTAATTGTTGCATTATAAAGTATCTCAAATTGCCAATATATAAAGAATGGTGAAATCGAAGAAAAGTTAAATCGCTAAACAACTTCTTCATTGCTGCAAATATTTTGTTCATATATTTCCTTTTAAGGATATTATGAAAATTAAGTTACCTAAATGTCAGTAACTTATTTTTATTCAACTATAGTTATATCCAATATATATAGAATTAGGTACATTGCGTCCACATAATTCCCACAGTACATTGCGTCCACATAGTTCCCAAGTCAGTGTTTCGCCCGTTTGCACTGTTTGCTTTGAAATTGTTGCGATGCGAACTGCCGTTTCCCATTGTTGATTTTAATATACGAATCTCGAATCCACGTTTTAAATGGTCGAGAACCTGACGCGCCGTCGTGTAATGAAGTGAAGTGGGAAGTTGAGTTTGCGAATATTATTAGAGTGAATGAGCCACATTCATAGGCGTTTACGTTACTGAAGAACACAATAATTTAGAAGTAATTTATTAAATTACTTATATTGTCGTATAATGTGATTTTTAATTTCGTTTGTAGTAGACTATTAGAAATAAAAGTATATAAATTAAACGATACGAAAGACATTAGTTATTATTATCTGAAAATTTTCCTTTTTTATGGATAAAAATATATATTAAAACTAAATACTTTCCTATAATCCACTCGTTAACCAAAAAACTATTTTCCTATAATAAAGTAAAAAAATTAATAAATTAACATGTAATAAGTTGTATTACAATCAATCAACTGCGATCTATCAAAAGATATACCACCTAAGTATCAAAGTAAAAAAAATAAAATTTAATTATTAATAATTTATTTTAATAAAATTTTAAATCGTTATTTTACTGCTATTGGTTAACGTAACAATTAAATTTGCCCTATCAAGGTAACAACAAATAATGCACAAAATAAAAATAAGTATGTACACCCTTTTAATATTTTTATATTTTTATAAATATAAAAATATAACAATATTGAAATAATAATCTGATCAAACTAAAAACCAAGCTAAAAGACACATACCCTAAATAATTACCTACTAAGATACGGTGCGCGAATACAATGCACGGAATGTCAAAAAAAACGCTTATTTCTAGTTCCGTTTAGCCAAAGCCTTTTTAATTTATAAAACTGCATGTCAGTAAATTATAACTCCTTTATAGATTAATTAAAATTATCTAGTATATGTAAACGAATAATTATCCAGAAGAAATGAAGAAACGAAATCACAATGTGTTTCAAATTGTTCATTCCATATTACGAATTGAAACGACCGTATGCAGACGCATTTCTATTGTGCATAACATTTCAGTATGCTGTTTCACTCCATCAGAGCCGGAAAAAATGAAGAAACAAAATCACAAAGTGTTTAAACATTTTCGTTCCATATTTCGAACTGAAACGTCCGTACGCAAATTCATTTCTACTGTGCATACAATTTCAGTGTCTTGTTTCACTCCATTAGAGCCGCAGCACGCAATGGCAGATTTAAATGCGGATTTCAGGACCAATATGTAAAACTTTGCAAAGGAAAACTCACAAGGCGTCAATTTGGAAGTGAGAAATCGTAGAGTGTGAACGTGGCGCTCGTACGTTGCCGGAGTTGTTCAAAGTGCCCCCGTGTCGTTTAAATTCTGAGTTATGTTTTGAGAATAGCAACGAATTGGAAATAAGTAGAATTGCAGTGCCGCTCCCTTTGACTATTTTCTTTTAAATTATTGAGATACGAACTGCCGTTTTCCGTTGTTGATATTAATATACGAATCTCGAATCCACGTTTGAAATCGTCAAGTATCGGACGCGCCATCTTGTGATGAAATGAAGCGGGAGGCTGAGTTTGCGAACATTATTAGAATGAATGAGCCACATCCGTAGGTGTCCACTTTACTGAGGAGTAAAATAATTCAGAAGTACTCTGTTAATTTACTTATATTGTCGTATTATGTAATTTTTAAATGCGTTTATAGTAAACTGTTTGAAATAAAAACATATAAATTAGACGATATTTCCAAAATTTGTATTTAACAGAATCATCATAGGAAGAATTTAATAGAAGTAATTGAAAGAAACATAGCTATGACGTTTAATAACGAGAATCATAAAATGTAACACTCACTTGTGGTTTAATTCTGGATATAAGAGATGCGATATATTAATTATGATATAAATTATAATGTACATTTTAAAGATAAGTATCTACATAATTAAATATAAGAATTTTATTTTGGAAATTAATCAGTGTGGTCACTATTTATTTATGAACACTCTATTTAACGGAAATTTTTAATAAAATGTTTAGTAAAAGGGTGGGTTTTATTCTATTTATTGGTAATAAAAACGAAGCTACAAAAAATTAAAACTAGACGACGCCGAAAATAACTGAAAGGTAGATAAACACAAATTAGGTAATCATAGTTTTACTGGAAGATAATAGTCGCCGATTTGTTAAGCCGTAGGTGGTGTTCAATTTTGGTATAAGTTCTGCCGGAAAAAATATTGACATCTCAAACTTGTTTTTCTACTTTCAGCTTTTTTCGATATAGTCTAGTTTTAATTTTTTTGTAGATTTGTTTTTTTATCCTTTTGGTAGCTTATTTTTATACACATAATTCGAAACCGAGTGCATACAGAGTTTTGCATTTTTATTATTTGTACAAAACTTGGCTATTATTTCATTTTTATGAAATAAATAGTTGGAGAAACCTCATAATTATTTTAAAGACCTGTCGAATGACATTGATAAGATTTTTTAAATTTTTTTTTCTTTATAGTGAATCCGCAAAAATATTCCTGGTCCTTAAAACCTGGCTTATGGTACGCTCACATTGAATACAAACCTACTGATACCTCATTTGCTAAAATCGGTTCAGAAGTTTTTGGGCTACGATTAAACTTCTGTATAGAAATACATGCATATATACGTACTTAGATTGTTATATTTATTACGCTTTCTTTATTGCACCGTATTTGTGTAAAAACCCGAAAACCTGCCACTAGTCTTATTTATTTAAGGATGATAAAAGTAACTTCTTAAAGATCTTTGGCAATTATATAAAGGATGCCTCTTCGAGCTTCTGTTTAGTTGACAACTGAATTTCGGCTGGTAAATATTAAACAGAATATGGAAATTTCTTAAATAGGGCTAAGCTAAAGCTGCCAAATTGAGGGTTTATCAGTTGCCAACCTTAACCCATTCTGTCGATGATAAACCAATTTGGTTACCAAAATATAGAGAAACGTCAATTAGGTGCCGTATTTGATCCCAAATTAAATTATAAAATTACACATTTGGATTTACCAATTAATATTGGTACGACTAGATGTTTGTATTAAGTTGGTAACCATTAAATCCAACTTCTAAGTTCATTCGTATTAGCTAACTAGTGTGTTAGCCAAACAAAATATTTACTTCATTCCCAAAACATGAAATTATTTTTCTATTGAAGTCGTGAGCGTGAACGTTGTTCTAAGTGATAAAGTGAACTTACTTCGGGATCTGTTTCAATAAGGCTTTTTATTTTTTTTAAATTTAAGTAGGAATATCTCCTGGATGAAGATTATCGGAGAGATTAAAATTTTCTGGTTGAAATCTTTGGAATCAATGCTTGGTTGTGTCAGAAGAGAGTACACGTTCACTCACCGTTATCCATATTTTGATATTGTTTTTTTAATCGCTCCAAACGGAACGAAACTTTTTCTTTGATTTTTTGTTAGTCGCCGAAACCCAGTTGCTAAGTGAATAGAAGATCGAATGCCGCAGTCTTTATATACAAGATTAATATTCCAAGATTAATATTCCAGAAATCGTTAGGAAAAGTAGCAGGTTTATTTATAACGATGTTATATTATTTTTTTATTGCGTTTTATTACCTCACCAAAATTGTTTCATTTTGATTTAGTTTGTGCTAAGTTTTGTCAAATTATTTCACATTCACTACGTTAGTAACTGTTACATTCATAAATGCCATATATTTGTTCACATCATTGACGCTTTTTACATTGGCCACACACTGAGTACAGTACTATTATTCACGTTTTGATAACATAATTCACATTTCTATCATAGGTATTTGAAGAATTGTTTGCAAGGAGTGTGCATTTGGAATATGATTTTTCTTTATCGTAGGTAAACCGTTATTTTTCTGGAACTCTCTTTTTTGTATTAAAATAAAATGAAACAAACTTTATTTGCATATTTAGTGAACATAATTTCTTCAAATCTATATAGATTACTAAACAATTTAAAGGTTGGAGTTAAGAGGTACAAAATAAATAGTTAATTTAAATTTTATCAATTAAATATTTATTCAATTTAATCTAAACATGGGGTTTAAAATGGCTTGACATTTAAGTTTGAAGACGCCTCAAAATGTAAGGGAGGTTAGTTCCCCCTTTGTATTTTGAAACGTCCTTGAAAAAATAGAAAAATTGTTTCTTTTTAGATATATCCAATATACTTAAAAAGACTTCTAATTAAAGAAGTATTTTCTTAATGAAAAGACTTCTTTAAGTGGAAGTCAAGTCCGTGTATAATTTTCCTTTACTTGAAAAATGACGACTTGATGAACCATCGAAATAGCCATTTTTACACCCACTTTATTACCATGTTTAGTGTTAAAACCTAATTACGTAGAAAGTTTCAAAATTCTTATATCCTGCATATAAACAACAAAAATATGAAGAGGGTTCAATATAAAATATTTAAAATGATATAAGTCATAAATCCAAATTATTTTATAAAATTTCGATATTTTTATGCCTGTTAATGATATGCTAGGCAATATATGTTCATGAAGAAAAATAACAAGTGCAAATAATGAAATAAAAATACTATGTCAGTTTAAATTTTTATATTGCATGTAAGTGGATAATTGTAACACAATTCTGCTGGTAGTTAACAGGTTTATTAATAGTTATAATTATAGTTATTGTCGTAGTCATAGTAATAGCAACATCACATTGTCGTAGTCATAGTAACAACAACAATTTTATTCTGTATCTATTGTTACATAAAGTGCACTCGGTCACATCAATTTGTACATAATAAACATTAACATTCTTAAAACAAAAAGGTAAAAAAAAGAAAAACTGTATCATAAATAATTAAATATGTGAAAATGTAAGGAATCTTATTATTATGAACTTATAATTGTTTTGGTCGTATTTTACATAATTTCATTGGACTAGAAAATGGTGTCCACTCGTGAATTTTTGCAGGCAAATAGTAATAAACTATAGTTTTTAAAATTATAATAACTACTTTATTATTATTTTAAGGGAAAATATAATATCTAAAAAAATACTTTCCACTTGGAGAAATAAATGCAGAAACAATAGTTTGACATCCCTCACTTGGAAAGTGTCTTTTTTTGTAATAACATTTTTTTGTTTCAAATAAACCTAAAAATAATTATTCCTCGACAAGGAAATTTGGTTTTCATCCAATATATCTGTTGTGTCCGTTGGCGCGTATTCAGTCGTATATTTCTCCGTTAGCACCTATTAATACGTAACTCTTGGTTTGACGAACATCGGTCGAAGTTGCGCCGATTTTTTCGTGGATCTGATTTTTGTGGAAATGATTTTTGCGAGACTGATTTTTGTGTAACTGATTTTTGTTGGACTCATTTTTGCTGGACTGATTTTTGGAAATGAATTTCGTGGGACCGGTTTTTTTGGAAATGATTTTTGTGAGACTGATTTTTGTGGAACTGATTTTTGTGGGACTGAATTTCGTGGCACTGATTTTTATAGCATTTTTTATGGGACGTGCCGTTAAGGTCAATTTTCTCTAGTTATTGTCGGATCGATTATTTACGGTTTTCCACGTTGCGCGTTAATGGTTAAAGATAATAAATCTCCACGCTTAAATTGAATTAATTGCTGTTCAGAGAGACTGCTAATCATTAAAAATGGAGAATTTATTGAATATATTTGGCGTTAATTTTGTAGAAATTCATTATTTACCATTAAATGAAACTATGTGACGTAATATTATTTCTACTTTCTTTAAGTTCTTTACCACGACCTAGTTTTGTTGTATTACAACATCTTCAGGTGAGGTAATAGCCCACCTGAAGATGTCGTAATACAACGAAACTAGGACGTGGTAAAGAACTTAAAGAAAGTGGAAATAATACTACATCACGTAGTTTCATTTAATTGTGGAGAATTCATTGTTTTTGAAAAATGTTTTTAAAATAGATCATTTTACACTCGTACCGCTAGTGAGTTGGACCCTTGGTCTTTAAACTGAAGACTTTATTCTTCAAATAGGAATAAACTGTAAAGCGCTTTTTCGTATTTACAACGTATATCAAGGTATGCAATTATTATTCAATTCAAGTTGCTGTTTTGCTGTTTTATAAACGTTGTTTTAATTATGGATAAACTTATGTTGAGATGGTACAATATAATTTTCCACGAGATAATCCCATAGACAGAATATAATGCCTTCCACAACAAAATATATTCATTTTGGAAATATATTTTTTCGCGTTTTGTAGAAAATATGCTCAAAGGATGTAGATTTTATTAAATATTCTAAAATAAATAAACTTACGACATATAATACGTACTATTAGTATTTGCATAATAGTACGTACTTATAATAGGTATTATAAAGCATATATCTCTGTGTGAGAAAATAAAATAAGTAAACTCTTCCTACTGTTGATAATTCTCTTTTCCATTTCAAGAGTTCAGTATATATTTTATATTTCATGAAGACTAAAATAATTTGCGATTACGTAGTTTGAATAATTGATGGCCCCCAGGTTATCACAGAGAGAGACAAAACACAGAGAGAACACACAGTTCATTAAAAATACTGCATAATTATGCTAATGCTCTATATGAACAAAATCACCTAAAATTTAGGGGAAATCCAGTTATATTTCCTCCATCAGTCACGGTTTATAGTTCACTATCGGTTGTGACGAAGCCTCTGTATTTTGAAAACAAACTATATTATTTGATCTCATTCTCTTTGATTTTATTTTATTCTGTAAAGTCAAATCAGCACTAAATAGAAAATATTGGGACTGTAAACAAAATAAGAACAATACAGCGACGACGAAACGTATGAGACAGATTTCGAGAAACGAACCGAAACACTGCTTTGGAGGATGAACATTTCGTATGAATCTTTTTATGGGTCGGGGAGAGAAATATATTGAAATCAACGAAGTCAAAGTTGCAACTTGTAATACATAAAAATGTTAAAAGCATTAATCTAGATTTGTTTAATACAACACGTCACAGAAATGACATAGTTAAATAATGGTGGAGTTAAATAATAAAATTTCACACGCTTATTCCCAGTTTGATCTAAGGAATACACTATAATCAAATAAGGAAAAATAATGGCTAAACTCTGAAAAGGGAGAAGGACATACGCTTTCCGACTTCAACATATGAAAATAAAAATTGCATAAATTGTAATTTATACTAGTATATAATTGTGAAGAAACTGATTCTAACATTGAAGGGCAGATAATGAATTGAAAATTCGCAACGAAACTTGAAAGCCAATCTAAAGTTCAATGATCACTGTAGAATCAATTTAAACTAAGATTTTTTTATGTAATTAATTTTACTTATAAGTGACGTCATACTGTAAAACTAGAGATAGAGGCCCTAGCAACATAGTACCAAATTGAAAAATTATTTTTAATAAATTCGTAATATCCATGTTGTGATATATTATATATACATGTTAATTATCTATTTACAAAAATAAGGAGAACAGGAATTAGGTTGAAAAATCAGGGGAGAGAAGACTGAGAATTACAAAGAATTTTTTTCAGACGACCTTTTGCTGGAATTTTAGGCGCATTCCTGATATCAGGTTTCAATTTATTCGCAATTTGGCAGCATGGACAGAGAACGAATATTCAGAGAAGGAAGTGTCAGCTTTGGGAAAAATAAAGTATGTTTTTCAGAGCTACATCCAAGATTACGCGTATTTAGATAGTGAGAATCTATATCTAAGATAATCCAGGCTACAAGAATGTCGACATTTATTTTTATAATACTTCACAACTGTAGGGTTGTTATTAAAAGTAGGATTAATTCTGCATGTTTTTTTGAGATAAAT
This sequence comes from Druceiella hillmani, assembly GCA_039881145.1. Taxonomy (NCBI): domain Eukaryota; kingdom Metazoa; phylum Arthropoda; class Insecta; order Lepidoptera; family Hepialidae; genus Druceiella; species Druceiella hillmani. The sequence goes on along the minus strand of JAYKKI010000018.1, from coordinate 35,619,281 downwards.
TACCATAATATAAATTTCTTTTTAATTTAAGTCATTACGAATATTTACAGGACCACTCAGTAAAAATAATAACAATTCTTTAAAAGGTAAAAAATTGAAACGTATTTTAATACATACGGTAAAGGAAAAAAAGCTTATGAAGAATTCAATATAAGAAACGGTTTAGGTAGAATTATTGACCGGGCAGGTTAGCTAAAGTACATCCTAAAATAGTCTTGTCTATTGCGCAACTGATTCAGGCTCCGACCAAATAACCGGTAAACAGGTTGACTGACCACGCTTGCTTGGTTTTATTTTATTTCAGAACTAGTAGAGAAAAATAAAATTCTGCCTAATTCTAATGCACATTAAGTTTTTATGAGTATTGTCTCATTACTTTCTTTAACAAATTTGTTTCTTTAATTATAATTCATTTTAATTTAAACTCAATATTTTCATATTCTGGATTTAATAAATTTTTATTAAATTAAATTAAAAATTTCAATTGAAGTGAAATTTTATGTACCAAAATTAATATTATTGTAAAACACTTTTGAGTTAATCCTGTATTTAAGCGGGTTATTGCCTTAAAAATTGTTCAATTCCCGGCGATTGTTGTCCTCCCTGCATCAATTATTCTTAACATCTGCATATCTGCTTAACAAATATATTTGCAATGAGTAACACGGATTATGTGTAAGGTATTTAGTAGTTAAGAATCTAATTTTTTCCAGGCGATTTCTCCATTCAGATTCATCTCAGGTTTCAGTTTGCTGTTGCGTGCTACGACTTTCCATCTCGTAGAATGTAACATCCGATTAAACCGCTTTGGTGAAAAAATGTAAGTTTTTTACAAAAAAATCTTCCCTTTCCAAAAATCTGCATTGAAAAGCTTCTATAGTCAAAAGCTAAGGCTGCAATTAAGTTCACACGAGGTATGCAATTAAGTTATCTCTATAGCCGGTTATTTCGCAAATTCTATACTTCAAATGTAACTTAATCACACATTCGTAAAATTATGAAAGAAATTATTTTCGCTTGAATTTTCTATAGTTTTCAAATAACTAGTACCTGCGCTAATTGGACTTTTTATTGTAAATAAATCGCTATGCACTTACATTCATAACTATGGTAAAGACGTAGGTACACGTATTCGAAAAAATATATGAGAAGTTCTCAAATACCTTTCTATGAATGATGTATTGCGATATTTTAAATTATTTATAACTTGGTATGATTTTTTTTGGAAAAGGTCACCTGTAAAATAAATCATAATTGTAATCCATAAGGAAAATGTTTCATAATTTCGTGAACAAATTAATAGTTAAAGCGAAGTAAGTAACTGTTACAATCAAGGAAACGATTTTACACGAGACAAGGCAGCGGCAATGGCTTTGAACTTAGCATTTAGCATTTGCTACATCGCTGAGTGAATACTTTAATGACACTAGTCATTCAACTTAACAACAAATTGGCAGGCTGGCACGCTTAAGAAGGAAAGATCATGAATATAATCAATGTTGGCGCTATTTTGTCACCCTAAGTATTTTTTCCTTGTATATTATTTTTTTCATCCTATGTATCTTAAGACAAACTATAAATTGTTTAGACCCTATTTTCTATAAATCACTGGGTGCACAAGACTTCAGTATTTAGGTATAGTTATAGTGGAATATAGGAGAATATAATATATAATATGTGAATTTTAACATGATTTGCTTTTCTTGAAGCGTCTCCTAAGTGATAGATGAACAATACGAATGACATACCTGTTACAATAAAATATTCCTGAAGTTATAATCCTTAAAGAATTGACCTATTTTCCCTATTATGAGAATGGGACTATTTTTTAAGTTATATAATAATCAGTTTAATTGTCAGGAAGGGTTGTTTCATACGATTCAAACACTGATCGCTTTCAAACACAGCCCATATTAAATTTTCACAATCTCACAAATTCATGTACATTGACGAAAAAAACAGGTTCTATATTAAAATATATAATAGTGGGGATAGGGCACTTCGTATAAAAATTATTTGAAGAGTTATAATCAATTGGAATTTTAAGTTCGGGAGGGGAAATAAATTACAAGGGCGAATGAAATTATTACTTTTGTATGCACCTGTAAAGTTGTTGTTGATTGTACTATTTTTGGGAACGACTTTTAATAAAACTAAACAGCAAATAGTTTTCTTATTTTTTCAGAACTTTAGTGAAACATAATTTTAAATGGTTTTTTAGAAATATCGCGCGAATGAAGAAAAATTAAAAGTGTGGTGAAATAACTATTTTTTCTATAATGTTAATTGTATAATTTTTCACAGTGATTTTTACCAAAACTAAACAGTAAATAGTTTTTAAATTTTAAAATAAGTTAGATACTTATAGAGTAGATAATATATAAAAAAATTAATAAATATCATCAAAAATACGTTTCACACAACAACTATCTTAATCAAGTATATAAAGCCTATATGTTTTCTAAGCATATGTGGACTTGGAATACTTATACAAGTAAAGCAAAATAAGTTACTAGTAGCTAAGACAGGTACATTAGAAACCCATATAGATGGGAACCTTTGAAATTTTGGAAAAATAGGGCGTTTCAAATCGAAATAATTTTTAAATAACAAGTTTTCAAACAAATACTATTGTCTTAATTGTTTATCATTATCTTAAATATATAATCAGTTTCTTCGTAAGTCGATGGAGAGGAATAAAATCTCAGGGAATGAAAATTTACTTAAAAACGTGAAATAAGTGATAATTTCATTTGGATATAGGAAAAAAGCATTGTGTTAAAAGTTTTTCATTATTTTTAAAATGAAAAATAAACATATTCAATAATTAAGTATATTTACCGAGGTTTCAAATATTTGAGGAATGAACAATATTTGTACGAATTCCATCTCAGGAAAAATCACCGGCATTATTTTCTAGTACTCACAGCGCGTGCTCCCTCGACGGTGACTAGTGAAGACTGTTCGATAATGCGGGACTTACGCTGCGGGTAACCGTTGCGGTGCGCAGGGTGTTGTCGAGTTTATTATGCGTTTTCTCACTCATTACCCCGAGTAATAAGTGAAATGGACCAACGACTTTTCCTTTTGGTTTATAAGCCCACACGAGACTTATAAAGTAATGAAATTATTTATATATTATTTAAGTATTATTAATAATACGGAAACGAGTGAACTATGAAATGATTATTCAGAACTAAAACTTTAAAATTGTGAGGATAGATTTAAAACTAACTAGCCGAGAAATATTTAAATAAATCTATTTAAAAGAATATAAGAGGAACAATACGATGCATTCTGTTTGATATGATTCATTGATGATTGATATATATATATATATATATATATATATATATATATATATATATATATATATGTATATATATATATATATGTATATGTATATATATATATATATATATATATATATATGTAATTCAGCTAAAACAAATCTTAACGAAAGTTGCAAAGTTGAGTTTTGTTAATTCGCGAAAAAAAATTTTACCATATGAAGAACATAAGAAAATAGTGTGTTTTTAAGGTTCTTTAGCAGTTTTTTTAGAAATACGTAAAAAATCATGATAATCGTGACGTCATATCCACCGAAATTTAATGTGATTTTTACGTCTATGCTTATAGCTCACTGAATTTTAATTTCTTTTACGTAAAAATTTTGTTGTAATTTAGTAGCAAAACATTTATAGTTTATAAAAAATGTTTACATTTTTGTAAGCTTCTAAATTAAACCTATCATTTGTGGCACTACTAAGTAGCGTTAGATAACGAGTATTAACAACTGCACAAATGGCATTGCAATTACTCGTACAATCAGGCATTAAACCTTTTACCTTTTTAAGGGCTGAATCTACACTTATAGGTCTATTTGTATGTGGGACAGGTTTGAGTAGTGATTTTTTAATATTACTTGTTTGGTCAGCATAAATGAGTAAATTTAATCAAGTATATATGTAATAAAGTATTTTCACAAATTGCATATTTACATATAGGTATTTCATTGAGACACAGCGTGTAAGCGAGACACATATCGGCGTGAATAACCGTTTGGAAATGTCTAAAATTATTATAAAATTTGCCATTTTTTGACAAATGTGTCGAACGATCTCGATGTTACCAACTGATACTTCCCGCCAAACAGATATATAATGCCGCGAGTGGGCAGTAGAAGGGGGCTGCTGTGTTATTGTCGTTGCTATATGGTTATATTGGGTTTTGACGATTCGTGGTGTTAATATGGTTTTGTAGTGATTTTATTGTTTTAGAATTGTGTGTTAACATTGCTTAATAAATTATTTATAATATTGTTGTTAAATAGATATAATTTTAAATCGTTTTCCCCTTAGGTCAGCCATTCTCATGGGATGTTTGTAGGACGAATGTAATTTGTATAGTAATATTGCAAACTGATCCGATAAACAAAAAAATATTAGCAGATATATTTTGTTGATCAAAGAAGTATACAGTTGTAAGAAATCGTCATAATAGCTGGATTCCAGTATAATCAGTTTTATCTGGTAAAGCTTTATTCTATTACGGAGTTGTTTGTTCTTTTTACTTTGTTTAGCTGTTTTCTTTGGATCGTTAAAAATGTATAAATTAAGAAGAACGAAAACGAATTAAAAATTTTCCATCAATATTTTATTCTCCAACTGAAAAAATAATTTCAAATATTAAAATTATTTTTTTAGTTAGTGAATAAAATAATGATGGAAATATTATGACATCAAAAATATTACGACAGCTCTTATTGCTCAATTAGTATGAGATGATTTCCAAAAGGAAAATGGTTTAGTTAAAAGAATTGCTAGGAAAACTTACATTTAATGAGAACCATTTTTATCCTGAACACCTTGAAAATAATTATTATATTAATATCAAATATATTATATTGTTACATAAAAAATAAGATTAATTTTTACTATGTTTTGCTAACCGCACTATTCTTTTTAGTGTAATTAGGTGTGTGATTATAAAATTACTGTAAATTATAATTAAGAACGAGCAAAAATGGCACTGCAGAAATTGAAATTAAATGTATTATATTCGGATTAAATTTTTAAGTCAAACATTTCAAATTTGTATAAATGTGGAATGCTGACATTTTATATGAAACATACGCTCGCTATTTTTTTTTATATTTATTGATTAATTTATTTATAAGTTATAAATGTAGTAATCAAGAATTTGGGAGCTAATTAACCCGTAACGTCTCGTTACGTGAGTGTGTTGATTTCGCTACTGGTAAATATTTCAGCACAGGCAATGATCTCAGCCGATATAGTTTTAAATTACAATTACATGGTTTTAAAATTACCTGATTAAATTATTTGGATCATTTACGCGGTTTTTTGTAACTAACGTTTATTTAAACTTAGTAATTTAATATCTTTTTCATTATTTTTAAGTGAATACGTGTAAAGTAATTGCGCGAAATAGCAGTGGAGTACCAGGTGTATTGCATTACAATGACGTCTTTTTTCGAATATACAAACAAGTAGTAACGTCCTAGCTTTGCAATAACTGACCGAGTTAGACTACTCTTACTGCATTTTTTTATTCTTCATTAGATATTTGTACATCCAACAAAGATATCGTTCTGTCTAATGAAATTAATAGCAATGCAATAGAGTATCAAAACAATACTCTTAACTTTTGACCAGATGATTCATTATTAGATATTTCTTTTGTCCCTCTCTCAGAAATAACAAATTTAAGACCGTTATTGTCTGACAACGTCGAGTGGTGTCTTAAAAGAGAATAAGAAGAGAGCTATAAAAAGAGTAACAAAAGAAAACGCAAAGTATATTTGAATAATTGCCAATCACTAAAAAATAAACGGGAGAAAATGACGGGCTAGAAGTATTTTGGATTAAAAAAGGAGGTGCTAAATATGTTCAAAATGATTCAAAACCAGTAAAAAAAAGGTTCTTTTTTATATGCTAAAGCGTTGTACCAGTAGCAAAGCTATGTATTATCCACATTTAAGTTAAGTAACTTTATCAAATATTTATGAAGACTTCTAGGAAAAAAGTTGCAGAGAAAAAATATGTATGTCTTTTCCATGGTTGATAAAATATTTACGGCTAGAAAAATTAAGAGCTCAAGTCAGAAGACATCTAAATTTATTATTTACAATTCCCATATATAAAGGATAAGCTACTGCAAAAGAGATCCTACATCGTTCCATATCGATTTAAGAGTAGTTATTTTGGTCTCTCAATATTGGTATAAGTGTGAGATGTATCTATACTATTAACAAAATTGTAACAGAGGAAACCCTATATATTGGAAATATTTCCTATTTTTGATTTTTTTCTGTCTGCAAAACGCAAAATCTACTATATAGATAGTTATGAAGTTTGGTGTGGTAATATTATATACCCAGAAGTAATACATAAGAGGAATAAAGTCTATTTTGTTTCTTAGTTACATGCGAAGAAATTTGTAGAGACGTAAAATTGTCAATTAAAATATGTTATTTTTTATTTGCGAATTTTTGTGATATCCCATTAAATGTATATAATGTGTTTTATATGAAATAACTTTTTCGGATAATATCTCAGGGTCAAACCTAAAAAAATATATATAGCATTTCACTAACGTACTACAACGTGCCGCTATTGTATTTATGTGCTTCTAACAATGTTCAGGAGGGTTATTGTGAAGTGAGATTTAGTTAAAATATTTATTGAGTGTGAAGCCTTGATGATAATTTACTCAGCAATTTTATATTCCACCCGACGAAACTTTATATGTCAGAACCTCTACATTCAGAAAGTTTAAATAATTAAAATATTCTACTTTATTTATTATCGGTATTTTGCCCGCCATTTTACATCCGCGAACTTCCTTTTCCAGTTATTAGCGACAATGTCCAATGTCATCTTCATGAGCAGGCTGGAACGTTTTCAGTATTTTTCAACTTTTTAACCTTATATTAACATATATTATATACAATTATTTCGTTTGTATTTGAGGGTTTAAGTAATAATACAAATATATTTTTTTAGATTGATTTCATTTTCATGCGATACTCGAGCAAACAAATAAAAAAAAACTTCAATTATTTTCCCTATTCCTTGACATGGTACGAAAATAGTAGGTACACAAAAGTCGTAGAGTCATGTTGAGTCTACCATAGTCAATATACCATAGCTTATTTATATAAACTAAATCTATTGTCTGTTTCTATATTTTTCTTATAGTTTCCCTAACTCTACTTCTTCCAAAATATTTGTAAGATTCAGATTTTTCTGCCATTACTATTAATGACGATCTTATTCCTTTAATAAATATTTGTGAGGTACATACTTTTCTGTCTTCACACATAGTTTTAGACGATACACATAATGTTATAGGATTTAAGTGATCCACATAATAAGATTAATGATTATTTAATTCAAAATAAAAAACGATTTAATTAACTTAGGTGTACGTTTGTCGAATTTAGATAGTACGTCGTTTATTATAACGAACAGAAATTTTTTGACGGTGCCTAAAGCGTCATAAACAATTTTAGTAAATTTTTAACCTATCGGAAGGAGAACAATATTGTATGTGATGCATATGTATATGTGTGAGAGTTTGCATGTAGATAGAGAGGGAGAGGGAGAGAAAGGTATGGATTTGACACAGATTATTAAAAACTGTATCAGTAGAAATATTTCTCACACTTTTTTATGTAAAAACAATATTTTAATCTGAAAGCAAGCCTATATTGAATATATTTGGCGTTAATTTTGTAGAAATTCATTATTCACAATTAAATGAAACTACGTGATGTAGTATTATTTCTACTATCTTTAATTTCTTTACCACGACCTAGGTTTCGTTGTATTACAACATCTTCAGGTGGGATATTAGCAAAGATCTTTGCTAATATCCCGCAATAAGACCACAGACTAACGTTTTGACACTTTCTGTCTCTGAGTATACTTATCTCTTTCTAGCTAAGCATTATTTTGGTATAAATAGATGCACTTGTATAAATGAAAGATATTACTGTTCCACTCATTGAACCGCCGTTTCATCCTACAAAATTATAGTAGCGTAATAGACAAACAAAGGTATAATACCGTTGTTATGTGTTAGAAAGTGATAGCACAATTCTTTTCACCTTATTTCCTAAGTACCATATTTTTATACTTATTTCCACAAATTCGTATTTTTACAAAAACCTAGATATTATTATTTAATATATGACTGTTAACGCAACTATATGCCTAAATTTATTATAAAATAAAGGTACACATCAAAATAAAATAAACTTACTGAGATTTTATATAGTAATAATTTCACATTTACGCTAATGTTAAACATCATATCAATTATTTTTGATAAATTTAATTAGATTTAGTATTCTTGAATAAAATTGTCAATGCCATTGCTTTTAGTAATTTTAAAGGCAGGGTTACTTTCTGAGATACAAGCCTATATTTAGTAATTTAATTTTTTTGTGATTTTCTCCTACACAACATTATGGGGGGTCTTTTTAAGTACAATTAAAAATATCATATAGTATTTTTATTTAGATATCATTATACCTGCATATTTTAACCTGTCTCTTTCTCTTTTATATTATACGTTTTAAAAATCTAAACAAAACCATAATAACACAACTTATCAACTCTCCATTTGAAAATGATTTGGGTTTATTTATGTTGACAAATTTTTAAGATTAAATATATGATAAGTAAAAATAAACAGAGGTTGTCGACATTTTTGTCGATACTAAAACTGTTAGTGTTCAAACAATGAAACTTTTTTGCTAAAGTAAATTTACGCACTTACGAACAATACGATTTAGGTGATGAGGAATTTGAATCTGAAGTTGTCTATCACGTCAACATAATAAGTATACGTATCAAACTTTTTCACGACGAGAATTTGTTGAGGTCGAGAGAACTTTTCTTTTGTAATCAGCGTTTGGCATTTTTAGGCAATTATATGATAAGTATTTGATGTCTTGATACATGGAATTCCTGGTATATCTTTCAAATACCTTATATATAGACAATAAACATTTGGTCACATTTGTAAAATGTGAGTAGCGTAAAAAGCAAGTTTCTTTCAAGCTTGACGATTTTCTTTAGTATTACTTCGAAATATATTATAAATAATTGAATCTTACACCCACGTTACATTCCTTAAATTAAAATTGCAAGTCTCACCTACATAAGCACAAGAGTATAACCACATGAGTATAAGGTCTTCAATAGTTCGTGCGAGTTAATAATTTATAATATCATTAGTAATTTCGTAGTATGTTCTTTTTTCTTGTCATTTTGATTAAACAAATATTTTCACTTATAATTTTTGCATTACAGCGTACATAAAACCAAATGCAAACTAAAGCACGAAAATCGATGTCGAAGTCGATTCGCCAAATTTTCATTTAAATGAAAATTTGATGAATCCTTTGGATAAACTTTATGATATTTTCGCCTTCCTGTTGTTAGACTTCAACCTATTCTGCCCCCGGTCTGATGATTCTGGCATTTTTTTACAAGAGTTACGTAAGCATAATAGGATGGCTCAGATCTAAAGACATCGTCATCTACTCGTTGTTAAAGAAATTTTACTTCAAAAATACGCATTTATTATTTAAACAAATTTAAATATATTGTAATTGTATAAACTGTATGTATAGGGTATCCATAGCGAGACTCATACACGCATCTGTTCGGCTTATGATCAATATAAATATTAAAATTATTTCACTACGGAAGCTTAGATCTACGTGCATCTTCAAGCTATTGTTGATCGTATCCAAAAGAGCTTATTAACATAAAACCTTATGCAAGCCCCATACATTTATATGATCGTTGAGAAATATGTCCCAATTTATGCGATATGAATCGAAATCATTTTGAGGAAAGTTTAGGGCATGATAAAATCCATATTAAAATTAGGTTATCTGTCCCGTCATGTAGGTGCTTTAAATTACCATCAGAATAACCGCGTAATATATGCGGGTCACACTTATACCCAATTAGAAAAAAAAGTGATGAAATATATGTTCACACAGGTTCCCTAACCCCATCCGTTTCCTTGTAAGGATTTCAATTATCATATGTCCTATACTGTACGGGTGTACGTATCTGGTTATGGGATATTTTTGTCAGTTCGTTCGTGCTTATAAGATCCACCTTTTAAAATTTTCATTAACAAAATAAATACTTTATATCATTACTTTAACGAAATTGTGTGGGAAATTTCAATATCTAGTAAATTCATTGATTTAAACAATTTATGTAGGTCCCGATCGTACAAAAACTGTCAAAATACGATATCTACATTTACATTAATCACTCACAGTAAAACATATGTATATGTATGTATGTATATGTATATATATATATATATATATATATATATATATATATATACATATATATATATATATATATATATATATACATATATATATATATATATATTCATATATATACACACATATATATATATATATATATATATATATATATATATATATATATATATGTATGTGTACAAATATATTTGTCTCTCTCACACTCGGGGAGTATTACATAATTTAGATTTACATATATTTTCTAAGTACTACGACTCTCGCATCCAGAATTCATTATTTTTATTTCTTGATGTAGATTCAATTTGATAAATAAAAAAATACGCATTTATTTGCGACAAATTGAAATTTATCTAATATGTGGGACTTACGCGGGTAATGTTGATCTAATTTGTACTACAAATTTCATTTTATTTGTATTATAACTAGTGGTTTTGCATTTATATAATGAGCGTGAACATTGGTTCCTATGAACTACGCTTTCTCGAAATAATTTTATAACCTGAAACTTGAGATTTTTTTTATTTGTAATTTCATCAAAATAATGAACAAACCGCGGTAGGATCTCAGTACATGTATATCTGTACCTATGTATCAACATTTCCAAAAACTTATAAAATCTGAAGGGAGCATCTAATTGTCTGGGAACTTTATATTGACAGTGCTCAGTGGAAAGAATGAAATAACTTCCGAGCTGTCAAATCCGTTTCGATATTGAATTATCATCTAACACTTTAAACTTATGCCCTACAAAAACTAAAGGAAAACTAATTTATAACATGTGCTTATTCATATCGATTTATTGATGGTGTTTATAGTTTTTAGTTTAAATTAGAAAAGTGTTTTTGGAGGTAAAGACAAAAAATTGATTTTTTTCCTTACACAAGTAATGGAGAAAGATGATTGCCCCTATAATGCCGCTGCTGTTAACCGCGGTTATTTAACAGCTCAGATTCTAAAGTTTACTTTTTACTTACTTATATTTTCATAGACGTGTATAATCTTGGGTAATATTCTTAAAAGTTAAATGTCACAGATTTTAATGGTGTGTAAATTATTTTTATAAAAGTGAAACTTGTGTACTTGAAGTATATATATTAGTATTTCTAAAATGTACCGTTTGCGTAATTTTCAAACACTAGGTTTTTGTAACAAAATTCCGAAAAGGGATTTTTTTTATGTTGAGATCCCGTTGTCCTTCCGTCTATTTGTTTCCGTATATTGTCCTTCCGTCTATAAAAGAAATTAGAAAAGTTCGTGAAAATAAGCAAAAAGTAAAGCGGCACTTCTAAGAAACATGGTTGTGATTTGTCGCCATTTATGTAACACGCATGTGACATATAGGCGTGTTACATATTGGCGATAATATGTGTGCTATGAGTTACGCGTTTTCGTCAAGAAAAATATCTAGAATAAACGTCAATGTATGCTACAGTAAATGGTTATCCATTATTCGACATAAAAATATTATATATGTATAGAAGACACTTTATAAAGTATCTTATAAAAAGTCCCAAAAGCAGACACCGGTGTACCAAATAACGTTATCTAGTCTCCCTTTTGTAAATATATAATACTACTTACAGTTTGTCAAGTAACTTTGAAGGAGCTATTTGAAATAACTCCCACTGCAGACGTAGTATCTATGACGTTTTCAGTTGTCCGCCCTGTGACAACGGTGTCTCGCTTAGACAAACTTACTTTTCACAGCCAGACACTGTGAAAAGTAAATACGTCTCTGCGAGGATGTAGATTGAAGTTTGTCTGTCATTTTGGTTTCACACGAACATTTACATTGAAATAGATGTTAAATAAGTGTTTCACAGTGAAGTTATAACGGTATGCAATTTACTGCTTGTTATTTTTATATGGTAAAGTTAGAGAGAAGGAACTTAATAAATCATTTTCAAGTGTGACAATGTTATCGAAAATTTGCGAAATATGCAATTTATACAATTTATATAGGTATAATAGCAGGATGCGCCATAGTTTTGTTTATTATATTTCTGCACGTCTGTAAATATATATCCTTTAGAAATTACGGTAAATTGTCTCCTAAAAATTTCATGTAATTCTCTTCATTCAGTCGATACTCGAAGGGAGTAAATTAGCTGCCTGTTTAGTACCCCAAACCAAAGATTGACACCATATTGTTCTCAGATATTAAGTCCATGTTATTAAATTTGAAAAAAGATTCATTTTCCCTTTGGCTTCTGAACATTTTCCGATAAAATAAAAAAAAATCGTTCTCTTCTGTCGTCAGGTTTAAACTATAGAGCTTTAGTAATGTGGTAAGACTGACATTCCCCGTCTTGAAGCAGATTAAGATTAAACGAAAGCTATATAAAATTTTTGGGACTCCCATTCGGCGCTCCATTATTTAGAATTGCCAATGGACCTCTTTCACTTGGAACTCTTAAGATCAATAATTCATTGATTTTACTATAATCTTTAATTTACGTAATAATACTAATATAGTGAGCTATTAATTTTAAATATATTGAGCTATTAATTTTAAAGTCCGGAAAATAACAGAAAAAATATTAAAGAAAGTAAGCCATGAAAGAAACAAAGCGTAACCGTAAGAAGGCAAGTAAACTACTTCGTCTAATTTGGTTGGGACAAGTAGTGATTATTTGAAAAGAAGTTATGATTACTTTATGTCGTTACTCTTTATGATGCTCAAAATTTTAATATATTCTACCTTAACTTTTGCTTCATATATTACTCAGAAAATTATATTTCCACACTTATAAAACTTTGAGTCCATTTTTAGCGTTACTACGTAAAGTTAGCAATGCCAAATTTCTCAATAAAAAAACTAATGAAATAAGAAATTTTGCTAAGTATATTCTGTAAAAAAAGTTATATGCCCTTTTTTCAAATGATATCAAACATTTAGTTAAAATTTGGTGTCAAGAACATTTGGGTTTTATTCCAAATATACCATTTAATCAAATAGTAAATAAAAATTAATCAAATTTCAAATAATAAATTTATTAATCTCCCAAAAAAAATGTTCAATTCAATCCATGAAACTTCAATCTATTATTTTGGGTGAAAAGACACAAAAAATGTATAATTCAAAAACTATAAAAAACCCATGAACATTTATAGGGATTTTTGTCATGACACTACTTTTTGGGATATTGTATAATATGTGTAGCTTATATCCGCTTGATTTAATGTCCGTAGAATTAAATAAGATGTTATACGTTGTCCCTCAAACTTGCAACTACAGATTGGTTGCAGTATATGTTAAGAGTAATATTTGAAATGTCGTACTCACTCTTGCTGACAATATCGATTTAGAAGCAGACATGTATTTAAGTATGTCGCTCCCTAAATATGCGTTTGTGGGATATACATTTGTAAGCTAAACGTTTAAACAAGTATAGTTGTCTAATGATTTCAAAGATGATAAGCATGTTGTTGGTAATTGGTTTTAATTTATTATTGTAATTTTCTTTTAATACTGAATAAGTAACTGGGGCTATACATAAACACATTTATATACATTTATTTATATTTGCATTGAAGATTTCAAACACTTTAATTGACAAATACGGTTTTATCGTGCCAAAAACCTTTATAAAACTAATACCTAACATGTCCAGTTAAATAATGAATCAACACTCTCCCTCGCTTTTCAAAAAACAGAAGTAGAACCTCTAAATAACTACAACTGGAATATATATATATATATATATATATATATATATATATATATATATATATATATATATATATGTATGTATATATATATATATATATATACAGATATATATGTTAATAAAAGATAACTTGCAGTAATTATCCGTTATTCTAAATCTTGGCCACGTTCAATAAATTGGTTGACACGTCGTTTCCATTGGAGTCCATCCACTTTTACCATGTAGGTTACACCTGGTACTAAAATCTTAATAATTTTACCCAATAATCAACTCTTTTTATTTTTCTTTTAGTCTTTCACCAACTCTTTTCTCCCACTCAAAATATTTTGAAATGCTCCTTACTATTTATCGTTAATTTCACTTGTTCAACATTTTCCACATCATTTACTGGATTTGGTCTCAATAATGGAAAATGAATTCTCAACTCCCTCCCTAGCATTAATTTATCGTTAATATTTTAGAAATTAATTATTCACAATTAAATGAAACTCTTTGTTGTAGTATTATTTCTACTTTATTTAAATGCTTTACCATGACCTAGGCTTCGTTGTTTGAATCTTCAGGCGGACAATTAGCAAAAATATTTGCTAATTACCTAGCTGAAGATATTGTAAGATAAGAATTTAAATAAAGTAGAAATAATACCACATCACGTAGTTTCATTTAATTGTTTCACTATTTAAAAAAAAACTCTTAAATTCCTCACTAGTCCACTGATAATGCACCCAGCATTATCAGTGACCAAATGTTAAGGATACCCATAACGAAAAAATACTTTTTTATACTTCAATTGTTTTTGTGCTCTTACTCATAACGTATACTTCGGGCTATTTGGAATGAACATCCACTATTACTAAAAACATTTTTGAGTATAAAGGACCCAAAAAATCTGCATGTAATCTATGCCAAACTTTTGGCCGTTGAAGCCACACTGTTAGTTTAGTTATTATGAGTTTGCAAACAGTTAATACAAACATTTCTTATGTTTTCTATTTCGCTACCTATGCCTGATCACCAAAAATATGATGTTGATATTTCTTTCACGCGTATTACACCTAAACGACTAGCAGGTAACTCACACATTATATTGTCTCTAATGTTCATTGGTATTATAACTCTATACCTCCATAATAGATCTTCCTTTTCTACACTGATATCATTTTTTCTTCTAAAATATGGTTTGTAGTTTTCAGTTAGATAATTTTTTACTTGCCAGCCATCTCTACAATATCTTAAAATATTATTTAATTTATCTTTTTTCGTTTCACTTAGAATAGTTTGCCAATGTAATATGTCAAAGCCTGATTTGTATATATAATTATTTTATGTAACACTATATTAATTATATGTAACACTATACATTATAATTATATGTAACACTATATATTCAAAGCTTTTATCTAATATTTCAGTGTTTCTGGCTTGTCTTGACAATTAACGGCTATACGTTATAAGTAGTCCGCTGGGTTATTTTTGGATTTTATGTGCTGAATTTCATAATTAAATTCACTTAGAAAAATTTACCAACATTATAATCGCCTTGTTGCCATTTTTGGTAAACTATATTTTTTTCATAATATTTTTGTCAATGCCTGTCGTTATCAGTATGTAAAATAAATTTCTGACCAAATAAACCTCTAAAATTTGCTCACCACAAAAACGATTGCAAACGTATCTTTTTTGTATAATTTAATTTTTTGCTTCCAAATTCTACTGGTTTTATAACTGATTTTTATAGATAATAAAGCGGCTACCTGGTATGTGTTGAATTACAAGTAACAACATAATTGTAGAGTTATGGCATAAAGGGGTTGTGTTCGTAAGAACTTCTTTTATTTCTTATAATGATTTATCGCATGCCTCTGTCCAATTAAACTTCTTTTTCTTTAAAATGTAGTTAATATAAATGTAGTTAATATTATTGCCCTGTTTTTTAAAAAACCCGTTTTAACAATTAAGTTTTTCTAGAAATTATTTAAATATTTTTACATAATTTGGCCGTGCAACAACAACAAAGGCTCAATTTTACTTTTTATAATTTTGACACCCATTTTGTTTACCTCAGATCCAAAAATATTCATTTTTTTTTAAATTTACACTTTTTCCAATTTTAATTTCAATCTTTGGGTCTTTGCAATACTCCGTTGTAATTTTTCATATGCCTCTGATAATGTTTTTCCATATACATGTACCTTATCGATGTACACGATTATACCTAATCCATTTAATTTTTCTGTAATTAGTGTTTGGAATAAACCAGAACCGGTACTGACAACAAAAGGTAAGTATAAATATTTATAGATACCTTCTTCAGTAACTATTGTGACTAATTCCTGAGATTCTGTGTGCTGTATATATATCTTCTGCAAGTCCAATTAACAAAAATTACTATTGCCCTTCATTTTGATCAATACATTATTTATGAAAATGATCAACGTGCAAATACTCAATTTTTATGACTCGAAAATCACCACACAAACGAATTGTTGCACTTTTCTTTACCACTGGAATATCCCACTCTGAGTATATTAATAATAATAAATATTCAAATTATAAAAATTTACTAATAATAAAAATTTAGTTTATTATTAATAATAAACTCAGCAACCCAGAAAAGTAAGAAATAAACAGACATAAAAGAGCCACCAATATTAATATATTAAATCAACAACTCAATACAATATCATCACCCATACTAACAGATGATATTAATCTTCTAGACATAATATTGTTAGACAACATTAATACTGCAGTACACTTCAGATTGTTTTCGTCTGGTCACATACCTAAAAAGCAACATCACAAAAGAAAAAAAATGGGAGATATGTATAATTAGTTGTATAGCCCTGTTCCAACCATCAGAGGCCCTTGCTATTGTTTAAATATGTTATTGAGAATAACATCTCTTTAATTTATTACATACACCTGAATGTTTGCATTGTATAATCTCATAGAATAACAACAATTTAATTAATTACCCTCACTAAAATACTTGTATATTGTATAACTTTCGAAAATATAATAAAAACTACACCGCATCCCTACGAGAAACTCACTAAGGTAAACAGCGGAAAATCCGCTCAAAAACCACATCTGCTATTGTTTTATATAATATTTAAATGTTGTTGGAAATTTCTAAGAGTCAATATTTACATATTGCCCACCTGAAGATGTTGTTATACAAGGAAACGTTGTGGTCAAGAATTTAAATAAAGTAGGATTAATACTACATCATGAAGTTTTATTTAGTTGAGGATTAAGTTCAGAATTGTTGTCAGTTGATTCGTGTAGCAAAATAATTAATTTTCTTTATTATGGAAAATATTTGGCGTTAATTTTGTAGAAATTCATTATTCATAATTAAATGAAACTACGTGATATAGTATTATTTCTACTTTCTTTAATTTCTTTACCACGACCTAGGTTTCGTTGTATTACAACATTTTCAGGTGGGATATTAGCAAAGATCCCACCTGATATCCCACCTGAAGATGTTGTAATACAACGAAACCTAGGTCGTGGCAAAGAAATTAAAGAAAGTAGAAATAATACTACATCACGTAGTTTTATTTAATTGTTTCTTTATTATGTTAAAATATCAGTAAATGTAACTCCGTTTAATGTAACAAGTAAAATACAACAGAGATATTATCCTCTCTCCATCTTACTTGGCACATATTTCTCTAGGGTGTTACAAAAATTTTAAATGGCCTTAATTATCAGATGTTTCTGTTAGGACTTCTATTCGTATATTATTGCATGATGAAGAAATTCCTAAAAATTCGTAAATATTTCATCCGTGCATATATTTTATTTTTCTCCTATTTTTTATTATATTTTATTTCGTATTTATTTAATTGTAATTCTTATTTCGTTATAAAAAAAAAATTATATTACTTTTTGAAATTGAGTTTAAGGAATTGTTCAATAATAATATTTATTGAAATACGTGTAGGTTTAGTTTTAAGTCATATTGCTTCAACGCATATACGATTAGGCAAGCATTTTTTGTTTCGTCCTCAGGGTTTTGCAACATTTGCCAATATAAAACACTTCATGGAGTCGATTACTCGATAGTAAACAATTACTCATTAAAAGAAATAGATATGGAAAGTACCAGCAAGAAATATTTTAAATTAGTGAGAGGGTCGTATTTAGTATGGAAATATACTAGCAGTTCTTGATAGTTAAGGGTTTACTTGTGAAGGACTAAGGTGTTGGAGCAAAATTTTAAATATTTATTCAAAATTTGACAGAATTTTTAGTTTTTTATTCAGCAAAATGAGAAAGTAAGTTTTAAAGATGGAGCTCAGAATAAGTATGAGCGACTATTGAACGAATAATGTGATCTGTGTAATAATGTTAACTAACTTTCATTATTAAAATAACCTAGGTGATAATTAAATATTTCGCAGAAAAGATCTTACGAAATCAATTGACTTATAAACTTGAAATTTGTTATAATAATCCAACATAAGCATAGTTAAATAGTAACTAGAAACTCAGAAATATTTATATGAGAATGATTTTTTAGCTTTGTTTTTGTGGAGATCAATTTAAGATTTACATTGAAAGAGAACTTTTGTCAATGCAAATAAATGTGATACCAAACTTTAAGTTAAAAATAAATCATCCACTTACTCTCTTAACTTCTCTTAACACTGGTACTTACCTGATTTTATCATCAACTTCTACTGAATCACTTTCACAATTCATTCTTTATTTATAACAATAACACGAGTTTGAAAATAGTGAAGACGGGGTATGAGTATGATGGCGCGCACGGATTGCTAAATGTACACGTGTAAACGAATATAGCTGATGAGTGCACCGCACATCTAAACTGTAGTAATATACCTACATATTGACATACGCTTGTAAACACGCAAATGCTTATACTGTGGCCAAAGTGTCGGGCGAAATCTTATACATTTTTCGGGCTAGCTCTTATTCGCCAAGTGTGTAACGTGCAATAAGAAATCTTGTTCCAATATTTTAGTAGAAATACTAAAAGCTTCTATATCTTTTTAAGTTTTTTACCTTTTACGATATTAAGTATCCTAAATATCTATATTTTCTTATCAATGGCTTGCAGTTTACACATTAGTAAGCAGAGCGTGTAGTTTGTAATGTAAATTTTTTAAATTAACTTATTATGCAATACTTATAACTTTTCTGTAACGTGACCAATATCCAATGCGAGCTGAGAGCAACATCTGTTGGAGTACAAATGTAATAAATAATAATCAGATGAGTTGGGCCTATAACAATTTACCCCCACTCGACCTGCCACACAAATAAGAGCACACGTCGTTGATAAATAACTGCGTTTGTTGAGAATTTCTGTCATGCTATACTTTCAGTTATCGATATCGTCAGGAATTATAATCTTTTATGTTTACTATAGGATTTAAATAAAAATTGATACCTGCAAAATATTGAAGACGTTATGAAATAAAAACAAAACTAAAAAGTTCCTAACAATTAGATAAAAAAAGTATTTTCCATATTTTGTAAGCTTGATTTGTGTTTGAATCAACATAAAAGACCGACAATTCTGTATGACTTTAGTCTGTCCTTTGATATTAAAAAGTCGAATATGAACTTAAACTAGGTGTTTTTAAAGATATAAAATAGTTTTTCATAAAGTGTACGTTTGTGAAAATGGTATCGTATTAATTAATTTCTTTCAAACTTTTCGTCCGAATAGTGATATACGTTTGCTGTTTTCTTTTTTAGATATTTAAAAAGTTTTTCATTGCAGTAATTTACAGTAGGTGCTCTTATTTTTATTAAAATACTACGAGAAAAAAGAAGTTTTCGTCTGGAGATAAATAGAGATAAACAGAGAAATATTTTACTTCATTAAATGAAACAAAATTAAAATCGACGTAATTAATTGTAAGATCGTCTGTGACTATATATACCAATAAAACCATAAGCCTTTCAAAGATCATTTATCTCCTTCCTTAAATTTTTTGTAGTCAGTACAAAAATTCGGCCTCGTTAACAGTGCCCTAGGGTAAAATAATTAAAAAATGGTTTTTCTAGTAAATAATCCCAGTTCGAGAGGCTACTTTCAAATTTTTAATAGTTGTCGGTCATTCCAATTGTAAATCTATTAACTCTAGAAAGATAATAATATATTAGATGGTGTTAAAGATAATCTTACGTCCCAGAGACGTATAATCAATTTCGTAGAATAATTTTTCTAGCTTCTTAGTTTTTCATTGTCTCAGACATTAATGATACACATGCTTTTTATTTGTACTGTACAAATTCAATTTCGGTCATTCTTTTAAATTTGGGCGGACAGTAAGTATTAATATTTTTCTTTATCACATAATATCCTTCTTATGGTGCTTTATTATTATTCATAGCATTATCAGATCCATAGCATTATCGCTTTCAAGCAAAGAATCCTCGTCGTTTTCCCCCCAAAATTCTAAAATCGGAAATAAATAAGTTTCTGGTCTTTTAAAAGTTTCACAATATATTATCATGGTTGCACGCCATAGGTATGTCGAAGTGTAAATATTGCTGCGACATAATTGTAGCCCTGGCAGATTACTCAGTTCGCTGACAGAAAGACAGAATGCTAAGTATTATGGATAAAAAAAAACATATATAGCCCTCAGCTACGTTTCGCGGACGTAGGTTAATTTATTACTCCGATGACTTAAGTACTAGTTTGAGGGGGCTTGTACATGTTTATTCTTTTTTCGGTCTTCCTGGTCTGAACCGCCTCCCTAGTAATGTTTCTCCATTTTTTCCGGTTTGCTGAAACACTCAGTCACGGTAGTTTGTGTTACTGATTTAATTTGGTCCATCAATCGAGTATGTGATCGGTCTCTAGATCTCTTGCCCACTACGTGGTCCTGTACCACCAGTCTTTCGATCGAATGCTCGTTCCTGGATATGTTGTCAAAGAATTTAAGTATTTGCAGTTGCACAGTCGATGAAAGTCATTCCTTGACCTTGAGTTTCTTCAGGATGGAGTTGTTAGTGCGGAAAGTGGTTCAAGAGATCTTCAGCTTACGCCTCCAACACCACATCTCCAAGGCGTTGATTTTTCGGCGATCCTGTAAGCACTGGGACTAAGTTTCAGCTCCATAGAGAAAGATTGTGAAGACAAGACATTTCATGAGTTGCAGCTTAGTAATTTCGGTTTCCTCCTGTCCTTTAAAATTTTATTGAGCTTTTCAACTGAAAATCATATAAAGGCACATCTTCTCTTGATTTCTTGCTTGTTGCCGCTTGTGTTGCTTTATTACGGGTAAGCAAATTGAAGATCTATTTGTTGATTGGAAGATAAGTATTCTATTTAATATTGTTTGCTGGTATTGCCAGTACTTCTTTTTTATTAGGGTTTTTCACAGCAGTGGTTGTGAATCTCTAAATTTGCAGCCATCCTGAATATATTGAAGAGGTACAGCTGATGAATTTTAAATTTTTCTTTTGAGAAGCTTTTTGTCTATATAGTAGGTAGTGATCGAGTCTTACGTGACCTTTCGATAAAGACGATGTTTTGTTTTAAGGTAAAAACAAATTTTCGATAAATGTAAGTAGAAAATTAATTTCTACGAAATGTAGGTGACTGCATTCTATTTTAATATTATCTCTAATAAAAACCTTATAAAACACTATTATTATTATTATTATAAGTTCACTAGTGTCAATGCCATTTACAAAAAGGTACTTTGTATTCGTTTTTTAATATTATTAATCTCTAAAAAAGTTCTAACTTAGTATTAGGTTTACTTTGGTATTACACATCAGATTGTCGATGGGGGATTTTAGTATTAGAAGACAAGCGTTTACCATTAATGGTGGCTTGTGTGGTGTGTATTATAAGTTTAGTTATGCATTAACTTTCGTTAAATGCATAACTAAACTTATAATAATTCATCTTTCCCCTATTAACGTTCCTCAAACACCGAGTTCAACAATTTTAATAACACGATCATTTCCTCTATTTTTGAGTCAATTTTTTTATCTTAGGTGTACTCGTACGAATAATATTTAAGGATATAACTACTTAAGAAAAATTACTCAATTAACATTGTATTTTTCTCTAATAGTCATTCCCAATTTTAATACACATTTAAATAGAGAACGGCATGCAAGACATTTACCATGCATGTATCAATTTCATTTAGAAAAAATAAAGATTGTTGGAAGAGTTATGAGTTTCCCTCCAACGGCTTAACTATTATTATAATTGTACTAGGGTACTGCTACAGGTCATGCGCAAGGCGTAGATATGGTGAGTGCGTGATTGATCGCAATCAATCTTGTATGCAATTAGTGATATTAAAAGTAGACAATCATGGTTAAAATCGGTTTTATTATGCATTACAAACGGTAGATTTATAAAAATCTTTCTCAAGTTATTTCTTCAAAAAATATTTTCATAGAATTCACGTTAACTAAGTCCCAAGAACCCAAAAGGTCCGAATGGAATCATTTTGTTTTCATAACACTGTCGGAGTTTTGTGCTTTCTGACGTACTTGAAGGATGTACTTACATTTTATTTATGTTATGTAATTTTTTGGTCAAATGTTCCAAGCCATAAAATTCAATTTTATTTCATAGGAATGCATTAAATTATATTTTCTGTTTAAAAATTTCATATAAAAATTTTATATTCTGATTGAAAAAGTTCATGCATACACATAGAACTAAAATTTTAGAAATTGTTAGGCTGTGAAGAATGTATAAAGAATGGTCACGATGAAATTATGAGGATTATTTGGTAACTTACTTTCCTCCTCTTAACGTGACCTAACAATGAGGCATAATCCACAAGTTTATTAAGAAAATGCGTTTTTCCAAGATCATTAAAATATTTCTTCTAGTGAGTAGGCCTGGCTCACTAAATGGAAATAAATTCTCTTTAGGTAATCTGGCTTAATATATTAAGTTGAAGTGAGTAAATTATTTGGTGTTTATAGGGTGTTATCAAGTACATTTACGGTTTATCTTTTTCTTTAGAAATAGAATTGCTTGTTTTCTTACATATTGAATTTTAAAAATTTGTTTCATTTGTGATTCGTATATTGGATTATACATCATTTACACATAAATCTTTAAGATAATTTTTGCAAAACTAACACACAATTCGGTCCGGAGTCTATGTGTTTCTTGTTATTTTACATTCAGGTGCATGGTAATGCCCGTGGAGGTGACAAGATGGAAAATATTGAAGAAAAACCATATGTTTTTCTTCATTAAAATATACCAAATTGTCTGTTATTTTGAATGCACAAGACTATTGATTGATATATTTGTTTGATTGAAATATTTGTTGCTTGAAGTCACATTACCGGTTACAATCGATTGGTCAAAATCCCTTCAATATCCTTTCCCTATCTCTAATGTTCCATTATTTTGCTCTTGTTTACACGTTATATACTTTGTTTTGTTAGTATCATTAAAACGTTTTTACCAACCTCTTACAATTTACAACAGTACTTGTGTCCCTCCCTCGATTCGTTGTGGTTAACTGCAGAAAAGTGCTCTTACCTCAATTAATTTCGCCACTGCATATTTAGTTTTTAAACACGCAGTAAATTATCATAAACAAATAAAAATATATTTTACTGAGAAATATACAAATAGTTAATATTAGCGTACTTCTGTAAGGCTACAACATTAAATTGTGTGATGATTACTCTATATCCAGTATTCAGTAAATGTACATATACGAGTCAATGCGTTTTGTAAACTGACGGTCATATATCGACTGAATGCGTGGCTAACGCTACAACCCATTACATATTATTTATGACCACGTGCTGTTCGTGAAGTGTGTTTTAGTAGCGCAAGTAGTTTTGTTAAAGCGGAAATATTCGTGGAAAATATCAAGGAAAATAGAAGTAATATTTTAATATTGGCAGTTGGAGTTGAGCAAGGTAGTTGACTCGTGCTTACCTGTTTGGGTTCATCGTTTGTGTGTGTGCGTTTTCTTTTCTTTGGGTATTTTTCAGTTTCATTAATTTATTGATTATCGATCCAATGGATATGATATATACGTTATTGTAATCATTTTCTTGAGACTTTTATTAGAATAAATTATCCATAATTGCTAAATGTCCTGTGAAGAGACTGTTTAATATAACAACGATAATAAGCATAGATGGTACACTATTTTCATTGGGCTGCACTCGTCCCACTTAAAAATTCGAGATATGATTTAAAGAAATATCAAACGACGATTAAAAACAATTCTCCATTATATACACAACGAAGAGATTTAAGTTTGATTAAGCAATTAATATGTATATCCAATTTGATAACAAAAAATGTATTGTAAGACACAGTCAAGAATTTCTAAATAAAGGATTTTATTTGGAAGTGTGAGAGTGCATACTAGCCTTTACGGAGTTAAATGTTTATTCAAAAAAGTAGAAAAAATGTATCATGAAATTTTGATATGACTGACGTACATAGTTGCAACCCTCATGTCGAAGGGGTTGAGATTTAATTATTTAAATTAATTTGATGATTTTTCTTCTTGATTTTTTAGGGTTTAGCAGCTCAAATAGAAAAATAGAATCCTTATGAGACTAATAATATGTCTGCTATATCGTCTGTCATAGTGGTTTTTCTTAAAAACTGTTTGACGTAGAAATTTAATATTTGGCTTCGTAATCCATTATATTAATTCGAATATTTTGCAGTTTACAATTTAAAATATTAATTTTGTAATTTTGCAGGGAGCAAATTATATTATAAACATTTCTTTTATTAGTTCAGGCCAGAAGATTATATTATAGCGATTATTCTAAATTTCGTAGTTCTCGCGATATTCCCGTAATTTCATGCAGTGAAATATATATTAGGCAACATATTTATGTAATGGAATATTAAATTTCAGTATTTGTTAATAATTTAATAGAATATTATAGGTGCCTAAACGCGCAAAGAATCCTCGTTGTGCAAGTTCCGCATATAATTTCAATGTTTCTTTTATTATATTTTTCCATCTTTTTGGTTAATATTTTTCCATTTACGTTATGCATGGATTCATGTAGATAAAGTGTTGCTCTATTCTCGTAAATTCATGAAGTATTAAATAAGAATATCTCATATCCATAAACTTTGTTATGATGTTGATCTGAACAAAGCTGTATTAAGTATTAAGTTCTTGATGTACAGATTTTAACTAACGCGCAAAAAAGAAGATCGACTATTGTATGTGGCGTGTCGGTGGCCGAGAACTGCTAATTTTTATCGGAAGAAATCGATGATTGACTTGTGTCGAATCAACGTATGTCTAAATATGTGCGCTGCTGACTAAAGTCTTCCGTTTTCTTCGTCGCGTGTTCAGTCGTAAATTCTATGATTAGTTAACATGTTTGCACTTGTAACGTTCGAATCAGCGATAGTAGGCTAGAGTACCATCAATTTTTTGTAGGACCGATAGACCGTTTGTAGAATGTGTGCATTATTAATAATACATTCTATTTACTCAGATTATTATCGATCTTCTGTGATACGAGTAAAAGTTATTTGCATATGAGAAATCGTTAAGTTTTAAATAAATATATCTTAATAAGTATTTTAAATATTAATAGTATTTTAAATAAATATATATATAATAGTATTTTAAATAAATACTATTATATATATATACATTAATTTATGTTATCGCCGTCTTACCGTATAATTTTTTAAATATATGAAAAATACACTTAAGATGTGGAGAAAAGACTTAATGTGCGTAATTAAAAAAAAATAAAAATATCAGTAAAAGAGAAAAAAGATTAATAATGACTCTAGGAGATATATTGTATCCTGCTAATATAATAAAGGGGTAACTTTTATTTGTTTCGTCATTTGTTTTTAAATATAATAGCGCACAATTTCCTGGTTCCCATACGGTATATAATCAGCTCTATATTGTATTATGTTACTTTATGTTATAACATGAAGATTACGGAATTATTAGCCTTTAAGCAGACGATATTGTATCATCACGAAATATTGTATCTCACGAAGTTATAAAAATTATGTTAAATGTTAAATCCCTACATATTTCATCTCATAAAAGATGTTTAGTATTCCAGAATTGAGAAATATCCAGGATTCATTTAGGATACTGAATAAAAATTTCATAAAATGGTTTTGACAATAAGAAAAAAAGACTTAATTGACAAATTTAGTATAATAAAATAAATATAAAAATTACGGTACAAACAAACCTCAATTGTAGCGCAACCAAAATAATTTTTTTTCTTTTTGCTCGTAAAATTATGTGATGCGATTCTTTCTTTCGAACCAATGATAAATAGCGTTAAAAGGTGGTACGACGTACAATGCAAGTGCTACACAACATGATGATTTTTAAAATGAATCTTGTGACAATCGTCATCATCGTGCGTTATCTCACGTATACCTTGAATAAAGTAATTGATATGACACAGAGCTGATTATATATGTGTTGCATCATTTATGAGAAACTGTTAATTACTCCAATTAAACAGTAGACAAAGTCACTGTTATGGACCTCTTTCTGACGACTGCTGGTGAAACTATTGTAGAAACAATAATAATATGCACGGAGGAATTATGGGCTACAAAAAGGCTTAAAGAAAAGTCCGGAACAGAATTTATTTATCTTTTATAGATACAACACGCCGTTTACAAGTTAAAAAAACGCATAGCGCAAAAGTGGCGATGTTTGGGTCATTTTATTAATCTTAATTAAAATAAATATAATTTATTATTTAAAGTTTTTTCGATAAATGCAAACTGATTACTCCTACCTTCTAAACTGGGTTAGTAGATTAACAGAAGTAAAAAGGTATTTGGAAGTAAATAAAAGTAGACATGTATATTTAATGATATTCGTTGGAGGTGGGGGAGGCAGACGGAATGATTACAGGGTCATCATTTCGCGTTACATTATTATATTTTTAAATAAAACAAAGCATGACTCTACTGCGTTAGTCAAAGAAAAAATAAGTATAAAAAGAATTTAATAAAATGACTCCTACGAAATATTCATGTGTATTGAATTGAGAAATATTTCAGACACCACCGTTTTCTACTCTTTATTGTATCCACGCAAAGCCACGGCGAGTCGTTAATTTTTTCCAAATTTTATAAACACATTTGCCTTTTTTGTTTTCAGATAAATGACTCATATTTGAAAATGTGTGTTGATTTTTTTTATATTTTCAAGAGTGGACAATTAATGGTTGCAGGTAAATAAAAATTAAGCTGTCACGTTTAATAAAAAGTCTGGTATAAATTACGATTTCTGTTCCATATTAGTATCCAGTTAAATCTATTTTGGATTTCGATTATTATAAAGAGATGCCCAATAATTTACAAATCTTTACAAAATAATATAAAGATACAATGAATCTTCAGCTGGTTCCGTGGGAAGTATTTTCTGCTGGAGAATTAACAATTCAGATGTATATAATGTGGAACCTAATGTAAGCGTGGAGATTACGTTGGGTTCCGCATTCCATTTAGACATCTTTAACTTTGTTTTTGCAGTAATAGAAATTGATTACATTAATTTCGTTATGTGAAATTGAACTGAATAGAATTACACTACAAAATTTATAGCCAATATTTCATGTTGCTTTAATATTGTTATAGAGAAATAGATACTAATGTGTTTTATCAATCATGACATAATTTTTGAATTAAAAAAAGTTAAAGGTTTACTACAGTAAACCTTTAATCGTTTTTCTACAGTAAACCTTGAATTAGTTTATCCCTAATCAAACAAATTTCTCAATAATTCGAGCGGTAATTAGTATCAAAATGATCATTTATATCATTTTTTTAATGCGCTATATACTTAACCGAATTTTTCAGTCATTGCTACGTTTTTAGAAATACAATATTTCTTGTCCAGAAACGTATTTATTTTTTCTGCATATTAAAAAAAAACACTTAGCTGTTTTATGCTCTTCGATAATAACAATTTCGGAGAAATATCCCTTAATCCATGAGAAATTAAAAATATTTTTATGGTTTCGTACTTCAGAGGGAAAAACAGTACCCTAACAACTCACGTGTCCGTTCGTTTGTCGTTAGTCTCCGTTTTCCGGAAACTTAAATTTTAGTTATAAATAAATAATATTTTTATACAGCGTTAAAGAATATTTAGTCGCATACATATTAACAGCTAACATTCAAAAATATTCGTGTGGACAAAAAAGACACACTAACACAGACAGACAAACAGACACACAGAGACTACACAAAATTAGTTTTTCCAAAATTGCCAAAATAAAAATAATTAAAAAGTCAGTCAAATGCAAGGTATAATTAAACAATTAGTGTCCCGTGTCACCAACGCCCAGTTAAATATAAATAGTGATGCATTCCGACTTTGTACTCAAAAGGCATCCACCTTCCCCACTAATTGCCGACTGCACCAATTTATTTCTTATTTATTAGAGTATTACATCGTGTACTCGTATGCGCGGAACCGAGTGGGGTGCGTTTCAATGGAGCCAAATTAAAAATTCAATAAAACATATAAAGGCACAAGTTGTTAGTTACGCTGTGAGAAATATTTTTTGGCTTTAAAAACTTTTTCCCTAAAACCAATGGTCCAACAATCATGAGGAAATAAACAATTACGTTGCTTATGAAAATTAGTCGCACTGGACTTACTTGTCAATGTTTAAGATTTTTTCACATATTTCTGAGCGATTCTTCTTATAAAAAGGGGGAGATACCAAGTATTAAATTTCTTTGGAAAAAAATTTAAAAAGTTGATAGAGAAATATGTGATATATATTGTTGAATTCATGGTTTAAATAGCTTTTATTTAACGATACACGGCAAACTTGTAAGAAATCAATGTCTAAACTCAAAAATCATTATTTTTTCTTCACATCTTTAATTATATCACTATATTCCAACTCTGCGTTAAATTATACATTTTTACATCGAATTGTTTCGAAGAAAATCGATCTTGATAGATGAAAGACAGACAGACACCAAAGTGATTCCATTATAAGTTGTCCGTTTTGGCAACTTTGCCATGAAATGTCAATAATAGCTATACTGGAATGTTATTTTAAGTTTATTAAAAAACTGAAGTATTAATTCTAAATCCCGCCCTTTTTGAGAAATTCATGATAATTTACATCTCTGAAAGGTGTGCGGAACAATATGGATATATTATGCGGAGAAAAACGAGACATGGAAGTATTATGCATACGTCAATTTCCATGTTTGCCTAAATATATATAGATATATAGAACCTTTGAAGCAAAAGTTATTCTCGCAATTAAAAGTTTTTTTAGTTATATAATCCTATTCCTAACTTTTTATTTTCTTTTTGATGTGAAACATCTAATGGTGCATTTAGTTAAATCATTCTGATGGCACGTCGTGACGTAATTTGGCGGAATGCACTAATGAACCAAAATTTTACTAACCTTTATTTTTAATCCATATTATTTCACTGACGAAAACATTTTTAGCTTTTTTCACTGAAGCTAATTGAGTTTACTCTCAAGCACGACATCTAAAATTGATCACCTCATTTCTTCAACGTTTGTTCTTAAGATTTGTTTATCCACATCACAAATTTGACGTTAGGGGAACAATTTCTTGAACTCAAAGAGAAAATCGGGTAGGATTAAGGGTATAAGTAGAATGAACAATAACTCCCCTCGAGTATATCCCGCTAATATTGTGAACTCGATAATATTATAATGCAGACTCGCTTAAATCTATAAAAAAAATCCAATTTCCTTTTGATCCTTTTCAGGTGAAATTTTGATAAAATACCATCATTGATTGTTCATATTATGTAATATACATATCTTCTTTATTTACTTATTATAAACTTGATAACAAGAATATTTAAATATTTTTACCTCACTTGTTTTTGTCACAACTCTGAAAAAAGAAAGGTAAAAATTATATTTTATTAATTCCTTATTTCATTATTTTTTTATTTTTCTTCTCGCTTATTTTCCATATTTTAATATACAATTAATTACTAATTGCAAATTGTCTAAAGAACACGGTAGTTAACTTAGGAGAAATAAAGGATATTGCCTCCATTGTGTCGAGAGACAATGGCGTGCGGGAATTCACTTGGGATTTCTCGAGTAATTAATTACTATGTGGGAAGACCTTCATTTATCTCAAGTTGTACCGCAATACACCAAGCGAGATAAATTCGTTTATCATCATCCAGTAGTCATTATTTAATCCAATATTGCCTTGTTCAAAACATGGTTTATGCATTAAAAGTTAAAGGAAAGAACATGAATGAAATAAATATTAAACTTCTTTCTTTGTAAATACCGTCATGTATGTTGAATAATTTTGCAGTTGCTGGATATCTCAGAAAAAATAACCGAAAGTCTCGCAGGGTTATTTCTGCGTAACTTAAATTGCACATGGCAGAACTGACCCGCTAATTTCTAAAAAACTGGATTGAACTAAGCTACCATACACGCTTATTAACGTTTTGTTGTAACCTGTGAGCTTAAAATGACTTCTCTAAATTGTTTGATTGCCAGCTACTTTTTTTGCAGAAAAACTATTGAAATTCTATCTCTAACTTGCCAAGTAAATTACTTAGTTTTCTTAATAGCGAAAGGAATTACAATTGTCGACTCATTAATTCTTTCAGTAATCAAATTAACAAAAAACAGTATTAAAAGAGGAAAGAAATCACGTATGGAAAAATTACGGAAATGCGCAACAATCCAAAATCGAGAGCAAATTAAGTCAACACGTGTAAAGACACTCGGTAAAAGTCCATATAATGTAGGGTTAAGGTATTACAGGAATGAAAATAAATATGTTGTTTTGAGAAAATGAAGAAAATACGATAAAAAATAAGCCATGTGGCAATTGGTACTACTTTACTTTATGCCTTATCTTGAGGTGTGAGTTTGTGTCATACTTCCCTAACAAAATGATATCGTTGCCTTATTACATTTATTAACTGAGCAATGTTAAAACGATATTTTCCTTGTAAACAGTATATTTTTAAATATATTTAAGTGATATATTGATTAAGAAAAAGGAATAGACCTCTAAGCGTAATACTTCCCATAAAAAGAAGAAACTTCCACTTAAATCGAGGGTTAACTATTACAAATATGTGAAATGTAGCAAGCCGTCTCAGGTTCGCAAGGTTGTATATATATATATATATATATATATATATATATATATATGCATATATATATATATATATATATATATATATATATATGTATGTATATATTTATATATATATATATATATATATATATATATATATATATATGTATATATGCATATATGTATATATATATATGTATGTATATATATATATATATATATACACACACACATACACATATTTCATAGTGATCTTCCTGAATGACACGATTCCTTTTATCTATAGCTCTTAAAATGTGCATTAAAATCAGTTTGCACTGGATGGTTTACTTTACCTATAGCCAAAATGATAAATGTGCATTCAAGTACTTTGGACTCGATGATATAAACCAGTGACTGCTTTAATTCAGGAAGCTATCAATTTACATTAATCCTTAATATTTGGTAATTTAACAAATACTTGCAAAAACATATTGCATTCCAACATGTGAATTCAAGTACAAATGATGAATGAAGCTACATTAAGTAAAAATTCTGTTATTGAAGTGCATTGTATGGTTCAATTTGGCCGTAACTGAAACAAAAATGTGCATTAAATTAGTTTGGACTAGATAACACAAACCATTCTTTCATAGGGTTTCAATATGAAAATCCAATTTCATTCGTTAACACAACATTGCATTGAATATTCTTAACAAAGCTTGACAAAATAAATGCGACTTTAACAATTAATAAATAATTCCCACCATTTTCGTGTAAGATCAAAACTATAAATCTTAACATTTATTAGCTTTTAAATGTTTTAAACAACGTGCTACACTTCCTTTTTTCACAAGACAAAATAATTAGTATATTATTTATTATTGAAAATTTAATTCTCTGGTGTGAAATTTAAAGAAATATCAAAACACATTATGAGCACAAAAAATGTTTACCAATAAAGGTAAAAAAATGAAGATAATACAAAAAGTATATAAATACGGTACATAAAAAATGAAAACGAAATCAGAAAAAACAGTATTTACGTATAAACACAAAATAGAACAAAAATATGTAAGTAAAAAAATTAATAATTTGAAGACGTATTTAATTTATTTTTCAGTTTCCTCTCTGTAACTTCAGCACGAGCCTTCGCTTCTCGATCTTAAGTTAACAGAATTTCCTTGCGGATTTATTCCTGGGGCGGAGATATTCCTGGGGCTCAGCCTAGTAGGGTTTACCCCTTTTCCTTCCTCCTCACTATCTTCCTTTGCCTCAGACGATGTTGGCAAAGTTTCCGCGGCTTCAGCAAAAACTTTACTCTACTCGTCGATTGTTGCTCAGGCGGATCTACAGACAATTAGCTCTAATTTATTTAATATCATTCCATGAGTATAATTAATGGACAAATTTTATATTTCAACGCATTTTCGTATATGAATAGAAGGAAAAGAAAATAAAATTTGAATAGAAAAGTTTTTAAATGAATTTTACACCTTGTTATTTTATAGGTGATTAAATACAAACTACTTTTGTTTGTGATACTGCTTATTCAGTATTAAATAAAAATTCGAGTAAAATTCATTTGGAATGAATTATATTATGTATATATATATATATATATATATATATATATATATATATATATATATATATAATATACCGTGTCCCATTACTAAATTAATCAGATTCAAAAACACTGCAATAAAATATTTAAACACACGTTTACCTCGATTGAATTGCTGTGCAAAATTGTTTGATGGAACTTCAACAAGTAGTCCTGGTGCTATTAAAGAAACGACGGAATTAATTTGAATGTCTCTAATCACATCTCCTCCGCTGGTGGTCATCCACCGCGCTCTGAACTTCTGATTTTACTATGCATAAAAGTTAATACCGGGCGCTATATTTGAAAATCGATTTTTAGGAGTAAACTCCACAAGTATTTATTTAAGTATGTATAATTTGTATTGGAGTAAAACATAGCCTATATCGGTAAAACACAGCCTATATCAGAGCCAACGGTATCCACCAGTAAAGACTTCAGTAAAATTTTGAAATATTGAATATATTTGGCGTTAATTTTGTAGAAATTCATTATTCACAATTAAATGAAACTACGTGATGTAGTATTATTATCTTTGCTAATGACCCACCTGAAGATGTTGTAATACAACGAAACCTAGGTCGTGGTGAAGAAGTCAAAGAGAGTAGAAATATTACTACATGACGTAGTTTCATTTAATTGTGTTCAGTAAAATTATTTTATTTCCTATTGTGTGGTATGTGAATGAATAAACAGGCTTACACACGTTTAGAAATCTGTTATCCTAAATATTTTTTCTATAAATTCAATAAGTGGATGTAATTTTTTTACTCGTTATAAACGAAATATAAAGTAGCAATAAAATTTCTCAGTATAATTCTTAATTTTGGGTCCTACTTATTTAGCCTTAGTAAGGTGTGCAAGATTTATTTGTTTGTCCTTTTTTTACGTTGTTTGCCTACATTTGCTAGTTTTTGCCGGAAAAGCTCATTGTAATTTTTTTTATAATCTAAACTTTTATTATAGTTGCGAAAGTGTGTTTATTTGTCTTTCTTTCATATCGCAACAGGATTGCCGGATTTCCGTGATTTTTTACACAGAAGTTGTTGGCGGCCTGGAATTGGCCACAGGCTATTTACGTTTTGGAAAAATTTCATCACTTTCGGAAAATTATTATTTGAAGCAAAAATACACAATGCAATAAGCAACATTGCAACAGAGTCACGTATAGACATGCTTTTGACACGCTACATACGCAACATTAGAGAGCAACGGAATAACTCCCTTTGATATCTAATTTAGAGGAAAATATTTTTATTTTCATTGTCATTTGTAACAAAGTCATGAAAAAAGGCTCAGTATTTAATTTAATTTAATCATCAGCTCAGTATTTAACTTAATATAATCATGTTTTAATTCTTCTCTATAAGTTTATATGTTATACTATGATGATTATATTAAGTTAAATACTGAGCTGATGATTAAATTAAATTAAATACTGAGCCTTTTTTCACGACTTTATGTTACAAATGACAATGAAAATAAAAATATTTTCCCCTAAATTAGATATCAAAGGGAAAAAGTATAAAAAGCAATATATTGCGATACATTTATTCAGGGCGACCCCGATGACTAGTTTGGGACCCATCTCAATTCCGAATAACAAGCCGATATTACAAAATATATGGGAGAAATTTTGGGGATTGAATATATTTCTTTTTCTCTTTTGGTATTGCGTCAATCTAAATTGTTTTATATAAAAATGAAAGAAGAGAAAATGACCATTTTACTGCTTTGGAATTTCAAATTAAAATTTATTTACTTGGAATGAATCCTTTAAACTTAACCCTGTTTAGGGATTTTGTCGAGGTATTAGTTGCAAAAAGTCCATTTTTATAAAATAAATATGTGAAACCAATCAAAAGTCATAAGCTTGATTTAAAGATGCTTTTTCTATTTTTATACATGAAAATATTTATATTGAATGATCTTAGATTTTTGAGTAAACTAGGCAAACATTAAGGTTTTTCATCACATCCTCGAATTATTTATAAAGTTATATAATTATGTGATTGAATAGTAATATATATATATATATATATATATATATATATATATATATATATATATATTATGTTGATAAAAATATCACCAAAATAATAAAAGTGAAAATATAAAAATGATGTGTTTTTTTCTTAAATACGATCGTCTTTTCAATCCTTTGTCTAGATTTAATAGAGCATCTTAAACATGGTTATGTTGAGTTAATGGAAAAACCTCGATATATCCTCCAATACTCCCGATATTGATCTTTTCAACAGGAAAACATAGCAATTTTTTTAAAATTGTTTTTGTTTATTACAATCGTCTTTCTCACATACAGTTTGACGTAGATACTACAATTTTTGATTGATAAAACACTAACCCCATAATGAACAGTAATTCAATGATACTCAATAGATTACTATCAGTGTAGAGACTCACTCAAAAATATCCGCATAAAAAGTTTAGGAGACAAATAAATTATTCGTGTTTTTCTACTTCCATGTATCTTGAGGGATATTAAGACAATGACATCTCTGAAAGAAGGACAAACACGCTTTACAATTTTTAATAATAGCTGGGATTGTTTTATGTGTTACGATGAGATTCTGCGAGTTAGAAAATAATCTATACTATTTCCTGGTCCACTAACTATCTGTACACATAAAATTCCGTTGATCTGTTGCTCGATTGTGACATGAAAGGAATACAAACAAATGTACCTCCTAATTTGTAAATCTTGGGGTCGCTATATTAGTTACGATTAGATTGTCCACTATTGTCCACTAACTATCTCTATGCAAAAAGCTAAGTCGATCTGTTACTCCATTGTGAAGTGACGGGTTGGTATGTTACTCATGTCGTTTCCGGTTCCCCAATTATCCCTGTCAAGTAAGTTATGTTGATCTGTTGCTCCATTGCGACGTGAAATAAGAATGAACAAATACTTTTGAATTTTGAACATTAGTTGCGATGTTAGTTAAGAAAACATTTCACAGGTACAGGCAACTAGTCTATGCTATTTCCTGGCCCACCAACCATCTTTGTCTGGAAAGTTATGTTGGTATACTGCTCCGTTACGACGTCAAAAAAGACAAACTCATTTTTCGATTTTTAACATTGATTACGATTTTAATATTAATCCGGAAGAGATTTCTCCAGTTGTCAACAGGTTTATGTCATGTCCTCACCTGTTCACTATTTATGTGCAGAAATATATACGTAGATCTGTTGCTCCATTTGACGTGAAAAAAGTATAAAGAAACATTCAAATTTTCAATTTAATTTAGGATCGTCATATTATGCAAGTAGGATGAGATTTTATGAGTTGACCATAAGCCCATTTAATTTTGTGGTCCGCCATCTAATTCTTTGTAGATAATCACGTCGATATATTGCTCCATTGCAATATGAAATAAGGACAAACGAGCACACTTTATAATTTTTAATATAAGTTGGGATTTTGGTTTGAGTTAGGAAAATATTTCCCGAGTTGGAAAGTAGCCTATGTTAATTCCTGGCCCGCCAACCCCCTCTGCGCAGAAAGTTACGTTAGTTTTAATAAAGATATTTCTCGGGATGAAATTTAGTCTAGGCCTTTTCCCAGTGCGCCAACTATCACTGTGTAAAGTTTATAAACACAAACATGAATTGATTTAAAAAAATAAACCAGTATGTAAAAGGAATTAATAAGCAGAAAGGATTGCGTAGAAAAGTTTATAAATACAAACCCGAATGGTTAATGAAAAAAGTAGACAAACCCAAACATCCAAAATTTACTAAGCAAAGTAGATTACATTAAAAATACAAATGCAAAAACGAATTGATATAAAATAATTTTCATCAACAAATTTAATTTTTGCTTTTAAATCCATGTCTTTTCATGTCTATAATTCTTATGTTGATTTAGTTCGATTGTGATTTATTTAATATTAATTTCAACTGTGTCAAATGTTACTATTTTCCATTATCTTTATCGACTTTATTCAAAATTTGCTAATGTTTATAAATCACAATTATCTGACTCAAAATAATATCTTAGCAACGTATTTATTTCTGGCAGGGCGTGGGGCTATTTTTTATGCTTGAAAACCGTGACATGACAAAAGTCAATATTCAACAGTTTTTTTGCAAACTCTGACCTTAAAATTTCGAATATTAGGAATATTAAGTTATTAAAAAATCACAGATATACTAAAGTTACCGTTTAGTTAAATATCTTCAATTAAAAGAGTATATAACGTATATAACATTGTATATTTTCCCATAAATGTATATAACATTATATATTTTCCCATAAATTTAGCTTTCAGATTTCAATATTTTTTCTTAAATGTATTTTTTCATGAATGATAGCAAATACCAGACGGTTGCGTAATTTGTTTATTCGCTTTATTATTTACATTCGATGATATATGTGAACGAGAATCGCTTTCGGTTTCAGGTCTGTATGTATCTCAACATATTGACTGAATGTTATGTACTGAAATAGGCCTCGCCTAATCTCAGAGCAATGTCAATTCATTTTATTTTAAATTGAGATGTTTGAAGTCGAGTAATGGAAAGAATGATGTTTAGATTCATTCGTTTTTAGAAAAGCTACTCTAACCTTAGAGCAACTTTTGGACATAAGTTTTTATGTAAAATATTTGCGAAGAAACGATTTGAGATTTCATAAATTTTAGAAGGAAATTATTCCTATGTATAAATATATATTTTCTAATTACAGGTTATCAAAAGTATTATCGTTATATACATTTTTCGAAGAAAATCAATTTTTTTCCTCTTTACTGACAAAACCATACGACATAACGACTGGGAATATAAATCAATCAAATTAAAAACTGAACACGGATAAGGATAAAGAAAAAGGAAATTAATGGGAAGGAAATTAGAAAAAGACGTATAAAAGGATGAATGAAATGATCTTTGAGTATACTGATGCATTCCGAATATCAGAATCCAATATATTTCATTGCTGAACAACAAATACAGTAAAGAGTAACAGGACAGGAAGTATTGTTTAAAACGATAGAATATTTTGATTCCAATATGTGCATTATTGAGACTTCTTCTTCTTGTCTAAATGATCTTAAAGTATCAAGTAAATTACAAATTTCAGAAATGTTATTCGTTACATGTAGTTATTTATCAACACAATCACAACATTTTTTCTAGTCGGACATAACCAATGTTGGAATATCTCTAATGTTTCGGATAAATTCTCCAATTTCTTTGCCTTGTGTATATCATTTCATACACAGTATCAATACTACTAACATTATTTTTTAACTTCTCATTTCAGTTTTCAATAATACAACAAAAAAATATATTTATTGAAGAAGTTTTAATCTAAATTAAATTTATCCTCAATCCCCTATGGCACAATGATGAATTATTACATTACTTCATTAGCAATTATAAAACATGTCGAAATAATTATGTTTCGTTTTCATTTCTTTAATCTTCTTTTACGAATGGAAAAACAGGACTACAAACTATTTACCTAACAAATGAGATAACATTATATCACGGTGCAGAATATGACGAGCCTAATTCAATTATATTGTTGGTTCTACTTTGACAAGCGGACACATAATAGCTTTATTATTAAAACATACGTTCCTGAGTTATTTCAAAGCACGACTTTATTAAAATTGTCTACAATATCCACAGTTAATTTAATATTTACATAAAACGCATTGTCTGTCTGTCCATCTGCTTTGTGTACTCGCTTACAACTTAAATTCTAATAGCTCAAATTGAATACAGTTTACGATACCGTCTCGGTTCTTCGTTCTGAAAGATTTGTGTTGGTGTCAAGCTTATGAAGCTTCGTTAATATTTATGATGCGTCTAAGAGTGCGTATAAGCAGCAAGCGCAATGAACGTCACGTCGTGGATTGCGGGAGGGGAAGTCATTCTATCACTAAAGTTTAAAATCACAATTTCCACAGGAATCGAACTATTGGCAAAAGCTAGGACTACATCCATAATTGAATTTAATAGAGACATACAGTGTTGAGGAGCAGGAAGACTAGGCAATATTCCGTGCTTGGAAATAAAACCAATATGATGGCAATTCTTTATTCTATGAAGCACAAGGAAAAATTTATGTTGGCTTGTATTTGCGTATAGACTATTTGCATTTACCTATCTTCGTGTATTTTAACATATTTTCACAAAATTTTATTAACATATCTAATCCTTTCAAGAAAATAGCCTGAAATTTTAAGAACAATTATAAAATACCTAATCTATTATTATAAATGTAATAAATGAAACCCAAATTTATTCATATATTTGAAATAATGAGGTTTTTTATCAAACGAAATATCAAATATTAAATCAGATAATATTATGATTATTATCAATTTTTAAAGAATTATTCTTCAATAGTATTGTAATTGTTTTATGTAAATATATTTTCCATGAAAAAACAAATAATTATACAAGTAAATTAGTAGACATTGGCAAGTTCCAGTTGTAAGAACTATAGTAAGTATATTGGTAAGAATATGTTACAGGAAAAATTGCACGATACCATAAGATCTTGCCTAAAAGACACTGAAGATCACAAATTAAAGAAACAAAAGCTACAATGCACTAATTCGTTTTTATTTTGATATTTTCAAAACGTTTTATGAGACAAACCGTTGTTCATTTGTTCGCAAGCGACGTGAATACTCGTATACACGTACTTAATTTAGTTTAAAGAGCTGAGGGTTGTAACTTTCAGGAAATTTACAACGCTTAGAAGAAAGGAGGCTTCAATGTAAGTATAAATGAAAATAGTAATGAAATTGGCATTATACATTTAAATTTGCAGTTGTTGTGTCTATGAAAATAATCATCCACACATCTAATTTCAAACTTCTCATTTTTTAAATTATATTGCATAAGTAAGCCCGCCTAAATTACTAAGCTAGAAATTATATTTTAACTGCGATCGTTTGCTTGAGTTTGCATTAGAATCAGGAAACATAACAAAACAACGTGAATATAACGTCACAAATACACTTATCCTTAATATTGGAAACACAAATGAAACATTTTGTTTGGCAATTGAGGTAAATAAAAATATCATGTTATTAATCAGTCTTTATGTAAATGAGGTTATCTCTGAAATCAGATCAGCAAATTTAAGGTTTATAATACATAATTGTTTGAATTTTTTTTATGTTTCTTTATATTCTAATTAGTAATTTTCCTTTTGTTTTAATGACGAATGTAGAGTGTAATTTTCAATACCTTCTTTTATCAAAATTTAAGCTAAGCACAGATGATACTGTTGTGAACCGCAACCATTGTATGTTTAAAGTTCGGTGTCAATAGAAAAGGAAAAATACTACATAAAGATTAAAAGATGGCATTTAAGTTCATTTGAGAAATTCGCTGTCTGATAAGAAAGCGAATATTGACGTGGTATCTAACTGTATATTACGAGTTGTTGTTTAGATTCTGAAATAAGAATAACCTGAGATTCTTTTGACATAAGTTATTTGTTTTCTTGCGCTAGAAACAGTTATAACTCTAATTAAAGGCATTATACTCTTCATATAGAGTCCAATTAGAGCAATGCCACATTGTTCCAAACTCGCTGTTGACATTGAAGGAACCTACTTTATTACATTTGGAATTACTATATTGATTGCCTATCAAATTATTATACATTTTGTCTTTTATTATTTATCGAACTATTATGAGGGCCGAGTATAGATATGTTATGTAGAAAATCTAACAGTTTTATAAAGTAAGGTGTTTGGAATTTAATTTTTCATTTTCAATATCTTCCTGTTGTGCTTAATCTCGATCTATTCTCAGTACTTAATTTAAAATCGTTTTTATCATAGATTTTTATGATGGTTAAAAATGGATTTTAGTAAAACATACCACCAATGGCTCGTGTAAACATAATAAAATGTAAGAAAACTTGGGTGGGTTAAATTAGTCGCTCCTAACTGTACTTTCTCATATAACACTAAGGGTACACCGATTTTGTTTTATGGGCTCGCCTTTTAATTTCGTATTTGCTTTTGTTTCCTTATTTTATTGCCTAGTGAGATCCTATATCGGGCTTGCGATACCACTAATTCTAGCTTCCGCTCCCTTAACCAAACCCCAGAAGAAAAATCTCTTAAAATGGACTTCTCGGGAGTTTCATTAAAAGGCCATTTAATTTAATTAATGCAGCTACTACAGGGACACGTTTCACTTTAAAATATTCAGGTTGAATTTGTTTCAAATTTGAATTCCTTTCATTGTTCTTTCAATCCTGAGACTGGGTAAGGTAAGTTAAGCCTCCAAATTCCACCTACGCTAATATTAAAAACGTTTATTATAATTTAAGTGTTCATGCGCC
Source organism: Druceiella hillmani (assembly GCA_039881145.1). Taxonomy (NCBI): domain Eukaryota; kingdom Metazoa; phylum Arthropoda; class Insecta; order Lepidoptera; family Hepialidae; genus Druceiella; species Druceiella hillmani. The sequence goes on along the minus strand of JAYKKI010000018.1, from coordinate 35,578,220 downwards.
TACGCTACGAAAAGCAGGCAGCAACCATCCAAGAGTTGGCCGTTAAAAGTCGAACATAGAATAAAATGTTTTAAAGCGTTAGTATCCACAACTATCTTACATAATAGGTTTACATTTAAAATTAAACCAAATGTTAAAAAAATTAACACAATAGTAAATATTCTAATTTTAGTATTTTTAGAAACTATTCATTCAACCATTTTTCAGAAATTCTGAGAATTTTTATACGATTGGATTTTATTTGTACGTTAATTGCACTTAGGGATGGAATTCTCTTCGAAACAAAAAAGATATTAAAAACAAAAGTTATGAAAATTAACCAATAATAAGTTTAATTTTACGCTTCGGCTTATACCTGTTTAAAATTAGTCTTGAATTGTAAAGTTCATGAACATTAAATAAAAAATTAAACCCCATTAAAGATGAAGTAATTTGATATAAATTTATCTTTATGAAAAAGGGAACTTTTCACAGACATTTACGATTAATGAACAAGAAACCTTTTTTGACCTTTAATTGTACTGAGTTAAACTTAATATAGATGCAGTTAAGGCTGAGTTAAACTTAATATATTGTTTTTAATGGGACATTTGAATAGTTATGGGACATTTGAATATTAACGTATTTAATATGGAGTAAGAAAGTAAATTTAAACTCACGTTATTTCAATGTGACCTAAAATAGTATATAAATTCTGAAGTTAACGCAAAGAGAAGGTAACACTAAGTGTGGAGTGTTTATTTTGGTTTGATGAAAGTTTCGGACAACGTTTTAAGTTTAAGCTTTAACGTCAACCCGTACCTAAATTAGAAGTTCTGAAACTATTTGTAACCTTAGTTAGGCATTACATGTTAATGCGTTTACATAATATACAATGACTTCATTGAATAAAATGGTAAAACGTCGGTTTAGGCACCTTCTTATTATTCCACAGGTAATAACGTGTAAGATACATAATATTTTATTCCAAATAAGATATAAATCCAACTATAGACATAATAGAAAAAAGTTGATATTAAAAATATTTGGAAATTGAGAAAACATTGAAGGCATTATGATCGCAGTCGTATTAATGTCATCTTCTTATAAAATAAATCTTATTCACTCTTCTTCAAAATTATTCACAATTTATAAAACATATAAATACACTCAATAGTGAAATTACATAGTAAAATCACCTAGGTAATTTTTGTATGGAGATTACAGTATTTTGTACGGAGATTACAGGAGGGTGAAATTACCGATATATGTTATATATTTAGTTGCAATGTCAACAAGAAAATTCACAAGATATTCAAATATAAAAACAAAGATATTTCTAAAGTTCTAAAAAATTACTGGAAGCTATTTTGAATTATTCAAATTTAATATTTATAGGCTAATCATTATATATCAATAAATAGGGTAAAATAAAGTCCCTCTCGCGTTTATCTGTTCGCACTGATCTCAGATACTGTTAAACTAATTTTATTCGGGTTTTCACTAACAGACTGATTTCTGAGAAAGATTATAATATATATATATATATATATATATATATGTGTGTATGTATGTATATATATGTATATATATATATATATATATAACTTAATGAAATTTTTTTTATAGATACGTAGATTTTTGACGAATTTTCCCAAAAAAAAACAAAACCATCGGGGTGTATTCTTAAAGTGTGCTGTAGAAACCATTAGAGATATATGACAACAAAATTGGCTTATTGTCCACCACAAAAGTTTTACAAAAATTCTGGAGCAATATACGTGAAACAGGCCATAATAACGAAATTACTGGTTTATCTAAATATTAAAAATCAATATAAAAATTTCGGTACATTTTTGGTATTTAAATATGACTTTGTCCAATAAAATACTTGTATCGTTTTTGGTTAAATATAGCATTTACAACAACTCGTTTAAATCAAAGACTTGCCTCTCCTTTTTAACAAAAATAATCAAATTACTTGTTTTAGCTTCTGAACAATCAAGAGTTCTGAATTATGGGAAGTAATTTTATTATGTCACTACGTCGTATAAAACGAAGTTTTTTTTGTCTGCGCGGACTAATCTCAATAAATGATGACTGAAAGATTGTTATTTTAATTTTCACCACTGGATAAATTTATTTTCAAGAACAAAATACGCTCAGTTACCTTAAAACCGCACTACCAAACATTACGACTATTTAGGACTTACGACATTACGACTATTTAGGACTTACGACATTACGACTATATTATTACTATATACGCTCTACATTACGACCACATATGATCATTAGGATAATAGGTGACAGCCTTTAAGGGTAACATGAAATTTGTTTTTTTTACACAGAACAGAGCCTCGCTTCATTCAAGTTTGTATCCATTTGATATCAGAAAATAGTCGGAGCTAATGAGGTTCCATCGTATCAATGATTGGCTGAAGTGTTTTATCATATAAATATATATTACCCGTCATACCTTTTGGCACTCTCAATCATGTGTTTCAATCACTGTTTAAATATTTACGCAATAAAAAATTTAAAGAAAGAAATGAATACGTATAAGATGAAAACGGGGAAAGTTGCATGAAATAATCTTAATTTTTTAACTTCATTTCTATTAAGTTTTTGCATGAGTTTATTGCTATCAATCTTTGGAACATGAATTAAATTTAAATTACGCTAATTTTTATTGTCAACAACATAACAAACGTCTATATGAATACCGTCGAAGCCGAATTTTATTTACTTACTGCTGTGAAACGTTATGTCTTCTCCAAATTGCAGCAAAAAGCCATTTAAACATAAATAATGTTAAGAATATATTTTTGTAAATTTACAGTGATTTAAAAAAATATTGAAGAAAGCTTAATATAATATAAAGTGGTTGTAAGAAATAGTTATTAAAATATGCATACAGAAAAAATCTTAGAATTTTTTTAAAAACTTGATTAGCTATATGTTAGTGTTTAGGGGATTTTAAAAATATTGAATGAAATATGGAGACTAAAGCTCATTGTTTTCTGAATAATTTGCATATTTCCTTAATATCGAACTACAAAGACCAAAAATAAAAGATGGATGTTACAATATATTTTATCGGCTATATCCCTCGTAATTCTCTAGCTGTCTCTTGCTATCCATTAACCGACTTCAAAAAGAAAACCGAAATGGGGAGGTACCTTGTACTTGGCCTTATTAAGTCGATGTTGGCGTCTTTTAGCCATGGCTAAGTAAGCATCCACTTGAGCATCCACTTGCGATTGAGATATTTTTTCAATAAAATTAAAGCACGATTTTAAAATAAGGAGCTTTCACGAATATATGAAATGTGTAGAGGGTGTTTAGTAGCTTTTAATACTTTGAAAAATTAAAAGTGATTCCTACTAGCATACTTAATTCCGTCGAAGTTTTTGAATGAGCGGTGAAATATAGAAAGGAAAAACAATACCATTTTTACATAAGATTTTTTTTAGTTACAAATAACTGTATAAATAATTTATCAATAAAGTCCATCAATGCTACTTTTTCTTTATACTCGTAAGTCAAAATAGTCAGTAACACTAAAATATATTTCGTACACCAAATAAATAATGACCGTTAGTACTTTTAGAGCTACAAGTTTCGCATATGTAAGGTTAGATTAATTCAACTAAGGCATATTTTTGGTGAATACAAAAAATTGTGGGGATTGCCCGGGAAAGAAAAATATTCTTTTGAAATATATGTAACGTATCGATAAATGAATAATTTTGTTACTAATTTCTCTTCGCAACATCATTAAAATATAACAAAAAAAATCACCTAAAGATCAACACCGAAATATTTATAAAACGATTCCAACCAAAATGGAAATGGATTTATACAAGAAAAGAAAGGACTTTGGCCAATTTTTTTAAGGAAAATGTCCAGAAGCTGTTATTAATCCTCCATTTTCGCATTGACCGGATATTGACCTTCAGAATTTTTTTAAAGGTATGACTAACGTTCAAAATTTTATCATCGACAATAGGACGTGTTGATGAAATTAAGAAATTCTGACAAGGAAGGAATAAGCAATGAAGGGACACAGAATATTTGATAAATACTTGGATTTTGATTATAAATTAATACAAAGAACTGGCAAGGAAAAGAAAACATAAAATATAGCGAAATATGAGGTCTCATGTTATATTTAATATTCTTCAAACCGATATGAAAGAAATATGGCTGAATAGAAAGAAAAGTTTTTTTATTACAATCTAAATCTAAATAGTAATCAGAAATTCACCATTAAATTTATTCTCGTTGTTTACAGCACATTGAATTAATTTAGTATTTTTTATTTTTTTTCCAAAAAAACATCTTAATATAATGGAAAAACATAAATTAATACATAAGATTGTAAAATTAGGAATAGGTTCTCATCTTAGTAGATATTCTGAGTTGTTCCGTCACTGTTAAAATGTTATTTAATAACGAATCGGAAATAGATTACAAAAAATATATGTTCTGTTTTTAATTACATATATTTGCGTTGTTTGAAGTGTATAATCCCTTCATGTCATGATAAAGAGGTGAAGTAATTGAAATATCTACGCATGATACATACACACCCGCACACGTGAATGCACACAAATATATATATATGTATACATATATATATATATATATATATATATATATACATGCGTGTGTGTGTGTGTGTGTGTTTATATATATACGCAGTTCGTCAAATAAAGTACCTTTTCCTAACAAGATATTTTAAATTATCATAAATAAAATACATGGTATATCATTATACGTTAACCCCACAAGTGTTTATATTCTGGCAAACCTAGAAAGCCATTAGGGGATAATAAATAATAAAGAAACATTTTACCCTCAACTTTACATTGAATGCGATTATATTGATGTCGGTATAAAAACTGTGCTAGCTCTTAGAGTTATCAATTTTTAAGTTTTGCCTAGATTTTTTTGATATTTTGCATTTTTTTAATAAGACATTTTGCAGTTCGTCAAATAAATAAGTTTCATTATAAAGGTTATAACAAATAACGTGTCTGTTATTGACATAGATGAATCTGTGCATCGAGCTAGAGTAAATCTGAAGCACGTTTATGGAAAAAAGCGGCAATTCTTTTTCTTGAAATCGTAATTTTGACAGTGATTTTTTTCACAAACGGTTTGGTGCATAGATTTGGCGTGCATGAATATCCTTAAGTTAGAATATTTATAAAATATTTAGCAGTGTTTGCAAAGTTTGATACGTGTATGGGTTGTAATCTAAAAATGATCTAGTAAACTTTCCAACAAGTAATTTTTCTAGACCTATATTTAATTTGACGTACATAACAATACTTATAAAAACTTCCATCTGAATTGAAAAGAAGGAAGCAATATCTTATCAAATAATTGATTTTTGGAATTTATTCGTATTTTGAAGTTTATATTTAATCATTATATCCATTTTTGTTCATAACTATATAATTGGAAAATAATATTATAAAGTCGTTTCGTTATTTACCTGTTATTTTTTCATACAAAATACCATATTTTTAGGAATAATAAATTCCAGAAAAGTTAAAGATATGAATCTTCTTATATATTTCATAATTATTCATATTCCCCTTTCATGTAAGGACTTAAGGAAATTAAAAAAATCGTCGATCTGTTACAAAATTCATGCGGTTATTTAGAAATAAATACCAACATAAGATTATCAGTTTGATAGGTGGAGCAATCTCTCAGTAAATTAAGCGAAAACCTTTATATTAGGGGGAGCTTAAAAATCTTTAGGAGTGAGAAATTAATATTCCCCCCAAAATTAATATTTCCCTTGGTTATATATTATACAAATTATTGAACCATTTTCTAGTATATGTTATTCTTACTCAATAAATTAAGAAAAATATGAAGAAAAGGGTGGAGAGGGGAGAGGGAAAAACGACCGGGAAGGAATGAAAGATCATAGTGGGAGAAAGATACGGAGGATTTATGTTATAGGTTTTACTTGGATACAACTTTTAAAACTATATTTTTAAAAACAACTAATAAATAGATACACGATTTCAAATAAATATCATTTGACGTTTATGTAGCAAATTAACCATATGTTGTGAATTTCTTTTTTAAAAGTATGTTTTTAATCGTTTTAGAAAGATAATGAAAGTCTGTTGACAGCTAAAGATATGCATGTAGATGAAAAATAATACCGGGTTATTGTAGATCAGTGGATTGGACAGAATATAATACATGCGAGAGAGATAAATTGTATGATTACCGCAAGTTCTCATTTATATTAGTCGTAAACGAAACTCGAAAATATAATGAAACCTATGAATATATAGTACGGGTTTTTACATAAGGTTAGTTTATATTACTGGAAACCAGAATATCCAATAACAACGTTTGGAACTAATCTTTAATTTAAAGCGGGGTGAAGTTTGGAATACATTTTAGAAAACAATTAAATTTCTGTTTATGAAATAGAAAATTCAAGTGAAAACTATAACATTGCCATTGTCAATATTATTTGAACCAGATATTAATCAGAGTGTTTTATAACTTCAGGATAGTAGTATCAGCATACATTGCAAACGTTAGCTAAACAGGATTTAAATTTTGTTATGTGGCTGTCTATCATTTTAATAGAAAACTTGAAGAAGGGTCGGCCGCTTTTATGTGACCGCCAATGCCGTCATTGGCAGAGTGAAATGATTTCGTGAGAGACTAATGTGTCGAGTGTTACCAACTGTATCAAACTGTCCTGTAGGGTTTTTGGTTTGTATCTAGCATAAGATGAGTAAGGTATGAGTTAAGGACGCGTTTGTAAAAAAAGAGAGAAAGACTTATATTCATGTATTAAATTTTCATTCTAATCTTAAGCTCTGTTTCGGTTTATATTGGATAATCATTTACCTGAATAACAAATATATGTAATGTTTACAATAATAATCATGGTTTAATTTGCTGAAATTTAGCAGTTTCTTATAGAGTTCGGAGTGCCAATTAATGTAAAAATAATAAAACTGACATCAATAGAAGTTCATTGATATCCTAGTGAATTATATTTAACCATCACTTTTTAAGCTAGAAATACTCATCACTAATTACTTAATTTTAGGGAAGTTAACCTGTGGATTGTAATAAAAGTTGAAGCATTGTCATCAGAATTATCATTCAATATGTAAAAATGATGAAATGGTCGTCATTTCTTTCTTGTGAGAAATTAATTTATTTTGCAATCCAAAAGTAGCTTCAAATTAAAAAAAAGTGACAATTCATGCGACAACTTTTATTAAATCTGTGGAAAATTCAAAATAAAAAACGCAGAAATATAAAAAGCTTTGTTAAAAATGTGTATTGTACATTTTCGATTTGGTGCTCCAAAGATCTTAAAAATTTGCGTCAAAAATGTTCTTTTGGGGATTTCAAAGTTAAATATAATATGAGTTCGCTAGACTATATTGCCTAATATGATCATGAGTAAATAAACTGAAGTATTTAAATAGGCTAAGATTGAAACATCATCGATATACACATTACAGAATATAACTATGTATGAGTAGAACAAGCAAGGCCAAAAGGCAAGCGATGTCAACAGTGTCGGTATATTTGGGTAGGGTGTTATTTCAAGCACGACAGCATATTGGAAAATGTTTACATGGATATACGACATTCAATAAGTTTTTAGTTTTAGTTTTACAAATAGTATGTAACTCCCAGTTATATGATATTTAAAGTTCAAAATGTATGCTCAAAATTATATATATATATATATATATATATATATATATATATGTATATATATATATATATATATATATATATATATATATATATATGTACATTGAACTTAGAAAAGTATAGTGATAGTAAAAATATGTTAGTGTTATATTTGTTTTCTGAGAGGACATAGAACTATTCGCAAGCTCGAAAACCGTAATATTTGATTGCTGATTGACATATTTTAAATATAATGATATGTTTCTTATAAATCAAATTTTCAAGTCTCAATATTTTTTTCTAAATGTATTCCTTTATAAATCTTAGCAAGGACCATATGATTGTAATATTTATAAAGAAATACATTTAGGAAAAAAATCAGTTTCAGGACTGTGTGTAATTCAACATATTGGCTGAAGATCATGTACTAAAATAAATGTCACGTTTAATCACAAAATAATTGTCATTTTATTTTCTTTTCTCTCAGGTTATATTTGAAGTAAATTAATGTAATAATTAATAAATAGCAGAATTTAATGTTCTCTTGTTTTGTTAGAACTGAGCACACGTTTGAAGAGTTAATGACTTACTGAATATATTTGCGGCAAAACAAAATATGTTTGACTTTCCTAAAATGCTTAACGAAATTCCTTCCCTGTATTGTACAATTTACATTAACATTTACTATATTGTACAATTATTGTACAATTTACATGAAAAAAAACTTTCTTCTATTTTTTCATCTCAATTGACAACACACCACAGTGAGTTATGGTTACCGTAGTATGTAGTGTGGATCCACAAAAATTACGTCCTTTGATGGCGCGACGTATTGCACGGATCCAGGTTCGGTTCCCTGCCGCTCGTCGAGTTGGGCCGAATCGGAGTACATAATTGTGCATTTGGAATGCCACAAACCACTGGAGGTAGAAGCGCTAATGATACGAGATACTATATATTGTGATAGCCAACTATCGGTTATGGACACCATCTCCAAAAATATGCTCTATAGAATAGTCCCTATTTGGCAATAGACTGGAACAGGTAAATCTGGGCTGTTGAGAAATCAAAAATGAAACTACCATTATATTTACCGTTTTAATTCTTTATGTTTCAAGTCGTTCGAACATGGTTATATGTTTACTTTGACGTGATACATATACAACATCTTGAAACCTAGTAATGCACAGTTCACTGTGTCTAAAAAGGCGAATTAATTCGTATAACCCAGGGATCCCAAAAATTCATTTAATACGCTCCTATGCTCTAACTGCAATGCTGCAATGAGTTATCATGAGAGAAAAATGCACGTCAAAATAAATATTTGAATAATTTGAAATGAGTGATGATAATGAAGGTATATAATATTTAATATAAACTTTTGGATAGCTATATGTTCGTTCCTTAAGTCACAAAAATATTTGAAAAGAAGCGTAATCTTATATTTGCAAGTTCCAAACATTTATGAAGAGATATATATTAGAGGACCCTTTTACTATCCCACCGTTTAAACATATTTGAAAGTTTTCTCAGACCCTGTAAACTAGTGATATTAGCACATGAATTTTGAACGACAGCTGATATTTCTAATCCCGCTTAGATAGTGACCATAATTTTCAGTTGTATTTTTAGTACTAACTAGAAAGTAAATGAAAAATTTCAATCAACAAATTTAGACCTTTGCTGTTGAGACACAACTTGTAAATGTATATATATATATATATATATATATATATATATATATATATATATAGATTTTAAGAACATTAAAACGCCTTATTCCGGTTTATTAGACCATCCCGTGACGTATGGTTGGAGGATTTACATCTTTTTTCATTTCATCACATTATACAAAGTCTAAATCATTTTATTGCACAAAGTTTTATATATTAAAGAAATCATGACAATTAATAGACCTAAGAAGGTGTTAACTATCTGAGTTAACTAGGTTTTATATAAATCGAAACTAAGGTAATATATTACATGAGTTCCCTTTCAATTTAAAGCTTTCGTAATTCTTTGATGTACTAAATGGGCAAAATATTTGCAGCTTATATTCCATTTGGCGCTTAACCTCATAGTTCTTCTAGCACTACTATATATTTCTTCACTAAGTGAAAATTGTTAAAAAAAACAATACATATTTATCATTTAAATAAATGCTCCTGGTCAATCAGCTTCTTCCATCATTAAATAATGAAACAAGTCAGTACCAATAATACAAAGAACAGCCCGCCATATTTACGTTTATATATATATATATACGTAAACATAACTCTAACTATATAATTAATCAAACGACTTGCCGCAATTTGGTATAAAGTATGAAAGAGCAATTGAAACCAAGAAATCTGAATGCAAAAGTTTCGTGTAATTTTGATAAAAGCCGCTTTATGTAGGCGCTTTATCTATGCGTACAACACTTTTTCATATTTGACTTTATTCATCTACTCGTCATGCTTGTTGTATTTGTTCATCTACGTAAAGTAAATATTGCGCAACATAATGTATAAAAGAATCTTGACACGATCGAGAATTTGAATTGAAAAATAAAGAATGAATAGATTCAAAGGGAAATTGTAAACTTAATTGTATAAAATTGTTAATACTGTGTTTAGTTGTTAATAGTGTAGATAAGAATATTTTATTTAAAACTTTATGAAGTTAATTATATAATTGTATAAAAAATATACAAAGGACTTACGTGTCTGAAGCAAGTACATTGTAAAGCATTTTAAGAGAAAGGTCATAGAATCTTGATATAAAATTTCAGTTTATTTAGGATTGTCACAGGGCGGAAAAATCTCTATTCATTCACATACATTTTTCTTCTAGTAGCATTTTCTTTATTGAGGAATATTTCGCAATCTCCCGGAGTTACGTACAGTTCAATTATATAGGCAAATGGTATTATAGGCTAATTATGTTTATACGAAAAAAATCGATGTACTAGACACTGGAACTGATTTTTTAGATAGTACTGGAAAAGGACAGGGTTATCTGCTTACTAACATTTTTATTGAGTTTAATAGTACTTTATTCGATAGGTAACTTTAGGACCACTATAATATTTCATTTCTTTATTAATTTGTTGTTGTTTTTTTGAAAAATCATGCAACATACTCGAATATTTTTGAGATGAGAAGGAAAATTTGCATTGATTTTATTGTTTACGATTATGTATCAATTTGTGTGTTAGTAAACAAACTGTGTTCTATATCTTTTCCTTTTAGTATTTAAATATGTGAGTAGCAATAAATTTATTAACAAAGCGATAAATAAATACGTTAAGGTCGGTATAATATTTTCCTTATGCTTTAAACACAATAAATGACGAGGCAAAATTTAGGTTCATAAAATAATTTCTGTTTTTTTGTAAACTTTTCAATTTGCTAAATTTCTTTGCCGTCGTTATTTTAATGAAATATCTCTTTTTTTCTTAATTGTTACTTTTAACATAAATGCATTTTTTTGTCGCTGCGATTAGGTCGCATTGTAGAGTTAAAATGTTTGATGGAGTTCATCTGGATCAATTTTGTTCCAAATAACATTAAGACCATCGTAATAATAATTGTATATCAGAAAACGTTCAGTTTACATCAGGAACCAATTTTGAAATTTTAAATATATATATGAATATATATATATATATATATATATATATATATATATATATATATAAATATTATATAAAATTAAATATATTCCTTTAACGCTTCGCGTAGCACTGTGTGTAAAAACTCTTAACAAATTTACAATCGAATAAAATTAATTTACTTATTGAAGAAGCAATACGAGAGACAGAACAGTGATCAATAAAGAGCAACGATCCATGATATGACCGTGATTGATCATTGCCTCTTCGCGTTCGCAACCTGCTATTTGTTATCCGCCGTAGATTCCATTAAGATATGAACTGCTCATGTAGCGGTTTGATATATCTAACAAATGAAGATGAAATGTTAACTTAAAATAAAAAGAAATAGATGCACGATTCAAATGATTAAATACTGATGGAGCATATGCATGCTCAAGCAACATAAAAAAAGAAAAGTTGAAAAACAAAATAATATGCTTTCTAAGTGTAAACAATATCAATGCTGACTGCGTAGAAATTAACACCAAATATATTCAAAATAAATATTGAATATATTTGGTGTTAATTTTGTAGAAATTCATTATTAAATGAAACTACGTGATGCAGTATTATTTCAACTTTCTTTAATTTCTTTACCACGACCTTGGTTTCGTTGTATTACAACATCTTCACGTGGGATATTAGCAAAGACTTTGCTAATATCCCACCTGATTTGTATTGTCATTTAATTGTAAATAAATATTGTTTATTTTTATTGATCTCATTTCAAATTTCTTTAAAATAACTGTCGCAAATGTATACTCCCAATTTAAATCTAATTGCGAGATTTTTTCAATATAATCAAATGATTAATCATAATAATCACCATGAGAACTTAAAAAATTAGTTGTGGTACCTACAACTAAAATGTTGTATATTTATAACAAACTTTTCGTTAAATTTCTTTATAAGAAACCACTAACAAAAACTATATATATAATATTATGAATAGAAATACTTAAGTCAAGTGAATCTATTATTCTCCGTGATCATTTTTAAAACAGTGTGGAACTTAAAATTAAATCGTTACAAAATATTTGTCATAGAAAATATTTTATTGGCAGTTCTAAAATTTGAACCTTTTGTTGGAAAAATAAATACCTCATTGTTGTACTATACCATCATAAATAAGGGATGTTGTTATGCCTGCAAAGTATTATCGGTCGCTCGTAGGTGTGGTGTAAGTTTTCCTTGAGGAATTTGCATTATCCTGACAATAATGGCTCTCATTTATTATTTTAGAAATAGGTATACTTAATGATAATTGGTACTATAAAAAAAACTCTGAGAGCTAAATCGGTCAATGATCTACAGAAACTTTCTTATAAAATTGCAATCAGGTGAAATATTTACGGTTTCTCATAATTCATGTCAGAATTCAACTCTTAGTGTAAATAAATTTTGCTTTAAACGACGATGTAATTAATGTAAATTTAATTAAAATTTATTCATGGATTTCAAATAGAAAATCTTCTATCAGTCGAAATATTAAATTTTGTCAGGTGAGTTTAAAAAATGAATTGAAATTTTAAAAATATGTAAAGCGTATAGTTCCAAAATAAACACGCATGTCAGCTTTTATATTACCTTTTGACATATTGCGTTTTGTAACGTTTATATTACATAAATTCTGATAAACGTAAGAAACTATATTATTTTGGATTCAGAAAAAGTAACGACACGCTTTAGCAATTTTAGAACAACATCGTTGCATTGCTGAACGAAGCGGGGACGGTATCATATTAACCTAACATTGATTTCAATACGGCTTCAAAACATCTCTAAATTTAATGCAAGAAGTTATTCTAGATGATAATTACCGGAAAGATATAAATTTTCCTCTTTCAATTATTGAAATCAATACTTGGCCATACTTTGCGTGCAACGCTGTGAATATATTGCATCGTACAAACAAGGGTACTTAAGGTTTTCGTCTTGAAACTGCCATATATTGTTCCTTCTTTACTCGCCAAAATTGAGTTGCTAGCTAAAGAGAATAACTAATGCACTTCCCTTTATGCCACTTACCAGAATGTTCAGTATTTAAAAAAATTGCTGGGAAACAGTGGTGTGTTGGTTACATGCCAATCTAATACTTTTATTAATTAGACATATTTTGCAATAAACACTATTAACTATTTCTTTAGAAAAAGGTGTACATTAATGTTTAAAAAAATTAATTAGGTAATGAGAGTAGAAGATGGTTTGTCTTAACGACTGGTTAATTTGAAATATTTACTTAACGGTGAGTGGTCATTCAACAGTCGGGAATTGTTTTACAGAAATCACAAACGGGATACAAAAATTGAAGCAAGTGTTGGAATAGACAGAGATATAAAATGAGTAACAACGAAGTAAGAAAAAGTAATTTGTGGTTATCTAGAAAAAGTACATCGATATTTAAAATCGAGGAAAAAGGAGCAAAAGAGTTATTTAAAAAAAAAATTTATTTAAGAAAAACTGAAAGTTTGAAGTTTGTAACGAAAGTAACAAAGCAATTGTTTTCTTTCGGCAAAGTGAGGTATTATCGCTTTATTACGTATTATTATACGCAAAAGACTATTTTCATGACGTAAGACGTGAAGGTAGATTTTTAATAATAATGTTTCTAGGTGACAGTTTCTACATTAGTATATTTGATAATATAATTAACTAAATGGACTCCACAGTAACTAAAGATGGACGACAATAAAACGGCTTTTATAGTTGGAAGAAGTTTGTAATTAAATGAATTATAGTTGGAAATATAGACTGACATGATTCAATTAAAATAAATGGATTAATTAAGCATTTATCTCAAGCCTTAAAACTTTATTTCACATACATTTTTATAAAAGCAAGAAACGACTTTGAATTTAATGAAATCGTTTTTTCTAGATTCTATTGAAGTGGATTATAGATTTTGTTTCAGAGTACATAAATATATGCTATTAAATGGGGTTTTAACTACAAAGGGAATATATATAGTTGTATTTTATAAATTTATATAAACATATAATAATGATATATATTTATAAAATATTTACGCGCAAAAGAAACGCAGTACTTGAAAAATGCGGAATCTTTGAGAAAAGCCATGTAAACACAAAAAAAATGAAAATAACATCAGAGATGAACATTACAACTACATACAATTGTTTTATAACTCACTATCCTGTTTATATATAGTGTATATATTCCATATCGCATATTCTTGCCGCGAGCCTGCCCAATCCTTCAAACCCCAAGCAAGCTCGTGGTACCTAGTCAGCTAGACAAAGGATCATGCAGGTTTTCACTACTTCTTGTGAGGATGTCCGTTGATCTATCGCCTCCTCTAAAAAGGTTTAAGTAGAAGCCTTACGATTTCTTTTTCCCATCAATACAATCCGACCTCAAAAATATGTTCAACCTGTGGGATCTATTTCACATCTCACAACAGTGTGCAAATGCACATTCGTTACGTGAATGGCAAGACTGCCCAAGACCGTCGTGAAAGTAGAGTACGGCCGCAGCGACTTGCTGCAAGAAATGTGCTTCTCTGCATTGTGCGCCGCTGTGAAACATCGTCTGAGGATTCCGATTAGCTCGACGAAGACGAAATTGATGCAAATGGTTTTATTTTGAATTTTTTGCCAAGAACACGATTTTATTTTCACTAAAATGTTCTATTTTAGTTAAGTTTCCGTTTCTAATTGCATTGCCGAAATTTAAAATAAATTTGTTATTTTAATTTAAGAGTTTATTGGTAAAAAAAAACTAAAATAGGAGAAAAATAGTGGACGAAGCCAAAAATGTATGTAAGAACAGGGCCGACTCAGGAAAACGGCGTAATTAAATGTAAGATTAGTAATAAAAGTTTATTGGGACAAATTTGAGCACATTTTAATATATTTTATACTTAAGCAAATGTTTATTACATTAAGTTTGAGTGTATATTAAATAGCAATATGAATAAATCAAATAAACAATATACGCATGTATTGCGAGTTAGAAATATCTTGTTTTATTTATTATTACCACAAACACGATCAAAACAATGACAAAGGTATTTTAGCCACTTTTCCGGTGCTTTGCGTAACATAATTGTGACTTTTAGGTAAATATGCTCACTTAGGTGTTACGTAACGTTTAGGGAGGGGGAGGGGGTACATAAAAACCTTACGGCGCATTACATCGGGGAAAGGAGGATCAAAAATCTTCAAAAAGTGTGTTACGTAGTACTTGAACGCCCCCCTATATTAGAATAAAACCTTTTTGCAAGTTATCCTAAGTCATTATAAGTAATTAGTATACCTAAGTAATTATTTCCATTAAACTATTTAAAAATACTAAAATGGTTTTAGTTAAAACTATATCATTTGCAGTCATAAAAAAATTGTAAATTTCTTAAGAACAAGGATTTAGGGTTAGCGCTATAATTTTCCGATTATATTTATATAAATTTCCAATATCAGCATTTTTTTACAATTTTAACTATAGTACTATAGTTTATAGTATTGGAGGCTAAGTTGAGTTAGCGGTATTATTTAAATTTTAAATGCTTCATTCATTCATTTAAATTTTAAAATTTTCAATCTAAAAGGGTTTTACTGTTTATACTTTTAACTACTAAGACCTTATACTCGCAGCTTTAGTTATATTTTCAAATTCTTCAACATTTTTCTGCGCGGTTTCTGAAGTAACATATATTATAAATCGTTTAGCCGACGAAAAATTAAATATTAAAACGAATATGTTTTATTAAATCTCGTTAGCTCGCGTGGTAACTGTAACCAGTGACAAAGTGTGTGTTCCATGGTTTGAAAAACGTGATTTTAAGATAATGAACGATCTCATATATTATGTACTGTTTAGCATGAAGTAAATAATATATTTTTTTATTATAATTAACTTAAATTTCCAAAATTAAATTAAAATATAATAAGTACATTGTTGTTAGCAATATGACTATGATTATTTCCACGTCAGTCCTTTTGAAAAATGTTCAGATCAATGGAATTCCATAATATTATAATGCAAATACCGTTAACAAATTCACTACTAATGTAAACATTTCGTGTCTAATTTAAGAATCAATGCAATACGAAGTCAATGAATTTCTACAAAATTAACGCCAAATATATGCAATATGAAGTCTTGAGAAATGTTAAGAGTAATATAATAAAAATAAAGATAAGATAAAAATTATTTACAATTTTTTTCGTCTCCTGTCAAGTCAAAGAGAGGATCAAAAAGTGTTATAGTAGTAAATATTTATATTATTTATGCACGTGTATTTAACGAAAAGAAAACGATAACTTTTAAAAATTGGCCAAACATTCATTTTAAATTTTATTCATTTAACTATACGCTCAATTAGCAAATTGTTAAAATGTTGATTTTCAGGAATTTTTAAGGCGAATTTCAGAATTGTAATTAAAATTTTTGCAATGTATCATTAAATAATACACTTGATATTGATTAATTTTTTATTTTCATTTAAGAAGCGATTAAAGATGCAAGTTTTATTTCATGGTTTTACGCAAAAGGAGATTTTTTCAAAGTGTCGGTCATGGATTAATTTCCCTTATGGGTAAACTTTTTAGCCATACAATTCAAATTGTGATTTAAGATATAGATGTAAGAAGAATGGAGTTAGTAAAATTTAACATTATATTTATTATTTAAAATAATTTTAGATAATGACATATTTTTTTAAAAGACAAATTGATTTACCTTAAAAAGAACTTTCATCTCGATTCGGGAGATTCCCGTTTAAAAAAAATTATAAAAATTACATTGAACAATATGAAAAATTTCAACATTTAATTATATATACGATGTGAACATATAGTTACTTCTAGATTAAATGTTTGTTTCGATGATTCCTCTAATTTATTGAACCATTTATTGACTCTTCAAATGTTGGTGTTTAATTTGGTACTCATAAACATAATACACAGAAATGAAAAAAGATAGTTAATTTCTGCAAGAGTGGTGTTTATATAATTTATATATTTCAATTTGGCTTTTAATAAATAAATGAAATTAAAATTCATTGTAAAGCTAATTTTGGATTTTAATTTATTGAACCCCACTGAAAGTAATATAACAAAGCTAATTAAAATTCAACATAATAAATTGCCTGAGAAATAATTTATCAACAAGAGCCTACTTCTTTTTCTACCTACTTTCTTTTCTAGCTTAATTTCCAATATTGCACAGAAATATAAAGTACCGCTCATATTAAAAAGGTGATATATATAAGACATAACATGAAAAACTACAAAATTTATGTGTCTCTCAATAAAGGAAGCATTGTACCTGTTGTGCTATTTACGGAGTAATTTATTTCCTTCGTTACTATTACTGTCGTTCAAGTAGAGCACAGGTAATACGTTTTGTTTGAAATAAGTTATACAGAACAAGAGTACAAACATAAATTCCAAATTTAACCAACTAGTACAATGGAAAGAGAACATAAAGCAAAGACAAACATTGAAATCAATTTACAAAGAGCCTTCCCGCGACGCGCCCAACGTTTGGAAATAATTTTCTCTTTGTTTTATTTCCCAGCAACTTTAGTTGAATTCATGGTTTAATTATTTACTGATAAAATAAAGTTTCAATATCAAGTGTTTAAGATGAAGTTAACTTTTCAAGCAGTTAAGCGCGTTGTGTGGAACCGACAATTTTATCTACCTATTTTGAACGAATAAGTAATTTATTTCATTGTGTAACTTATGATAAAAAAGGTCTTTTTATCTATATAAACAATAATAAACAATTTAATGTTTTTATATATTCATTAATTTGTAATAAATAGATAAAGGGTCTCCAACAACAAAAATTCACATTTAGGATAAGGAGAGCGTTATAATCAATAAAATAACATAAAAAAATTACAGTTTTTAGCTTATTTTAAACGCTATTAGATTTGTTACTATTATTTTAGAAATTAATCAACACTACCTTTAGTTGCACCAAATTATAGAAATTTTAAAATCACATTGGTTTTTTAATATCTTCGTTTAAGATATTTTTGTACTTTACCTAATTCATATCAAATACAATATAAAAACAAAATAATAAACTTTTGACAATTCTTATATAAATATTGTATCAGTCTGTCCAGAATCGGAATTCCTGAATGGTTCTGCTGGAAATACATATTCCTTCCATATAACAGTTACATTTTTAGGCATATTTGCTTTCCACATTTGAAACAACAATGTTTCAATTTCTGGTTTTTTATCACAGTAATTACAACGGGCCTAATGCAAGTAAATTTTGACTTGAAGACGATTCTTCTTGCTCACTTTCAGGAATGTTCAAGATTTCTTCCGCTGTCAGTTTAATTGTTTGAGAAATAGTATATCTGTTTTCCCTTTTTACTTTCCACCAATAAATAAAAAATTTCTTCAGTAAATATTCGTCTTAAAGCAGTTGTTTTTTATTGAATTGAAAAATGACCGGTTCATTTATGCTTCCAATATTGATCATGGTATAAAATAAAACCATAGGCCACCTTTTTCTTTTTCGCTAACTGTTGTATACGCTGTAAAGTTTGTACATTATGTCAATTCCACATTTTGTAGTGTTGTATTAAAGTATAATGTCAGGTTTGACTGACAATTCATAAAATTTATTTCTTTTATATATACAGAAATCAGAAACACATTTTTTAACTTTTTATCGTATATACAATAATAAAGTTCTATTACTTTAGAACTGAAACCAACATGATTTCTTTTTGCGTCCTTTATTAGCAGAGAAGATGTAGGTATTTGAGTTTAACTTTTACTCATAGTACTTACAGGTTACGTTCAGCCAATAGAATAGTGGTCAATTGACAACTAGTGTACCAATCATCGGTTATTACGTTGCACTGAAATTGGTTTAAAAGACGAGTCACAACATCAGTAGTTTTGTTACTGCATCGAAACGTACGGTCTGGTTGAGTACTTATATAAACCTCTAAGTTGAACATGTAAAACATTTTTTCGTCCGTAACAGTTTGTATTTTGAGGTCATACTTATTCGGTTTACTCGGTAATTTCTGAGAGTATTGAAATTACACTTACCATGAAAAACCAGTAGCATTCCATTAATGTGACGATAGCTAATGGATCTCTTTTTCCAGTTTTCGACGTTTTTGTTGAAAAAATTCACTATTGATGCAAGTTTATTGTATTTAATTCTATCAGCTCGAGTCTCAATATCGTCAAACCTCATAAAATGTCATGAACTGTAGACGAGTAATTTTTATTCTATAAGTCACCGCTATTCATGCGGCTACATTTTCTCGCATTACACAGTAAGAGCAATCCAACCAACTCCTTTACTTCTGTCAGCGTTGTCTATTGAGTATCTTGTGAAAAGTTACACTTTATATTTCTTACCAATTTATTTGTGTTATCCAAAAAAATGCCCAACATCTCATCACTGCTGAAATAAGAATAACACGAGCAAAGAACGAGCAAGTGGTAATACTTTAGAAAGTTGCTTTATAATTTTTTTGGCAGATCTTTATCCATATATATATAATAGGTGTATTCTGATTAGTTCCGTCTTTTCCACCATACACTTTGTTGCTTTTGAAGTCGAGGAAATGATACAGCACATTATCACCATCGCTACTATTTAAGTCAATGTTTGATTCAATACGTTCTTCTGGTGCTACCAAGAGATTTGGTCCTTCCTTTTCTTCTGAAACATCATCAAACTATTCAGAAGCTGCAACCGCCCCTAATAAGCTAGTCTTTTGTTTTTCAAAATCTTCTTAAATCCTTATCTACAAAACAATGTAATTAATAATATGACATTAATGACTTATTAAATGAAAATGAAATAATTTACTAATCAATAATATACAAATAACATGAAATACTCACCTAAGTTTTGATTTCTCTTCGTACGATTTTTGTCTTACACGAATGATCGCGCGCCGAATCTGAGATTGTAAAAAAAAATAACTTGACACGTGTGCTAGCGACAAATGTCGCGCGTTATAGTATATAGTTTATTATATATGAATGATATTAGTTCGCTGCGGTCTCACAGACAGCGAACGTCCTACGGAAGATTAATGATTTATAAATTCATGTCTGCTTCATTGGCTTGTTTGAGTAAAATAAAGTCAATAATATAACAGGTGAAAATTAAATTCAAAATTATACCAGTTGTGCTGGGTAACAGGTAAAAAACTTGAAAATTATATTTTATATCTTATCAACGTTTTAGATATATGTAATAAAAAAGTACAAAATATTAGAATGAAGCACTACAGTAAGTATCGATTTATATAATTTTCTGAATGAACATTTCTTGCACATGTTTGTTAATCATTCATCAAGTTTATTAGTAAAAAGGTAAAAATATTGTCAATATTCTATGGTACTATTCGATTAACCCTCGGTCTATTTGGATATGAGACAATGAAAATAAGAAACCTTAAATAAATAAGCAAGGAATGAAAGGAAATAACGAATTTCCAAGTGGGTTCCGCTGCACTCTATTGTTTCCGGTAATAATATGAATTATTTTAGGGTAAGTTCTATTTTGTCGCCAACTTTATTTTATTTTGTTTATTATCACATGCAATGACTCATTTATGAACCAGATTAAAATTGAGAACCTATTCCTTGATTCAACTTATTTACCACATGTTATTAATTTTTTCATTTACCTTCAATGTTATTGAATTATTTTAAAGAAAAAATTATTTTCTTAAGCCTAAACTAGATCGCTATACATTCTAGATATGGATGATCATCATTTCAATGGAGCAATCCGCCGCGAGTGTTCAATGCGAGCCTCTTTAAAATGACTTTCGGAGACAAGTATTTGATGTAGAGTAAGTTTGCTGTGAACGTTCATCATTCGATGCTGGATCCCCTCGAGCGAGTTTGTAATGTTCTTATATTTTCGCTGGTAAGTTGCTGCCAGCGTTCAGCACTACACTCTCCAATTCAACGTATTCCAGCTGAAATAACCTCATAAGTATTTCTAGTAAGTGCGGTTTTCTTTTAGTGATGACGAAATTAATGAAGTTGTCAATTAAGTGCAATCTGAAGTTCATTTTCCTTAAAATTAAATAATTACATAAGTTTAATTAAATTTCCAACTATACATAATATGCATATAAAAAAGAAATAACGTCAAACATATATATTTTGAAATGTATATTTTGGTTACGCTTACTCAAAAACACGCTCTTAAAATCTAAACTACTTATCCAAATAGTTTAGTATACAGGACAGTATTTATCCAAATAAAATGTATTAAACGAATAACATATTAATTTTAATCAAGATTTAGTTCTACTTATTGAAATAACTCAAGGACTGATTCATCACTTGGCCTTATTTTTTTTGAAGACTGTTATTTAATTTTATGAGTTAACCTTTGCTTATAGGAACATGTTGTCGCGGTCTCGTTTGTTAGGTCTGTTATATTCTACAATTTTTCTTTCATCAATTACATATACGTCTGGCCGTAAAGGTAGCGTTTACCTATTTGACAATTTCGTTGTATATCTACAAAAAGTTTTCCAAATTTAAGATTTTAATACTTTTAAGAAATAATCAATATTAAAATAAGATTAATTTATAAAGTACCATAAAATTAAATTCATAGCGAAAATGATCTTTTTAAAAACTAAAAACTTTTTTAATTGTTTAAAAAATATTTCGCTTTCTGATACTTTTGTTGAAAAATTTCTTGCTAAGATTTTTTAAATTCTATTAATGAGGATATTACCAAGCAGACAGATGTTATATGTAAATCGATCGACAAATTTATAAATATAGTAAAAGGGTAAAAAATCCGTAATTGACGGATATATACAAGATATATTCAAGGATTCAATAGAAAATTAGTTCAACGAGCAACTAATTAACTATAGAGAGAATTCGGCTTTTTCTTAAATATTTTATTGTCTGTTTGTTTTGTATTTGCGTAATGAAAAATCACTGAAGAAATTTTGTACCGATTGTTGTTCAATTTAGATTGTCAGAATTAAAATGAAGTGCCTATCGTTTCAACACAAGCTTGCAAATTTTTTGACACATAAAACTTCTTAAACATACCACAGTAATTTTAATATTCTATTAAATAGGTAACAGGAGTATAGGTGCTGGTACAGTACAGGTACAAGTTCAAAAAATAAAATTAAACGATCATTATCTCGATACGATATCAGTCCACAGACAAAAGAAAAATGCTGCTAATTACCGCGCAGAAAATTTATTGTTTTAATATTTTTATTGTATTTTCTTTATGTCAATAAGCAAGCGGAAGAAATTTTAAAATAATTTTTATATTTTCAGTGTGTTAGTATTTTCTTATTCATTTAAAAATGGCTTCAATAAATTACGTAAAAACGTAAGTTAAATCAGCGTTATTGAAATCAGCCAATATAATAATTAATATTCCCGCGAACTTGTACAACTGATAGATATAATGAAATTATAACCAGCAAAAGTTAAATATGATATTAAGATAAGATTGATCGTTATTATGATAATAAAAATGATTTATAAAATTAATTTTATAAATCATTCATCATAGTCTAAGGCATAGTCTTAATGTATAGTAAAATGTACATGTCTATTATTTCGATTTGTTACATATATACTCGTATATTTAAATGGCGGACGAAAATCTGTTCGCCTTTCACTATACATGTAACAAATCGAAATAATGAAGAAAAATTAATCTGTCGTTTGGCAAATGCAACTTCATGCATGACAAAGGTTAATAAATGATTTAATCTTAGCGGCGGTTCACTTGTGGAAAAGTTACTGCTCGACTTACACAAATTTTTCGCTTATTAACCTCCGTCACTCTTTGAGGTCAGCGAAGGTCCGCAGCGAAGTTATTGCGGCCATTTTATTTTGTAATAAGGCATCTAAATTAGTAAATTTAATTTCTTATCTTACCAGAAAATTAATGAATAAATTGGCGAAATAAATAACGCGGTGAAAAAATTACGTCTTCTAATATATGACACCCTAAGCGTTAAAGGGGGTTAACGCTTAGGTTGTCATATATTAAAAGTTAAGATTAATATGTCATACATTAAAATATTAGTTTAATTGACCATGTTTTATTAGAATACAGGTTTTTTCAACATTATTATTACAGGAAAGTTATGGTGTTATTTTGCTTTTCATAATTACAATATAGTTTAATTAATAACATTCTCATCAACGACGATACTAATGTTTAAATTGTTTGTGATAATATATGTTTTCAATACACACCTGCTGCTTTATTCTGTTAAAATATTTCTTACGTTTCTGTTAAATGGGTAACGGTACTTCAATTATCTCTAAATTCTCTTTGATTTTAGAATTAAGCAAATGGGATAATGAGATCATTCTCTGGGTTTAAGTCGATATTAAGTAGAACTGAAGATATTATAAATTAAACTTCCCTAATGGGGTCAATATTCCTGGGCAGAATTAATATTCTTTAAATAATAATTTTCATTATTTGCTTAGTAGCAAATTTAGTCTTTGCTCATATTTTTAAATAGTTTGTTAACAAATTAGGATTTCGTTCACTTGGATCGCTATGAAGATAACTGTAAAATACAAATAATTTATATAGTTCATAAGTTAGCCGTTTTGCTAGTAGTTATATACACCCTCATATACGTAATAGTTATAATGTTAACCCAGCCAAATAAATTACACAGACCATGACTCAGAGACGTGAAAGCTGTGCAATAAAGTCTAAAAATATACTTGCTTGAAGTAGCCAAATGGCTTTAAACTTTTCATAATGCATTAATATATGTTTCTTTCGCCAGGCGATTACTTTTTGGTGCCGGCGTTACCCAATATTTAGGTGGTATTTTATGCCTATGGCTAATACAATAACAGATATTACTTACCTTTTAGGGTTCGGTACCCCAAAGATTCCAAAGGATGTTAAATTGTTGCAGTGACGGCGTAGGTCTGTTCATTTTCTCCATCTGTCCGTCAAATGTTTTAATTTGTAAATAAATTAGAAACGGATTTAAAATTCGCATATAATATGTAGTTAGTTGGCTTAAACCTAAAGATGGTATTTAAAATGACCTAAAATTATGTTTTAAGGCAGTTTTATATGTAAAGGAGATTTGAAAAAAAATTCCTCAGGATGTTAAAAGAGATTTTATTTAGATTTTTGAATTTTTTTCACTAAGAAAATGCACCACCATGTTTGGTACTTTTATTCTCATTTTGTTACGAGGTATTTCTTGATCAAACCAATCCTAATATTTTCCATATGCTGCATTTAAGCAACAAACACCAAAAATGGCTATACTAAGTACAAAATAGCAAATACTCAGAAAAATAAATCCAAAGTATTAAAGAATAATTCGTAATTGCGCCTTTGGAGGGCAAACTAGGCAATATATTTGCGTATCTGATATATTATTCATATTTGCCCAATAACTTATTAGGAACATTTTTTGTGTAAACTTAAGTTTGTGAGGAATTGTCGTATTGCGAGTTTAACTCGTATCTACTAGGTCTTTAGAATTTAACCGATGACGAATAAATTAGCGTCCAGGTTCCGTCCCAAATATACAATTAAGTTCTTTGAAAATACTCGTACAAGAGTGAATTTGTAAGATATTCAAACGAACACGAAATTGTAATCCACCATACCGATTAAACAAATGTTGTTTTAAAATATCTTGACAATTCATTGAAAAATTATTGAATTTGGAACATATATTATTTATTTAGTTCTTCCGGAAAGGGAGCTAAAATCAAATTCTTTGAAAAATATTTCTAAAAGAGCGACTTTTTACTATAATCAAACGAACAAAGTAGCTACACTGTACTGACTAAACAAATGTTGCTTGAAAATAATTTAGCTATATATTGAAAAATTATTGAATTTGGAATAAAAATAATTTATTTAGTCCTTCCAGAAAGGCGCCAAAATTATGTTTTTTGATAAATACTCGTAAAACAGTAAATTTGAAACATATTCAAACGAACACGATATTGTACTCCTTTATACCAACTAAATAAATGTTATTTGAAAATAATTTGTATATTTATTAAAAAATTACTGAATTTGGAATAGTAATTACTTGTTTATTCCTTCGGAAAAGGAAGCAAAAATTAAGTTCTTTAATAAGTACATTTAAACGAGGGAATTTTTAAGATACTCAAACGAACACGAAACTGTACAACAGTACACCGACTGAATAAACGTTATTTGAAAATAATTTGGCTATTTATTGAAAATTTATCGAGTTGGGAACAAAAACTATTTAGTTTAGTCCGTCAGGAAATGGAGTGAACAATGATTTCCTTGATCAGTATTTATAAAGGAGCGAATTTATAAGACATTCAAACAAATTTGGAATTTTACAACACTATATCAGCTGAATAAACGTTATTTGGTCATGGTTTGGTTATTTATTGAACAAATATTGAATTTGGAATAAAAATTATTTGTTTGGTCCTTCGGCAAAGGGAGCTAAAATTAAGTTCTTTGACAAATGTTCTCAAATCAGTAACTTTGTAATATACTCAAACGAACATGTAACATTTTCACCTGAAGATGTACGAAACCTAAGTCGTGGTAAAGAACTTAAAGAAAGTAGAAATAATAAAAAAAAAAAAATAATATACAATTAAATATACAAAAAAATATTAACAAGAAACAATTATGAAAGCAACCATCCTTTTCTTCACTAGAAGTTGGTACTTATTTTATTTTTAATAAGTATTTTAAAATATAATAATCTGTACATATTTTCACAATTTATTAAATTGTGAAAATATGTACAGATATGATTAAAATTATAAGAGATTGAATTCTGTACATAGAAATTATTTTAAAAAGAGTATTGGTTTTGGGATATACCATATAATGATCGTAGAAACCAGAAAACCTGTTTGAAAATGTTTGTCTGACTGTCTTTGTGTTAATTTATTCCACAATCACGCAAAATCTACTGCACCGATTTTGATTAAATTTGGTATGGTAATAGTTTACGCTCCCCAGCAATAAACATATAAAAAACACCCTGGCTTTGTGTAGAAATCCTAGTAACTTTTCTTATACTGAATTTCACGACAGAAGTCGCGTTGTCACAGCTAGTGCATTTATATTTATACGTAATGAAGTGAATCCTATCCTAGCCCATCATTATCTACTGAATTTCTTTATCATTCTATAAATGATGATTGTTTCACGGGAATTCTGTAATATTTCTGTACGTATACATATTAAGAAAAACTTTCGCCGTCAATCTAACCAATGGAAATTGATGTCAGAGAAAGTCGTGAATATTCGCTGAAATATTGACTTCGAAATTCATAAATAATATTGAGTTTCCATTGAGATCTTTTGCTGGCTATTTGTGTAGCCCTAGGAAGATTATTTTGACGTCGCCCTAATATTTATCTATACAAAATTAAGTTTAGAAAAGTAATATTGATTCCTAAATTTTAATGAATAACAACATTTTTTAATAAAATATTTATTATGCTAAGACCATTTTGGAATTTTACGAAAGCTCTTAGGACCGTCGATAATTAATTTCTTGGCTCTATCTATATATTTGAACTAACTCGTCATTGTTTCATTATATATCATTTATTCTAAATATTAACTTTTAATTTTCATTGATAATGACATAATTTATTTTTCATATCTATTATTTTTTCTCCAGCTACAAACAATTTAATCATATATTGCTGAAAAATGATTTTAACGGAAAATATTAGGTCAGTGATTTTAAAGTAATGTTATTATCATTATATAGCTCTGTTTATATTCCCATTACAGAAAATGCTCATTAGTAATGAAGTTATTTGAAGAAAATATCATGCTATCCATATTTTTTCAAAACTTCATGTCTATTATAAAGAACGTAGATCATTTTTCTTGATATTCATATATTTTGTTATGCATTTTAATGCTACAGTAATTTTTATTGATAATTACGCAAAATAAGTATCTTATATCTACTCTCTTTAAAGAGTTGATATTTGACAATAAATGTAAGATAGAAGTAGGATACTGATATCATAAACATTAGCGTAGGTTAAGTTTACGATATTAGCATTTTAATAAAATTAATTTTATTAGAGCTTACTAAATGGCGGAAGTTTAAAAAATACACAAGAGGCGAAACTGAAAGTTTTTGGGATATTAAAAAATTAACTAAAATGTTTGCAATTTACTCATGATATTTGAAATTAGTCTTCACGGGTCCTCGTGCATCGTTTTATTTAATGGACCCATTGAGAAAAGGAGTTGACCCACTTTTCCTTGGATGTATCTTATATGATCGTTTTAAAAGGCAATTATCATTTCTTTACGGTCGAAAAATTCTATTGCTCGTGGTTCATCTTTTATTTATCGGAACAAATAGAATTTGTAGTGTACGCCTTCGGCGCTATGGCAAATGACCCATAATTTCTACACCGGACGTAGTCATATTCGTTCATCTCTCTGAGAGCATAGTACAATACGTTGTTGGATAAAGGAAGATTCTACTATACCATTTTTTTAAATTTTTTTGCACGACTATTAAAGCAAGACTATTTAAAACCTATTGCTTAATACCAGTTCCTTTAATTGCCTGAACCAACGTTGAATAACAATACCTTCATCTGTAGAATGAGGAGACAGTATCTCGTCCTTTCTTTGCCTTAGCTTGCAACTCTCCGGAAGGAAAGAGCGACTGCGCCGACCGCCTCTTAGTTTCGAGTTTTCAACAGCTTATCCGGATTTCATCACTCATGACGATGTCAACAACAATATCTGAGTGGCTTCTGTTGAATTTTGCGATAGTATTTTTAAGCTTCGGTTAAATCACACGGTGTCTACACACATCACAAAGCCTCATGATGCCTTAATGTGCATGTAGAATTTTCTGAACTTAACTCCTACTAAAGCCTAAACTTGGCCAAATCTGTTGACAGGTTACTCTCTTTTCAACCTTTATAATCCGCAAAATATCGTTGTTGTCTTTAATCGCTACTGCTAAGTGACTTTTCTTACGGGAATCATCATTAAACTAGGCATACATTCGTATAGCCACCCTTGAATTCGTTAATCCAGTTGTAAACAATGTCTTGGGATAAGGCTTTATGGTAAAATATGAAATATTGAATATATTTGGCGTTAATTTTGTAGAAATTCATTATTCATAATTAAATTAAACTACATGATGTAGTATTATTTCTACTTTCTTATTTTTTACTAAAGATCTTTGCTAATTAACCACCTGAAGATGTTATAATACAACGAAATCCAGGTCGTGGTAAAGAACTTAAAGAAAGTAGAAATAATACTACATCACGTTAATTGTGAATGGTAAAATATCAGTCAAAGCCTATAATAGTTTCATTGCTAATTGCATTGAAAATGAAATTCTTAAAAAACTACCGAACAAAAACTAATTAAATCTATCCCGATGACACACTCTTTAATTCGTCATCAATTTGCAAAAAAAAACAAGCAATCAATTTAAATCGAAGTAGCTTAGTGGATTAAAATAAAATGGATAAATTTTTTGAATATCATTATACGATTTTTTGGATATCATTATTGAATATCATATTACGAATTGCCAGTTCTATGAACTTTTGGTTCTACATCTGTGCGTCTTTCATTTAAGCCAGCCGACTATAATAATTGTAAAAATTCTAAATGTTGGAAATAAGGAATGAAGAATATATTTTTACCGGCATGATATCCATCTTCGACGAATTTATAAGAATGTGTATCGGTAGCGAGTGCGCCCAACCGTAGATCGTACCGCAAGCGAGGCGGAATACAAAGCAGCATTTTATTCCAAGCTCGAAACATGTTTATTATTTTACCCCGCGTGGAAACGATATTTTTTTCCTTATCTCGTGAGAACTGCGGTTGCGTAGAATCGCTCAGGCGCAATAACATAAGGATGCTGCAGTTAGAATCGTGTGTGAAGATAATTGTTACTATAATATACGGGCTTAAATTACACATTTATTGCATACATGTTTTTATACTTTCATTGGTAGTCGCTCTTGTCTAGTGACAGAAGTAAGTTC
This sequence comes from Druceiella hillmani, assembly GCA_039881145.1. Taxonomy (NCBI): domain Eukaryota; kingdom Metazoa; phylum Arthropoda; class Insecta; order Lepidoptera; family Hepialidae; genus Druceiella; species Druceiella hillmani. Next base: position 35,548,874 of record JAYKKI010000018.1, on the reverse strand, counting down.
GAATAACGAACAAGTAAGTGTTATTTACGATCTCATTCACACCAGGGCAAATTGTTCTGTTTTGTAACAACTTCTATTTCCAATGTAATATTGGTCACCAATTCCCATTACCGGTCGGGGTCAGATTAAATCTTCCTACTTTCTTAACATGGCGTAGACGTCTTTAAGTTTGGTGCTGTTATCGGTAACACATTTTTATATTTGTACTTTTATTGGTCCCTGTCTAGCTATCACATCCATCCTTACCTAGCTATCATAGTCGACGGTTGTACAATTTTGCATGCTTGTATGCAAGCGTGCGTTTTTGCATGCATGTTTTATAAGGTCAAGCGCGCACCGCGGTAACATTCTGAGTGAATTATTTCTGCACAATCTCTTAACTACAAAATCATGTGCGTGTACTGTGAAAAAAAATAACATACAGATTTTAATTCTATATTTTACTGCAGATTTTTTTGCTGTGCATTTCTATCTTATTGTTCATTCTCCAAATGGTATCATTGTAGTAAATCTCAGGGCCCACAATTCTTAACAAATTATCGAATATCTTTATTTTGTCATTCCGTAAGAAATTAAATATGTTTGGATACGTATTTATATATTGTGAAAAAAATGTTCTGATAAGCCGGTAATTGTTTCCACAGGTCTTAGTTCTTGTAAGTGGATGTACACCACATTTTTCAGAGTTTACTTTTATCTATGCAAGAATAAAAGACGTGGCTTCTTACGCATATAATATCTTATTAAGACCTGCCTTGAATAATATCCACTTCTCTTCTTAATAAGATGAACGACTCGGGTCACTGTAAAAGATTGGAAGCGACGCGTATTGGATCGCGTTATTGCAATGAGTGTTGAGTGGCAACTTCGGAAGTGTTTTGTAAAAACGATACAATGCGTTCATTGCTATACGTTACTTCAATATTTAAATATCAATTCTACAACTATTGTTTGATACATTATTGAAGGAAAAGTCATCAATCACTTGCTTAGTTATTTCCAACTAAATAATATACCAAAACTCTTCTGTTTTCTGAAAGTTTTATCCATTTTTATAAAATGTAATATCACTAAAGATTTTAAGTGAAACTCATCAAAGTGAAGTTCATCTGTATGTCATACTATACAGTCTATAAAATTGTAAAACAAAATCGTAAACAAATTTTAGAGTAACTCGCCTATATGTAATGTGGGGCTGAATTTTTTTCACATACACCATTTTATGGGGTGTCATCCCTTTCAAAATATTGGAGGATGTCATGAATACTTTTTCGATACAGGGATCTATTTCCAAATATTATGATTTAAAGTAGTATTTTTATTATAGTTACGTGCCAGCTAAAGTGCTATTTTTCAATATCTAATAACTATTCACACTAGTAGTACATTTTTTGGGTTCCTATTAAATTTGTTTTATTTACATGTTTGTAATGAAGTATCGTGTAAAAAGTTTAGTAAAAGAATTTTCAAAATATTTCTTTCATAACTTTAGCAGTACATCATCAGAGAAATACTAGAATATATGTGAATATATAAACTCTTTCCTTCCCATCTTATTTTTGGAACTACTGTACTTAAAATTATATGAAACAGACAGAGACTTTTATATACTTTTAGGTACAGTAGTTTACGTAAAAGTTGTAGAAGGACTAAAATAAAGATGATTAATAGATGTCATAGTTCTTGCTATATTGACAATAATATATATGCCCGTCCTATCAAATATGATAGATAATATTAAATACTAACGACTTGGCCCGGTTTAGCACAGGCTTAGCACGTGCTGGGTACAGGCTTAGCACATGCTGGGAAGGAAAATTCTCAGATGTATGGATTTTTTCCGACTTAATTCGTATACTTCTCTAAACATTGAGCCTACCGTAATCTAAAAATAAACGAACGGCTCTCTTTTCCTCCTCTATTTTCATAACTTCAACTTAAACACTTGCTTCTGGCATTTGACGTACTGCGTCCTATATTTGACCTTCCTCGAAGTATAAACAACAGTAAGTAAAAACTATTAAAAAAGACTGACGGCACTGTTGCACAAAACAATTATGCGACCTCCGATATTCTAACGATTTACGCGGCTCATACCAATTAAACTTTCATATTTCATGTTTTTTTCCGAGCTACTCGACAATAACTAATACTTCATAAATTATACATTTGAACCTTCGTGTGAATCACTGTATTAGGAAAACAGCCTGAAAATTCCTGCTGTAATTTTTAAGATTATCGTGTTTAGGCAGACAGAAAGCCAGAGACTTGGTTTTATACTATCTAGTGATTAATTACACCGGAAAGTTAATATAATTGATGGCTTAAGATAAATAGAGTTATTTCACTTTGAATAAGATATAGAATCTTAGAAAGCTCATATTTTAATATTATATGCATGGCAGAGCAACGATAAAGAGGAAACTTGTTTGTTTGTTTTATCTATTTGTTTATTTATTTTCTTGTTTTTTCCGACTTATTTATTGATTGACCATCCCGAATATTCCCATTAATATAACCCAGACTCCAACGACCGACATCGTTTAGCAATTGGCGCGGGCAGAAAGAGGTAGAGTAGCATAATTAAAATAACTTTATGCAGGTGAAACGGCGGGGCACAATATATGCAACAGAGCTGCTTGAAATCATGACTGTCATAACAATGAAAGAAAATGAGGAGCAGGTATATGGGCTAAATATAACATATCATTCCCAATAACGGAATTCTTTGATAAAGATTGAAATTTGTATATATCAAAAATTATCTTTTCACAGTCATATGGGTGACACATCTTGCCATTCTCAAAATTTAATTTGCCTCTTTCAGCAATAAAATTTTGGAATACTATTATTTTAATACACACTTTTTGACATTTGGGAAACTACCACTCTTATGGTATTTTGAATACTACCACTTTTTTGACTTTAGGAGTACTACTATTTTTTTGACGTTTGGAATACTACGACTTTTCTGATATTTGCAATAGTGCGACTTTTTTTGACATTAGTAACACTACTACTTATTTGACATTTGTAATAATATCACTTTTTTGACTTTTGTAATACTACCAGTTTTTCGACATTTGCAATACTACCAATTTTTAGACCTACTCTATGTGATAGAGGATATAGAGGATGATAGAACTCAAATATTTAAAATATTTGAGCCGTATAAATTCGTAATAATTTGTGAGTTTTTCTGACAAGGCACAAAACAGAAAAAAACATAGCAAGCGTTATCGCAGAACTCATAAGTATGCATCTAGAAACTGTAAATTGTACTAATGTAGCATACTGAAAATAGCTGTACATAGTCCACGAACAGGTTCGCTTTTTGTTGCATTAATATTTGTACCAATGAATGTGATTGTGCTTCTCCAAGTAAGTGCAAAAATTATCAGAAGTTCTATTGCACAATTTTTTTATTTATTACAATAATTACATGTAATAACAATAAAGCACAATCATATCCATCTAAATAACAAAGCGTACCGTAAATAATTGCACGTAGTTTTGCGACATCTATTCCTTTTCTTAAATATCAATTTGCAGTCATTATTTGGTTATTAATATTGAATCATTTGTTTTAAAAATGGTATGTAAATTTTTCTAAAATAATTAATGAACTAGGTTTTGAGACCACTGTATATAGATATACATGGAATAAAATATCTGATATTCAGAGGGTTATGAAGTATACGTTACCATGTTTTCTTAAATGAAGGAATTACCGCAAACAACCGTGGAGTTTATGATAGTTTATCGTCCTTGTGGTTTTCCCTGAATGTTTTTAATTTCTACGCATTCACTTATTTATGGTATTTACTTTTATTTACCTAATTGTTAAGGATATCATTGCCCGTTACTGAGAACATGCAGGTTTTTTAATGAATACTCTTAAGTCCACGGTTTGCTTACCAACTTGCTTTTATTTGTCGTCGGACAAAATAATTTAAATCTTGGAAAGTTAAAAGTAACGTAATATTTGTTGAGTTGATAAGATTAATAACCGGAACAAACAGAAGTATATTTTAGATCGTTTATATTATTTAATATTTTCTATGATCAAAGCACACAAGTGCATATAACGTGAGGGTAGGTTGAAATCAAATTGGGGCAAGAAATATTTTTATGGTATAAATAACCATGATGTTTAAATTTTGAGTACATTTACTCTATGACCACGATTAATTTAATTTAAATAATATTATTAATAGGCGTATTTAATCCCCTTTTCTTACAACTTTACTCGTGCAGAAGATTAGATGATTCTAACGTGACAAGAACTATGTTATAATAAGATATTATTTTGACTGTTTACCGCTTAATAATGAAACATCACTTTATTGTTATACACACTCACTTTTCATAAAATATATTTTTAAAGAAAAGTTTGATTTTTCTCAATGAGTTATTGTTATATGTATGTAAATACACTTATCTCGCCTGTAAAAGGACAATGATCACAACGCAGAGATCAATACCAAATAAGACAATCTCAAATAATAGCAACCAAAGACAAAGTCAGCACACTATAAACACACAGAAGAATGAACTATTATTTTTTTATTTTTTATTACTGTGCATGCTACGATGGTCGGCATCGAACTATGAAATAGAGGTTTGGCGTATTTATTGTCACCGGTAAAAATACTCGATATCTGAAATCAAACTACATACTTGGTATGCAATATGCAAAATATTTGGTATCGTATATACTTGCATGGTATAGCTGACCGGACGTTCACACAATGGTTACCTTATGGTTGGGCTACGGCATAACCCAACCCCTCTTTGTCTAGTTAGCTAAAGTTATTTCATTCATGCATATCGAACGCAGATTTTCTCGCTCTTTCATATATAAAATGTGAATATAAATATAAAATAAGGGACAAATTTAATATCTAAATACTCGTAAATCATGATACTTTTAAAGTATGTAATACGTATATATTAAACATACTCGTATACTCGATTTACTCATTATGTTAAGCATCGCTTCACACTTCGCGGTTTGCGGATAAATATTTACTTAGTAAGACAAATACGAGAAGTTTAAAATAAGGATCTACGGCGCTCTTTTCATTTAACGATTCTCCATTTTTCTATCGAGACAGTAGAATGTGATTACTTTGTAGTTGTCAAAGAAAATTAAAACAAATTTTATTCCTAAAAAAAATTTAAACTCTAAGTCTTTATTCAAGCATAATTTCAAGGTTTTACCTCTGTTCTCGGGTGGAAAATGTTTGCTTATTTCAGTGATTTAAGCAGTTATATTTTTTCTTTACTCTATGCTATTTCCAGTTGCTATGTGCCACTGTATCTACAACTACGCAGCTATTGTTAATATTATTTTAATAAAAAGTTTATTTCACGCTAACTTATAGAAGAAGAAAGCCTAAATATTAATTTTTATTAACAATTCTTATTCAATAATGTTCTGGAAGTAGCATTAAAACATTATTTTTATAAAAGGTTTCTGTAATATAAAAGTTCTTGCTGGAATTAGTCATTTATCATCGCTAACGGTATACGACGTACCATCTAACGGCGACATTTTAAAATATATTTTATTTATTTTACTTTATTTCAATTTAATTTATAATTTAAGAACTTTATAATATTCAAAAAATCAAAGTAAGTGACTAACTTATGAGCGTTTATTAATTAACTAACACATGATAATTAAAAGAACATTCGAGACACTTTCCGACGGTATTGAAAAGGTCTGAAAATAAAATAGTTGTAACACTAAACATAATTATAATTTGTGTAGAAATATGGGACAAAAAAAAATTATTTATGATAGTTTATTAACAATTCTTCGTTTCAATAAATAAACTATCGACTAATTTATATTCCATAAGTGAAATAATAACCGAATACTTTTGAGTGTTACGTGACAAATTATGATTTTTTTAATTTATTTTCTTCCCCTTTTCTTATTTTTTTCCCATTAAAAATATATATTTTCTCAAGGCTTGAATTAGCTTCTTTCCAATCGTTTAACACTTTAGCTGTTAAAATGTACAAAATATTTTAAAATGTAAGTTGTAAAACGTTATACGATGTATTACATAAATACTCGGCATAAACATGGCTATAAATATCTCTCAAGTCATCATAACTAAGTCGACAGATTAGTTCACTCCGTTAATGGGATCTTAGGAATAACTTAGAGACTATATTGTAAGTCTAAAGTAATCGTGTATTTAAATGAGAAAAGTGAACAGCAAGGTGTGGTGAAGCTAGTAGGGTATGTGTTATCAGACCGATTGTCAAATCCCGGAACCGATTACGGAATTCCGATATCAGTTCCGGTATCGGTCATTTTTGAAAAGGATAAAAAAAGTTAAAATATTTTAATTATTAAGAATTATTTTTAACAAATAACTGAAAATTCGTAATACAATAATATTAATAATCAAATGTTATGTACTATGTATGAAAAACGAAAGCTTAACTACAGCCTTAAATCAAATTAGCTGTACCATACGTATCATATGTACCTACTTATTTTAATAAATCAAAACAGAACTATTACCTGCCAACAATGACAAGATGTTGTGTTTGTGTTCAAAGTTTGTATAGTTTTTGTAAAGGTTAAATTGCGTATTTATATTTTATATATACTTTATTTAAAACATGATTTTTTTATTTGCACTTCACCTCCCCTTTGAAATTTTCATATGAATATTTTTGAGTGTTAACTTTTGGGTATATTTTAAAACTATGCCAAATTTTAAGTTCCTTCGTTGAGTGGTTTTTGTTAAATTGTTATGGATAGAGGACGGTCATGAAGTTACTAATTTTTTTTCTTCTTGAGTATTTTACTCTCAAAAGTAGCATCAATCCTATTAGTGCGACTTTAATAAATGGAAAATCTTACTTAATATCAAAATCTTTTCCCAATTATGTTTCAATTGGGATATGCGAGCTGTGTTAAATAAAGAAACTGTTGCAAAAATAAAACTTCCTCCACGTATTATTTAAAAAATAATGAAAATTACTTGTATGCTCTGAAAGATCTTCTAATTCTATTATTATTATGGAATCTTCGTTGAGCACCGGCTACTCGCACTTAAAAGTATTTGTACTTAACGGCTCTTATGATAAAATAGACCTTAAATTTTAAACTTATTCTGTTCTAAATATAATCGTTCAAGTTTTTGTCGATTCATATTTAATAAAGTCTACATAATGTATTTTAAAATGTCTGATACGCGTTTACATTTCAAGACTTATTGTGATAAGTAATAAATTTGAATGCAACCGCAAATTGATCGACATAAATGCAACTAGACCCGAATTTTCACCTCCTTTTCCCTTTTCATAAAGTACTTAAAACAAAATGATTTTTCACATTTAAGAATTGAGACCCACCTTTCAAGCATGTGGTTTTACAAGTTACATAGTGAATGCGCTCAGGTTCAATGTGACTGTTTAATTAATGAAAAGGAGCACGTATTGCGGTTAAATTAAAACGGAAGTTGTACGTAAATATTAGTGTTATATGGATGTTTATATTATTAAAATATTGATATTTTAATAAGACGACGATCATTTTGTACTCAAAATATTTTCATCATAAACCGTATTTTGCATCATTATACCAATGTTGTGTCTTCAATCAGCCTTGACAGTTTTGCTAAGCCCGCTCATTCTATCTATATAGAACATATCTAATAAGAACTAGCCAACGCTGGACATATAGCTTACTGTGTAATAAATTCTAATAGCTAATTCAAACCAAATAGTGGGTTTAAAGTTTTAAATATTTTCTAGCGTCTTAAGTTTGCACTGAACGTTGGACTACAATTTCAAAGTTTTACGTTATTTAAAAATAATAATTTCTATGGCACAGAACATATTTTGTTGTATACTTGTTATTTACAGTATTACAATCAATGATTAGACGCATTTGTAAATAGCACTGATGACAGTACCACATCTTGAAGCTAAATTTTTAATTCTCTTCAACAAAACCTTAATAAATTTTTAAATGATCTAAATGATTTTTAACATGTGAAAAAATATTAATAAGACAATTAGTTTTAAATTCAGATAAACGTTATGAAAATTTAGTGGATTTTTTTTTAAATTGAACCGTATCAATCTGGTTTTGCAATTAAGACTTGTTAAATTACAAACTTCTCCTACTTAAAGAGCGGTTTTGATGTCATATATCCTTAATAGGGCGGAGTTAATTTAGATAATACTATTATCGACCACTCTAAGTTAGATGCAGTCACTAATAAGCGTTATTATATATATATCTTCTTTTAATGTCAAGCCTTTTTTTGAGGCAAGATAAATAAGGATGTTAACATATTTATTAAACATTCAATGAAAAAAAACTGTCTTCAGAAATGAAATTTTCACGGAGCATTGGTGAGTTAAATTAAAATGTTATCGTCCTTACTAAGTATAGAAAAAAAACTGAGACCGATGAGATCTAAGTATTTATTTATAATCACGAGTTTTTCTTTGAATCTGTATCAATTCTAAATAAAAAGGGACAAAAAAAGAAAATTTAAAAATGTTTATTCATTTTCCAAAATTACTTATTCATTTTGGTTTTGACTTGCCACCAATTCCAAAACTAACCCATAATTGTGGTAATTTGTACTCAGAAGACATAGGCGTATAAAATTAATACAACAGCGATTTAGGGTAAATAAATACTATTTTTCAATTTTAAGTTGTTCATAAAAAGTGTATTTTTTCTTTTACTTTGCAACTTTATTTTATACTTATTAGTGGTTTGTTAGAGACTTATGTTAAAATATGGGTACTCTTATTAAGTGATCCTAAATAATTACAAAACGGAAGAGAATATGGAGCATCATTTATCCAAAAAAATAGAGAATATTTGAAGAGAGAATTCTAAGCATCGAAAGTATTGGCTTTCACAAAAGAGTCCATAATATGAATAGGCTCTTAAATAATTAAAGCGTAGAGGATCGTATTCCCAATCTCAGCTTGATATGTTAAGCTTGCCATATATGTAAAAAATACAATAATCACCGTTGACGTGTTGTTATATATCCAGGAAGTCTATTGGCATAATCCCACACACTATCATCAGACCCTGGTCCAGTTGGTGCTGTATCTCATTTCATCAAAAAACGTGTGCCACGAAACAAGTGTTTCCAATGGAGGGTGATATACTATTATTTATTAGGGACTACCTTTGTTTACTTCAGAGTACATAAACAGATCTTGACCTAATTTCTATAAAACTATCCTTTAGTTTTATTTTGTTTTTCGATGAAAGAAGAGTCATTCAAATCGATTCATATATATCACAATGTAAACGACAGACATAAAATGTATAATCGAATGGAGAATCTCCCTCTTTTTTATATCCGTTAAAAAGAAGATACATAGTTCTACCTTCTTTACTTTCTGTATCCTCTTTTTTTTTCTCATTGTTATAAGTTTATTTTCTTCCATCCTTATATAATTTTTACATTGCTCTATTCTTTTTTATTCCTTTTAAATGTCTAAAGTTGACAGCTGTTTATTTCACTGTCATTAATCATAACTCATTTTGCATCTTAATATTCTTCCGCACTTTTTTCTTTTTCTATGTCTAATTTATATTTTTCTTATAAATTTCTATTCAAGTAGAAAAGCGGTCATCATAATGAAATCATTACCAGTGTTTTTTTTCCGCGCTACATTTTTTTTACTAAATAAGTAATAAATTCTAACTTGAACAAGATTAGTGTACTTATAAAATTATAATTTGTCATTTAATATTTAACATTTATTGCTACTAACATTTTCTTCTAAAGCTTTCATCAAAATAATCCCGCTTTTCAATAAAATTCAGAAAGTAGTCATTCCAAAGCTTTAATATGACAAAGGATTCTCCCATTCAATAAAAAGTTTGTTATTGTATTTTCTAAATAGATTCGTTGAACATTAATTATGTATATGGATGCAGTATAACTAATTGCCTTTTATCAAGGAAATGTAGTATACAATTATGTACACATTAGTAATAATGTAGAAATTGGGTCAATTGTGAGGTAAATCTAAAAGATTAAGTATTTTTTCAATGATTTTATTTACATTACAGTTAATTCTTGAGAAACAAGGAAATTTGTTGCTGGTATACATATTACGTCATACATTTTTTGTCAATTTTATCTAAAAAAGTGAATTCTGATTGGGAAATATCTGCAAGAATTTTTGTGATAAAACGTTAATCACACTAAGTACAGATACTCTTAAAGCTTACGTTGGTTACTAAAATCTAAAAACTTTAAAAATTTAGACTCCAAAGCCTTGAACTTTAATTCTTAAAACCCTATATCCATGTAACACACAGATATGATTTTCCACAACACACAAATCTAATTTTTCCACAATAAGACTATTTGTATAAATTCGATATTCTTATTGCAAAAGACTTCATCAAAATCAACACTGCAAATGAGAGGTATTTTGTAGTTATGTTCCCAACCAAGGAGTTAGATAGTAAGTAACTATGGAGTTCATTTGACTTAATAGAGTGAAGTGTAGCTTCTGTATTTGCTTTCATTCGTATTGACGTGACGACCTACTCGTTCAATTTAGTTAGGTCGATGCGGAAAAAAATTTTGGTTGTTCTCACACTGATTAACCATGTCAAGATTAGATGAAACAGCAAAAAGTTTGCAAACATTCCTTTTAAAGACATATTCTAGTTATTAATTGAAATAGTAATATTTTTTTAAATTAAGATGAGGTACCGAAAACGAAGCTTTCCATATAAGATCAACAGGAAATAATTAAAAAATATGATTAAATACTTATCGTGTATTGCATAAAATTATTTTAAAATTATATTTGCGTATAGAAAATTTTAAATAGTTTGTTTTATTTAATATACGTGAATTTTTTATACTATTTAATTTGATAATAGGTGAAATTTTGTGAAGTTTTGTTATTTCATAACTGTCGAATATTTGATTCTACAAGAAATGACCGTTTTTTAAATTGTTTTTAAATATTCGTTAATATGGAATGATGACGAAAATATATTATAAAAAGAAATATTGGTGTTATTTGAAGTATTTGAGATGTAAGACGGTATTTATTAACTCAGATTACTATACTGAGTTGAAAAGTGTGCGAAATTTTTCATATCCAGTATTGTTATTTTGTCGCTGTCAATTTGTTATATTAAAGTATAGATTAAAAAAGAAACTCTATAGTTTTTATTAGAATATTTTAAGTTCAAAATTAAGGTTCTTGAACAATTTTAGTACTCTCAGTCATGGTATTCTAGTTTCATAAATTTCATAATGTGTTCAAAATAAAAAAAAGTTTAGTTTTGTATCAAAATTGAAATTGTAGAGTAGTTTTTATTTCAAAATTGAATTCGTACAAAAATAATATTAAATAATACACAATATTTCAATACATTATTAATGCAAACGTATTGCAAATGACGCACAACTACAAAAACTTTCAAAGAGAACTTCCATACAGGAGGGCCACATCTCATAGAATGGGGTTGAAAATATTATTTCTAGCTGAGGATAATTGTAGACTAACCCAGTAGAACAATCTTACAGGAAATGTAAAACTATTAGTAATGCTATTACAATAATAAATTAAATAACAATAATAGAAATACCAATGAAAATATTTATCTTTGTCATTGATTCAAGGTTAGAAAATTCCTTTTCACGACACTACGAAAATGATACTTTTTGTTTTTGGGTAGAAGAGAAGTAGTGAATAATTAGCCTCTTAGTTAGGTTTTATAAATGATGTAGTAGAAATAAAATCTCTTTTTGAACAACACTCTTGCGAATTTTTTTTTATTTATAATGATTTTTTTCTTGATTATCTTTAGATATTTTAAACTTTATTCGTATTGAATATATTTGGCGTTAATTTTGTAGAAATTCATTATTCATAATTAAATAAAACTACGTGATGTAATATTAAGATAAGTTAAGTACTTTTTTTTAAGTTCTTTGCCACGACCTAGGTTTCGTTGTATTACAGCATCTTTAGCTGGGCTACTAGCAAAGATCTTCGCTAATAGTCCATCTGAAGATGTTAAAATCATAAATTAATTTTTAGCAATTTAGAGACAGAATTGTAATAAAAACCCATTAAGTAGGCATTGTTCAACTGTCACAGTATTTTTTATCTACCATGACGGTTAATAAAGCTGCGGCAGAATATACCATAGAGTTTGTTTCCATTTTAATAGCTAAAATATCGTTTTGTATTTTTTTATAAAGTTATTTACACTATATTATTTACTCTTGTTTTTAAATTTTATATATTATTAGTTTATTTTAAATTTTATGTATTATTAAATACTAGTGCTAAAACACCTGAATTTGTATTCTGAATACTAAAGAGATAATAGTATGTAACGTGACCCAATTCATATTTAGGGGAATGCATGGCAACACTGCGTGACATAACGTCCGTTTGAAAGAAATTAACATCCAGCGACCATGGTACGTAAAATTGTTTACTATGGAATATATTATGTTATATTTTTGGTTATCATTTTTATTTCATTAATTTTCTAATTAAATTGAACAATGCATTTGGAAACATATCATAAGGTTAAATTTTAGTGCAAAATTTACTACACGTATGATCAATAGAAGAACAATAATCTTTTAGGTATTTCTTCGTAATCGGTTGTGACGTTTTCACTCCGGAAGTTGTTTCTCATCTTTTCTTCCTATCAATTAATCCTATAGTTTCCAAGGGCTTCACTCAGTTTTAAAGGCCATGCTTATTATGCATATTTTAATATCAAGCTTTTATTGTCTTTATTCATCCAATACATCAGCTTTAACGAGTAGATTATAACCTTGTGGAATCAATAGCTAATAAACCGGGGGTTGCGATCGCGATGGCGTTGTAATCAATCACGGCCCTGATTGATGATCGCGGATTTGATGCTTTTTATTAATCACTGTTCGCGCTCTCATTTGGCGTCTGTTCAATGCCTACGTTGATCTTTATTTCTTTGTAAGTTTTTTAGGATTTTGTATATATAGTACAACACCATTGTAGTGGCTTGTTTGTCATTACCGATTTGCGCGTTGGAGTGGAACTAAATTTTAGCAATTATATGTAACAAGAAATATGTATTTAATTTAAATTTATAAAACATGTTAAGTAGGAGGATAATTGGCACTACGCGGGTTTCATATACACATAGAAAATATAAGTACTTAAAATATTCAAGGGTATAGAGTATTCTATTAAAATATTTATGAATATAATTTACACAACGTAAATATATTGCATGCCGTACCTTTCACATGTGTAAAAATAATGTGTTTAAACTTATACGATATAAGGTTGCAAATGTTGCATAATTACTATAAACGTAGTATTATTGTAAACGTTATATTATTACTAGAAATGTTATATTATTGCAAACATTGTATTATTATTACAACGTTTGCAAAGATTTTTGAAAAACTTATGTTTTCATAATTTAATAAATAAATAATTCTCAAAATGACTGAAAGGGAACATACTTTTGCATAATTTTCATTACGTGAAAACGAGTGATTTTTTTTATTCTGGCTACATTTACCTTCTAACAAATTACGTTTTTAAGTAACGTAAATAGTGTGATTATCTAATATTCATATTAAAATATTATGGAGAATTTCTTGATAATCTGGAACCACGTTGTAATTTCTCATACATAGGAAGGCAAAATAAATTGCAAAATGGTTTGTATTGCAAATTTTTTAGTAATTAAAATTCATTTTAACACTTTAACGTCAAAGGCATGAACGAAAGCGCACTCTATGAATATAATGATTTCATTCTGTAATGAATATATATATATATATATATATATATATATATATATATATATATATATATATACAGAGTGTCCACTGGCAGATTTCAAAGTTTGAACATAGTCGTCGTTAGAAGCGCAGGCGGTGGGGATGTTTTAGTAGCCATGGAACAGTGGGATGGAGAGCACCGCGCTTTTGCCGTCGAAGCGTACATTTCGAGTGGATTTTCGCTGTCTGTAGCACGCCGTCGATTTAATAATCGTTACAGTATTCGTCGATTACGTGATGGACTATCGATCAACCTCATTCAGTCATGGGTAGCGAGATTCAGAGCTACAGGATCAATATTAAACTAAACCATTGGTAGCCACGGAAGAAAATGTGAAGCGTGTTATGGTTTCTGTCGATGAAAATCCCCGTTTATCACTGCGTACACGTTCATCGATATTGGGAATTCCAAAATCAACTTTACAGGTAATAATGCAAAAAAAGCTCAAGTTCCATCCATATGAAATTCAAATTGTTAAAGATTTACACGATTCTGACTTTGAATTAAGAAAAACTTACACGGAGGTGATGTTGTTGAGATTTCGTACTGCTACCCGGATGGGCAACATATTCTTTAGTGACCAAGCTTACTTTCACATTAGAGGATATGTGAATAAGCAGAACTTTCGTTACTGGGATGTCTACAACCCAAGACAAATGCATCAAGAGCCTTTACATAAGCCTAAAGTAACAGTCTGGTCTGCCGAGTCTGCATCTGCAATCATAGGGCCTTATTTCTTTGAAAATCAACGTGGCCAAACTGTAACTCTGAATTCGGAGAGATTTGCCCAGATGTTAAATGACTTTTTTAGAGTAGAACTACAGAATAGTCCATCTTTCAACCAAAACACATGGTTCCAGCAGGACGAGGCTACAGCTCACACTGCTAATGTGTCCATGAATGCAGTGCGGCAGTTATTTCCAGAAAAAAAACATATCCCGAAACGGTACCGTACCGTGGCCACCTAGGTCACCCGATTTAAGTCCATGTGACTTTTTCTTATGAAGATACTTAAAATCCGTTGTTTACAAGACAAATCCGAGCACTGTGACACAAATTAAAGAAAATATTCGAGCCGAAGTCAGTAGGATACCCCAGACGCTCTGCAAACGCGTTTTTGAAAACATGCGTGCTAGACTCGAAGAGTGTGTCAGACTCGATGGCCGCCATTTGGAAAACGTGGTTTTTAAAAAATTAAATCCACATTTGTTGTTATAAAGTTAAAATAAACCTATTGTGTTTTAGAGGTGTAGTTTTTTTTTTACAATTTTTCAAACATTGAAATCTGCCACTGGACAGCCTGCATATACATATATACACATTACTATTTCTTTCCGAGATACAAGAGTTACTATTTCTATCATATTTTACTATTAATTTGCACAATAATTATGACGACATGCTAATGACACAGGGAAATTACATATTGACTTAAATGCCTTTTAACTTTATATAATATTACGTTTCCATATTACGACTTACATTGTTGCTGTCCGAAGTTTATTAGCGCACACTTGAACAGGATAAGTACGGAGTAAATTTACAACGGTATAATTTTATTCAAGTCATACTACACAAACTATGTTAGGCCAATATTTCTAGTCTTCTAAACTGACATAAATAATTTAATAATATTTTCACTTCTTAAATATCAATATTTTCATATTGACTTATGAGAGATTAAAAAATCAGCACAAGAGGCACGATTTTAAATTTGTACAAATTATTTCACATGCATTGCACTGACATTATTGCTAGGACCCAAGAAAACCTCAAACAGGCATTTCTAGCACTAGACAAACAGGCCAAAAAAATGTACCTTTCAATAAACCAGACCAAAGACAAATACATGCAATTTATGACCAACTCAGACTCCTCCACGCATTTTAAAATCAGTGATTACAAATTGAAACGTTGAATTCTTTCATCTGCCCTAGATCTGAAATCAAAACCGGCAACGATTTGGCTCTCGAACTGAAAAGGTGAACAACTGCAGAAAACAAATATTTTCATGGACTAAGAATATTTCTGAAATACAATAATATCAGAAAAAAACACTAAACTATTGTTATGCAAAAGCTTAATGAGATCAATACTTTTATATGAATCTGAAACGTGAGCATTATCCCGAACTGATGAAAAAAAACCCTTGGATTTTTCGGAAGAAAAATCCTCAGCTCCATTTTTTGATAGGTTCTTTGACAATGGGCTTTGGGGTAGGAGAACTAATATCGAACTTTACCCCTTTTATAAAGAACCACATGTTATAAAATTTATAAAACAACGAATGAAATGGGCCGGCCATGTAATTAAAATAAAGGAAGATAGAATCACAAAACGAATTTTTCTGGCCAAACCAACTAGCTCAAGAGGAAGAGGAAGACCTAAATTAAGATGGACGGACTGCCTACAAAGTGTCTTCGACGCTCTAAACATAACGAATTGAAAAACTGTGATGCCCAAAACGAGGCCTTGGAACAGTCTGCTTGAGAAGGCCACCGAAGACTGTCGAGCTACTGATGATGATGAATTATAATAACTAAAAATTTACATCATTTACAGATTCTTTTCTCATGGTAATCGATGTAACATCTCTTGTAAATATATTTTTTTATTCGCAGAAAAAACGGAAATGACCTGAAATAATGAGAACCATTAATCAAGAAAATTATTACAATATATTTATAAAACATTTTAGAAATTGCCTCCGACACTCAATTTCACTTTAATATTTCGATTCGACTCGCGTCGCTGCCTATCTCTTCCAGCATTCATCGTTTTGTTATAAGTAGAAGTGGATATTGTACAAGCTACAACTTTATATGATCTAATACGCCTGTGGAGTCGCGTCGTCGTGAACATCGGCTGACAACTATATCAATAAGATCAACTCGTGCGAAAGGTGAAAAAGAAAATACCAAATCTGAAATTGGCGTTGCCCCATCAGCCTATTTTTGTACAACCGTATTTATATATTTTTTTCTCGTCTTGGGTATTGTTTTACGAAATATATTTACATAATTTTCCTGCTGAAGCTAGACGTCCTGTTTGTTAACTTTAAATTAAATAAACCATAGGTTATATAATTTCTCTAGGTTATATAATATCTCAATTTATTTTTAATAAAATTGCAATTAAATCATTAATAATAATAAAAAATTTCCGTGATGCTTATTTCTTTATTTTCAAAGTTGGAGAATTTTGTTCAAAATGTCGCATAAAGGGAAAACATTAAGCAAATCGTAAATTATAATTAATAATAAGTAAATTGTTAATGAAGTTTCCTTTTACAAATGTTTAAAATAAATACAACTTAAGTATTCCAAGTCCAGCCTTAAATCACATTGAAAAATAATAGAAATATTTGTGAATTTCTTTATAGACCCGTTTATCTATTTAATTGTTTTTTCCTTCGTCTTCCAGCGCGACATATCGAGAACACGCCCTGGAGCTAGTTAATGGATGCGTTCAGGAAGCACAAGGAGAAAAATTGTGATTTTGACCCTAATTTGTTATTTTAAAACCAAATAATAAATTTATGTTTTCAAAAACATGTTAGAATATATGTGTGGGAAATAGAAATTCACACCTTTACAGGTAATATAAAAAATCACAGGCATACGTAATCAATTATCCGTAGGTAATGGTATTGTGTACATGCTTAAGTATAACTACTGGTGTACCAGCTTATCCTAATGTGTAGGAAAGCAATTATCTGTCTCTAATGCGTAACGCAATACTAAAATTGTGTGGTTGTTGCACTGCGTTTTGCATTATATATCTGAAGCTTATGGGCTCAGCAAATTTCATATGGTATCAAGCTTAATACTTTAAGCTAATAAGTTGTTCTACATGGCTTGTAAACCACACCGTACAAAGTTGAAAATTATGCAGAGTTTCTTTTATATAAAGCATTGTGAGTAAACTTAGTACAAATAGTTGAATGACAAGTAAATATAATATTTAAGTTATTAAATACCCTTTTATCAACGTCTACAAATTTGCCACTTTTAGTATTATTTAGTGAATTTTTAAATAAAATTTATGTCTGGTAACAGATAGCAAAGGAAACAAAAAAAACATTTCAAATATCTGATGGTGTTGGCGCGAAAACAAAACTAAAAAAGAAGAAAACTTAAAACAAGTAAATCAAATTCCAATAATGTTTATTTATATTTAATAATAATATATAACGACTTTTTCGACTAGTTTCGACGATTACATGTGACGGTCTGAGTAACGCAACCTATGAAAAGTAAAAACGAAAATTTAATCCATTTACGCCCAAAGTAAAATTACCAGTAAAAACTATATATTTGTTTATTAATAGCTAGCGACATATATTTATAACAAAAATGGAAATAATTTTTTTTTCTTTATTTTTCAGAAAAAAAGCTGTCCCGAAATGGGGATACTGGGCTAAAATAGTGTGAAAATTTTGGAAACACTGTTTCTTAACACGTAATGTTTTCAGGCACTTTTTACAATGCCCACGCGCTTTTTTGTTGCAGATTGCACATCGCAAGTCTTGAGCTATTTTGTGAGGGTTGTGACCAATATACCACTGCAGACTCGGCACCACAAAAGCTGGTGGAAGTACATTTTGAGCGTTTGTGTGTCTCAAATAGTAACGAGGGACGAATAACTTTATATGGTTTGTCAAAATTTATTACCACCACCTTCTTATATATTACCACCACCACCTTCTTATACTATAAAACCGTTAGGTACAAGAGTGGTGCTTCACCACTTTTGTACCTAACGGTTTTATAGTATTTGCAATTGTAGATTTGACCCAGTACAATATAAAACAATACCCGTCTGCACTTGCTACCATCCAATTTTTGTAACCAAATCACATAAGCTTTCCTCTAGTAAATTGTTTAGATGGACGACGCCCAAAATACTTCACGATTGATTAATCTACAGACAGATTTTAATGAAATACTCCCCACTTCAAAAACTTTTTCACAAGGATACTAGCGAGCGAGAGGGAGTACTATCAACATCTGCCCTGTACTTGCAGCAGAGGCAGTGTTGTCACAGAAGTAAAAGTATTTCCTGATTTCAAGAAATCTGTTTCTTGACATAGATTTCGTAATGACGGACATATTACAATATTCGTTTAAAGATCAGTATGAACGTTCTCTTGGTAGCGAATGATAACCTGTCAAGATAAGAACGTGGATGAACGTTTTCAATTCATCAATAGACACTTTGAAATTATGTTTGTTCTATTGAGCTTTGTAAAGCTGTCAATTTTGAAGTATCATATTCAACACTTCCTTATTAAAAATTTTGTCATATATATTCACAGCATTTTAATTTTTTAGTTCCTCAATCAAATGATCTAATTTGGCCTGCACTTTTTTTATTGAGTGGAAGTAATAGCTTCATAAGAAGGATCACGCCTGCGCCAACGGGGTTCTTCAAATTTATTTTGGGTCTCTTATTCATAGATAATGGTTCTTCATCGCTACTATCCCATTCTTCTTCCCCTCTAACAACAAATAGTCTTCTTGGTATATCCTGTGGAACATCATTATCTTCAATTCAATCGTAATCGCCTCTTCTTCATCTGTCAGTACACTTGGTTCTGGAAGAAGAGTCGCTAAGTCGATTCTTACATCAGAGTCACCTTCATCCATAATAGCCTCCAATGGTTCATAAAGCCCTTTGTAATCATTGCGGCAGTCAAAACTCTGACGCGCCATTTTTTATTCAAATATACATAATAACGGTCAAAATATACCAAAAAGTTACATTAAATGTGCCCATTGGCCCCATTTGGGGACACAGCTACAAAAAACCCTTTCACTTTATTAGAAACATAGTTTTTCCTGATCATTTGTTTTTATTTTATAGGTTACAATATATTTAATGAATTAATAAATTAATTTATTAAAGTTGTCTAAAATATATATTAAACTAATACTCACTTCTCGGCAACAGTTTTGCGTAAAGTCCACACCACTAAATCAATAATATAACCACCTTGTATACTCCAAAATATAGTTTTATCTTAGGAAACGTAAAGAGACACTACTTAACTTTACATAACCATCATTATAATAAATGTTAAGTTTAATATTAATAAAAACATAATTAAATGAAACTACGTGATGTAGTTATATTTCTACTTTCTTTAAGTTCTTTACCACGACCTAGGTTTTGTTGTACTACAACATCTTCTGGTGGGCTATTAGCAAAGCTCTTTGCTAATAATCTTTGCTAATAATTAATTTCTAGTGAATAATGAATTTCTACAAAATTGACGCAAAATACATTCAAAATAAAAACGTAGTTTAAGAATCGTCCTCCTTTAAGAACTTCGACGTTGGTGTCGACTAACTGCCGCTAGATTTATTATTTAGATAGAATTTTTTTTCAGGAATTTATGATAGAAACTTCTTTAAATATGGCCGAGGTAAAAATCAATCTTTGAAGTGATATTACCTGATAAAAAGAGATTTAGAAAATTTACTGACTTCAAACATTGTAGAGAATATCTGCAACAATTGCATAAAAGATGAAAATTTCCATAACAAATATTGTCTAAGTGTGATGATCAGCCCAGCCCTCTTATTCGCTCTATTTAATTTTTATTTACATTTGCTGCTAGATTATAGCGACAATGAGAAAGTTGAAAGAAACGTACACACGAGTATTAGTAAGGTGAAATTTATTCACGTGTGATCTCGTAACAATGAGATACGCGCTCCATGTCGAAAACTCGTCTTTATATTGTTCACCTCAACGATTCTACGCAAACGTAGCCTTTACGAGCAAAAAAAATAAAAATATTATTTCCGTTTGAGATAAAATAATAAATATTTCATGTTTGAAATAAAACATGGTTTCTTATTTCGTCTCGATCGCGGTACGTTCGCGATTGAATGTACTCGCTTCTGGCATAAGCGTGCTCTAAACATGTCGACGATGGAAATCACGTAGATTTTCAATTTTACAACCTATTTTCAAACTATGTATATTCCTTAAAATTTTCCATAATTTTTTATGCTTTAGCGAAATTAGTGTTATTTCCTAAAAATTCTTGATAAACATATATCAAACTGGCTTTTTATTGAGCTTATTTGTGATGCCGATTTAATAAAAATTATTATATCACCAACCATAAAATTAAAAATAACTAAATTTTCCATCCGTTATCCATGTTGATGGATAAGAAATTTCAAAAGAATTAAAAATATTACGATGCTATTTTAAAATCACTCCATGGTTTATGCAGTTATTTATTAATACGACAGTGGAAAATTTTACATGAATGTTATAATAACGTTCAAATTTATGACCTCTACTGATTTCCGTCAAGGTTGTCGTTTACGGTAATTTGAAACTTAAAACGTATCTATAGGTTTCATTCCACTTTTAAGTGTTCCCGTTTTAAAAATACTTGTGATCTTTTCTTATAATCTGAACTATTAATATCTCAAATCAAAATAAAAAAAACGCATGTTCATGTCCACTGTCACGCAGTTATTTGTTGTGAGTAAGATTTGAGCACATGTAACCATCTGCTTAAACGCAAGGTGAAATTTATCGAAGATATGTTTTAAATATTTGTCGATAATATTTGAAACTAATTTCCTAATATTCCTTACTTCGTTGCAAGTAAAAAAAACCTTTTAGATTGTTTAATACCTTCGTTATTTTTATGAGTATTATTTTATGTACAGAAATAAAAAAGAAAAATTATCATATAGGCTGGTAAATATTATATTTAAAATTCAAGCATTAAATTCTTATCGCATAAATTGTTATGAAAACGAAGTAAAACATATTTCTTACAAATGTGTAATTTTAAAATAAAATGTGTTTGTGTAATATTCAAAACTAGGTTTTTGTACAACACATCGCTGTAACACAGAACTTGCTTTCTCCTTACCGATAAGCTGCTTGAAATGACGTAATCAATTTGAGTTTTTATAAAATATTTTGAAAAGAAAAGTTACTTATCATTTCACACTTAGCGAGATAGAAATGAAGTTTGTACGTTTCATATAAAATTGCACGCTTTCAGGTGAAACGTAAAAACTTCAAACGTACGAAGAACACTGGACCTAGCGACTTATAACACAAGCATACCGAGGATTGACGGGAAGGTCATTGAACTACTCGTAGAAGAGGTACGGAGCATTGAAATGGTTATGAGACTCTGAAGACCGTAGACAGGCAGAGGGCGAGATAATCCTCCGGTCCGGTAAATTACTCTAACATCGTGGTCATCTTCTGTAATTCTACCGTAAACAATATATTCAAGTTTAAAAGTATTTCAGCAGGAACGATATAAATTGTTTAGAATTACTAAATGGTATTGCTGAAGATTATTTAGGCCTATGCGCAGATTTCAGCATATTATAAGAACAAGGTGGTATTTACATACGGGCATTTTGAAACTATTTTACATCTTTAAAACTTACTATACTCTTATCATGGAAGACTTCATCGGTAAGCAAAATGTCAGCCTCAACAGTAAGCAAAAAAGCTTCATAAAGATGTCTTCTTCTTTATGATTTACATCTTATTAAAAAGTGAATTGTGAATGGATATAAATGAACATCATATTGACAACCAAATGCTCGATATTCAATGATGTGTTGGTGATTGTGATATAAAAACTAGAAACAATCATTAAACGAAAAGGGTATGGTAAATCTCCACGTCGGAAAAGTCCCATTTGACTAAGTTTGTACTCGTCTAGCAAACACCAATTTCCAAAACTCCGGAGGCTTTTTACTTATATTCTCCAATCACTTTGAGTGCAAGTGCGTGAGAGTGAATGACTTAAATAACATTTACGTTGAAAAGATGGTGGAAATTATTCTTGCAGAGGGTTCCCCGTTCCAAAGAATTTATCCTACCAAAAGAATTGGAAAACTTTCAAATTCAACTCTCTACATCATATATCTCTACATTGTATTTTTAAGAGATCTTTTCATTGGACATAGCCAATTAACTATTCTTAAGACCGACAGTAGTGGCGTATTTTTGTCGAGATCAGAGGTATTCAGGGCATGTCGAGAAGTTCTAGGAACAATAACTACATACAATATGTATTAATAAAATTATTAAAAAAATTATCTAAAGCAAATCCAGTCGGAGCTGAAATGACTTACATCTTCAATTTTCAATGAAATGATTTCCCCCACAGTATTGGAATAAATCTCCAAACTTGGACTGAAACATATACATCAAAGACGTATATACATCAAAGACGTATACATCATACCTTGATTTGCAGATGATGTAGTGGTAATAATGTCGCTGGGCGATATATGGAGGTTATAATGTCGCTGGGCGATATAAAAACCATGCTCGGGGATGGGCCTAATGGAGTAGCAGATCTTGAAATGAACGTGGATTAAATAAAATCATGCCAACATCCATGTAATACTTATATACAGAAAATGCTGTTCTCGTATTTGCTGATTATTATACATACTAAGGCAAACTGATCAATTAAATAAATCCAATTTAGAAAAAGAGATTTCAATTTTACAGTGTCCGGGAATATTCACCGTATCTTTTGGTCTAACTCAAAATAGAGGCCATAATTTTAAAATTTATCAAAATATAAGAAGTAGTAATAAAGTAATAACGAACAAATTAAAGCCAAAAATACGTTTTTGAATTTTCACCTTATTTTTTACCCTACAATAAGCAACGCACACACTGCATACGCTTAACAAATTTATAACTAGTTATTATTTTATAAAAATTAAAAATTATATTTCAAAAACCAAATAGTCCTTTAAAAACCATGTAAAAGAGAACGTCAGACTTTCATCCAAGTGTTTGGAAATACACAAGTGAAGGACCTCCCCTACTACATTCACTTTTATTATGGTATCCAAAAAAAAGAAATATCCCGGAGGAATAAAAATAGTTCTTGTTATGTATTGTCCATTGACAGGCATAATGAATTCATCCAGTTTGTGTCCAATATTTCAAATATTATAAATACATTACCACCTTACGATTTATAAAAGATTACAAAACACTGCGTAAAGGTAAAATATTTATTTTTTTATAGGCAAAAAACCAAAAAAATTTTTTTCTTCGAAATAACATCTTCCAACAGTCTATATGAAACATTTGATATAATTTTAATAAGGTTTGTTCCTTCCCCTACCCTGTTTACTTTTGCGAGTGACTCAGGATGCTATTCCTATTAAGGATGCTGATTCTATAATCAGACATCTAGAATATGGGAATAATAAAGTTTTTCTAAACTTCAATTCCTTTAACTTGAACACTTCTATCTTTTGTTTTTGTTCGTAAAAATTTAGTCCCGAATCAAATCTGGAGTTTAAATAAATGACTTTATCAAGGCAAAAAAGATACTTTTCACTCGAATTCTGGACGATAATGTTGATGTCAACATGAAGCATTATATAGCCTGAAATATCTTGTATATTCATCCTCCCAACCTCGTTTGTCAGAAACTTGAATAACCATGATTCAAAAAGTACATGTCTTTTCTGTTAAAAAATGTAGTCAAATCGGTTCAATATTTTTATGGAAAAGATGAATTAACACACGGCCCAACAATACTACATAAAAATGTATCAATAAAAATTGAAAATATTTCAAAGTCTGGATTATAATCACGACATAATTTTGAATCGATTCAAATATATTGAAAGGTTCATTACAAAACCCAATGACCTAACATTAATGTTGTAAAGCTCGTCAAACTAACAAATACTGATTTCCGAAATGCTTTCGTTATAATGAATATTTCATTGATGTACTTTTCATTAAAACTAACGATGACAACTTGTCTCGTAAAGATAAATATGGAAATAAAATTCATAAAACTCCACGAATCGCCATCAAAACGTCTCAAACAGAGGTACTATATAGTTTGTGAAGTTTGAAATTATTATTTGAGCAGATATTTACACCTTTCTGTGACGTCAAATATCCTATTGACCTGATCGTTGCCGAAATATTTTAGTAATATGAAAGCATTTTTTGTTATGGTGAATTTCGATGAAAGATAGACGTCTACGAGTAGACCAGTTTCATTTTGAACTTTTCCTAGTATTTGTGGGTCGACTAAACTAGGAGCGCTATTAGTTTTGTTTGATATCGTCGTCATATGTATCTGGCTGTCGGTTATGGCAAAATATTTTAGGATTTATATATTTAAGCATTTTATTACAAATGATTGAGAAAAAAGTAGGTTTTCACAAAATATACAATTTTTGTAACAATTTGTAGCAAGACCATTTATCGAACTGTAAAAGTGATTACAAAAGAAATAGCTTAAAATGATTACTACTTACGAAAAATTTAAAAAAATATGAAAAGATCGCGAAAGTTCTAGAACTATAATCCAATATATGGTAATGCTATTGCGTTTCATAATATGTTATACGAAATTAATAAAAGCTAATACTGCGATTAATAATACCTATGTAAACTATTAAATTAAAAATGATGTATTCAAATTAAAGTAAATTCCACCATCACCTGGAGAATTGTAAAATTGTGGCTAAATATATTGATTTAAATATATATATATATATATATATATATATATATATATATATATATATATATATATATATATATACCTGTTAATTCTTTTTATTAATGGTTTGTTCTAAGGTTCAACTTAAAAAATGAAGTAAACAAGTATCGCACCTTAAAAGGCAAGAACCGAACCTTTGTTATATAACTATTGTGTCTGTCTTTCGGTCATAGTTGATTTTATTGGAAAACGTTTGATGTACTAATTTGAAATTTAATGTAATGACAAAGCAAATTAAACGACGTACAGCCCAATAATTAATACTCAAAAATGTTGGCTGCAAATATTAGTTTATTCGATTTGATAAAGGTTTCAAAACAATTTTCCACATTTTATGTAACAAGATGCTAAATAAATCTCTCTGCCTTTTCTTCACTCTCGAACTATTGAAGTTAAAATTATCAAAAAATAGCATTACTAGAAATTAGATAAACTTCTAGTAATGCTATTTTTATGTTTACTGAAATAATCTAACGACGACTAAATCTAGTTTTTAATGAGTTAACGATATGTTAAAGCTGTGTCTGTGCTAGGCAATATATAATATTTATACGGCCACAATATTTGTTTATACATGTAAATATTAGTAATATTTTTAAATATTTGAATAGAAATACTATGTTCACCTAAATGTTTATATGTGCATTAGTTCAGAAACCTCGTATAAATACGAATGACATTTCGAACTATGATATTTTGATATTTTTTTTATTTATTAACATATATTTAACTCAAACCGATAAATAAAGTAAAAAGCCGTACACAATATTTAGCAAGTAAAGTTTAAAATATATAAACCTCTTACTGAGTCATTCCACTTAGAACTCTAGTGAACGGCGGTCACATAAAACGCATGAAACCGACCCT
Source organism: Druceiella hillmani (assembly GCA_039881145.1). Lineage (NCBI taxonomy): Eukaryota > Metazoa > Arthropoda > Insecta > Lepidoptera > Hepialidae > Druceiella > Druceiella hillmani. The sequence goes on along the minus strand of JAYKKI010000018.1, from coordinate 35,522,602 downwards.
TCTTTAAGTTAAATGAATTTCTTGTGAAAATGTGAGTTTTGAAAGATCAGTAGTAATAAATTTACTCGGCAGTAAAAATTGAGAATAGAGGATCCATAATGGCAATACGAGAGGACTTGTAATTGAAAATTGTGAATTCTTTAAAAATTTCGTCTATTATCACTTTAATTTCACAGTGCAACGAAATGCAATATATTTCATTGTTGATTTGATAACAAAATATTTAAATAAGTATTTCTTCATTGGAGAAGGAATATTTATATTCTGTTGCTTTAATAATAAACTACCTTCCTAAATTTTAACTGTGTATATATATATATATATATATATACATATAAATATATAAATATATATATATATATATATATATATATATATATATATATATAAGTCAAAAGTAATTCAAAACAAAATCATGTGTGTAAAAACGTTTCGTACGTAAATATTTTGACAGCGTATTTCGACAGAAATAAACACTTCATTTTTATTAACACCTAAATTAAACTGCGTTGTGTAGTAATAATTTAAATACAGTAAATATATAATACTACATCAGGTAGTTTCATTTAGTTGTGAATAAAAATTATGTGATAATGAATTTTTACAAAATTAAGGCCAAATATATTCAAGAAGTAAACACGTTGAAGTTTGAAGAATCCTTGGTGAGAAGCCATACTAAATTTGATTCGACTTAGCATTTTGTTATTCAAACATACATCAATTTTCTTCCATCAAAATTTCATTTTTCAGAAAGGGGTATGTATGAAATAAAAATAAATCTGCTCAGTGCAATACATATGGATAAAACTTTCATGAAGCAAAATTTATGATTTCCTTAATTAAAATTATATCTGAAATTATTTTGCAATTTCATTGTGGAATTATTTCATACGTAAATTGAAGCATCGCCTACAGTGAATAACAAAACGAAATGCAATAAAATCGTAGTCTATATATTTCAACTGCAAATAACAATTTAAAAATTAGAAATAAATATAAAATAAATAAGAACAAATATTTACGAAATTTCTTTCGTTGATTTTAAAAGAAAGTTAAATACATAGTATTTACAATGAATTTCACTTTCTTTACATGTCATTAATTCAGAGTCTTTTATTCAGTTGTAATATGCTCTATAGGACAAATATGGAAAAGTGGCTAAAAATGTGCCTATATTTATGTACGCGCGTTAGAAATCATACTTCTTTGGCATAATACAAAAATAACTTTATTTAGTAAGTTTTGCAATTAATTAATAGATATAAAATAGTAAAAGGACTGAAGCGTGAGTATAAATACAGTTGGTAAAATCTAAATTCAATGAAATCATTGAATTTTAAATAATTTATAATTTATAATGCAAATAAATATATATCGAAACTTAACTTACTTAAAAAAATACACTTAAAATATATTTTAAAAAACTTATTAGCACTATTTCTATCACGAATATTCGCAATAAATATTTTTTTTTATTATCAGCATATGGACCACTATTAAATTTCGATTACTAAAAATAATATTTAAAAACGCAGGTATACCTTAGATTTGTATGAACACAAATACGTGTAGTACACAAACAAGTGTAGTTACAAACACTTCAATAACTGTCATGAATATAGTATCATTAACTACATTCATTTTTAGTGAGCAACATCATTCGGTCGATTTTTGTTGCATCGTGCACGCATCGTAAAAATTCATTTTTATAATTTTTTCGTAGCACGCCTAAAGTATAACTTCAAAAATTATTTAAATTTGAATTTTTAGTAAAGATTCACAATAATATACCTTCAAATGGTGACGAACTTTTATGTAATATTGATTTCTTCAGTTATTCTTTAATTCAATGTATAGTTAATGAAACTCTTTTTAACATAAAAAGGAAGAATACTAAAAACGTATATAATTATAATAATATAGACGAGATCAACTTTCGGTCTAAGACACCGTGCGCGAGTATATGTGTAATGATTTTGCGTGTGAGTATACGAAGGTTAAACATTATCCTTAAAGCTGCTTTAAACGATAATTTTATAATACTCTGTTGATTCCTGCAAAAGTACTTTTCTAATTTATATACCATACGACACGAGACATTTAAAGTAATTCTAATATTTCTTTTGCCTCTAAAATTTCCATTCCTCCTCTAAACGTTGTCCAATATAAATTATTACGCTATGCGCAAGTTATTACGTTTTATCACCACGCCAAACGTGTAGTTTTTCCTTTTGAGGTACAGAATCTTCTTATGTACGTTCACGTGAGAATATCATTCGTATCTCATAAGAAAGAGTCTGCGTGATCTTAAATATATGAATATCATTTCTTCAGCTTGCTATTAAAAGCCACTATTTTTTATATTATAAGGATATGCTCCTTGATAGATTTTTGACCATCTATTTTTCTTAACTTCTTTAGTGTGGGACATAATATCAAAATACGAATAGTATATATCTTTAATTTTAAGACCATTATTTAAACATTATTAAAAGTCATAAACATCTGTTTAACATTTGGGGCTCATGCATGCATTAACGAACAAATAGATAACATGTATATTATTTTATTTCCCAGACCCATCAAATTTTCATAAGCAGTTCTTACATAGCATGCAAATAAATAAGCATACACATATTTTCAAAAGAGTTGCTATCTTCTCTCTTGTATATTTATAGTACACTGAATTCTTTTTGAAAATATCTATAATGAACTCAGCTTTAACTTTTCTCCCTTTATTATGTGACTTGTTCCTGTCGTTTCCAAAGTAATCACATACGAGTACTTACTTTTCCAAACATTACACGAATGTTTTGAAATACTTAGAAAAGTAAGTATGTTATCACTTTGGAGACGACAATAATCAGTTATATAATGAAGAAGTTAAAATAAAAAAACCGATAATTCACTGCAGCAGCTACTAAAATGTGGAATGATATTTAGTACAAGTTTTATACAGTTTAACCATTAAAATCCTGTAAAATTAAAACAATCAATTACTCTCCAAAAATTGTTTTTTTTTCAAATACATTGATGCCTTCTTTCATATCCCCATCCTTCTTCCCTCTTCTTCCTCATTTAGGCGTGTGAAAGCGATTGATCTACAAGCAATAATAACACAAATAAAAACATTAATAGAAATAGTAAATAAATGTCTGTTTTCATGAAAATGTAAAATGTCTCATCGTAAACCAATTTGGTAATTGATTCATCAAAGGTTGCATTGTGTGTGATAAAACTCAGATGTGGTAAAAGAGTTTGTTTGCATTTCACGTATTGAAATTATAAAGTTTTAAACTAATTCCTTGCACAAAAGAATTAATCAAAATTTTGAAGGAAATTTATATAATCATAGAACTGAGGTGAAGTGCATGCATGATATGTATGCAAGTACATAAAAGTCTTTCCCCGTAACTATTTGAAAAGAAATGTTACCAGGAAATATCCTGTAACAATTGATTAATCGACAATCAGAAAAGCTAACAGTATTATAGTCCGATGAACGGTGCTTGTGATATAAACCCTTTAGAAATTCACTTCACTATGGATATATTTGAACGAACGAAACCTAATTAAAAAAAAATTGATTTCTGTGAAATGTCTTCAAAATTTTCTAAAAATTTATTATTTTCTTCAAAGTCGTCTTACCATGTTTTGTTCTTTTACACTCTAACGGATACGAAATGTTTTTTTAAATTTTAAAGCTGTAAAGAAATGTTTTTTTTAAATTGTTGCAGAATAAAGTTGCCTTATAGGAGAGAGTTATTAGGTAACCAACATCGAAACTTTAACAATTGCCATATTAGCGGTATTACATAGCAGCATTACATCAATCAGGGGACATTTCTAAATTTAAAATTAAATCAAACGTTTATCAGATAAAATGAATATTCTCTTCATGTTTACATTATAACTTCTCCGGGGAGTTAGAATATATATGTTTATAACGTAATATTATAATGAATATACATTTCTTTATCAAGTTCATGTGCTTTGGCTTATGAAAATCGTACATTTATTTTGAGGTACTATTTCAACCACAAAGGTTATGTAAAATTTTTGAAACGCGGGGAATAAAATACGGCATTTAGATGCAGTTAAATCCTAGGTATTATAGATGCTTTATTTCTTCACCTTTAATACAATCCCCTAATTAATATTTTAGTACTACTTAATGCCAAGTTTGGCGTGTTTAACGCAAGCAATAATTCAAGAAACTTTTGGATGCATTGTACTTGTTTGATACCTGCGAAAGTAATATTACGAAGAGAATAGTAGTACATATACAGCTTTTTTTAGTTAAAAATTAAAAGGAGTAGGACGATTTGAACAACACGGAGAGAAAGAAAAGTTTTCGAACACAAAAAATGTAATTTTTTTACAAGTATTAAACCAACTGTTAGAAAAAAAATCGGTCAATAATTGCTAGCTATATATATGGTGTCCTCCTACATACACACGTACATGTTAAGTATAAGGAGACCTGTAAGGAGACCTTTTTCTGCGACAAATTTAGGTATACATTTTTTGCAACTAAAAAATTGCACAATTTTTAGAGAAATATTTTTCTTTCTAAAAATGTATTAAAAATTGGTTACTTTAAAAATTATTATAATTACTCCTATCAACATAATTTCAGGGTGGCATACTAGTCGATAATAAAGTACAAACCGCTTTAGGTGGAAAGAAGAAAAACTCTTGGCTGGATTTATAAAATGTTTACAAGCTTTTTTAGCTTTTAATATAAATTTCTCCAATGTAAAATATTCAGCAATTGAATGTTTTACAAATATAAAAATGCTAGGAATAATGAAATATATTTATTTCAGTACATTAATTAGTTCTTGTATTTGTCTTGTTTAGATATTTTATAAAACTGCTTTTCGTAAACGCAAAGAGTTCGTTCTTATAACAGCGATATAAACCAGTGCGTAGCGGATTTTATTGGTAAAAAATCGCTCCACCTACCCAAGGTGGTGACTCAATCTCGATGTTTACGTTTCCCTCCAATCACCTTTACAAAACACGTTTTACAAATTGAATAAAATAATTTGGATTAAAATATATTGGATTTAGGATTTCCACGTTGTGCAGATTACGTTCAAGGCTTTCGAATAATTTGAATTACAAATTTTAGGTTGCCTTTACTAATGGCACACCCACCGTTTTTTAACCTACGCTGATTATTAATACAATTCATTAACAAAATAACTAATAATTAATATTTTGTAACATATATGTTTCTGGTTGTCGTTTTTAACTTGTGTTTAGATGTATGAATTTTATCACGCTGAATACATGGGGGTGATTTTTATCTCATATATGGTTACTACAGGCATGTCTTTGGTTTAATAGTAAACAACTTATTTTTTGTCATCGGTCAGTTTAAATTAACTCGTTTTTATTTTTAACATTATTATTTGAAAATAGGGAATAACAAATTTCAAACGTATTTCATTAATCTTCGTGAATTATTCACTTATTGACACTTACGAAGATACTCGCTTAGAAGAAACTACTTTATATTCAATGTGTTAATGGTGTAAAATCGGTATAAGGCTTTCATGAGGCTGTGTCAAAATGATGCAACATCCGACTCTTCTAGTATCCGTATTACTTAATCGTGAAAAAGATAATTAAATTATGTTTTTCTATTTGGAGTAATATAAAACCACCTCTTTATAAAATTTACTTATAATTATTGATACTATTTACAACTATTAACGAGTAATTTTTATAAGAATGATTAAAGAATGTGACAGGAATAAAATATAGTATTTTATAAATGAGTAACAGTCAAATGATGCTGAATGCAATTCACTAAAAGAGACTCTCATTTGTTTAAATAAGTAAAATGGAGTAAGAGGGGTAACAAAACTTACGGCGAGAGGGGTAAATAAAATATTTTGCAATGCAATAAATGCATAGAAGGCTAGAAGAGGTATAGGTGTGTAAAGGTTATCTTTAAAACCACGCTTTAGGACGTAAATAAATATGAGATTAGTTAAGTACTCCTTATTATAATTCACATATATATGTCCATACAAGTATTATAAGAACTGATGAATATTCACTAGACGAAGACTAATTTGAAGTACATGTAACAAATCTTTCTTAAAACTTATGGATTTTGAGTACCTTCCTAGACAGAGGAAGCTTATGATATCAATAAAGAATCACAGAAATGTCATTTCCATATATTGTGATTTCGTTAGCCAGTTTTTTTAGAAATTCTGAGTTCCGAGCCTCCTTATTGTACTATTGAAAAATATGATATATAGTTAATGACGTAATATTCTTCTAAGTTATAATTTTGCTTTAATGCTGAATGCGTAAGTATAAAAAACAGATAAAAATTCAGTTTCAGCAATTTTTAAACTTATAACTTGGATAATTTAAAATATGTCGTGGTGATGAATAGAAAAAAAAACAATTGTTAAAATGAAGCTAATAATATTTTCTCTTGGAAGAAATTGCATAATTATTAAAAAAATATCATAGATTTCAATTACAGGTTAAACAGTAATGACGAAGAATTGCATATTTAGTTTAAACCAATTTTTATCATCTAGCAAAATTGAGATTTGAATGCATGTTGAATAACAAGCAACTAATTAGGCACAGACTAACCACATTATCACATTTATCATTAGCGCTGATTAGAACTCACGTGATATTGGTACATAAAATTGATTTTATTTCCACCTTAAAATATTGTTAATAGCCTTCATTCGAAATTATTTTAAGCACAAGAAAATGGGGGAAAACGACTTTTAATTTCATATATTTTTTCCGAGAGCTTTTCTTTCTTAATATTGGTTAATAAAAGTAATATTTGTATTTAATTCCGAATTATTAAAAGAGTTGGATTTGCATCCCAGCATGATTAATTTAAGAATTATTTAGTAATAAAAATGTGGAAATTCGAATCAACCTACCATTTAAGTTATTAAGAAAACACACGTTAAAACTACTTCGTATACGTGTGAATCATCAGAAAATATTAAAAAAATGAAGAAGAACATTAATACATATAACGCCATCTATTAAAGTAACTGTAAAAGTAAACTTTTTAATTGAGTACACTCATAGTTAAATGAAATTACGTGATGTAGTATTGTTTATATTTTATTTAAATTCTTTACCGTATTTCAGGCGGACAATTAGCAATGATTGCACATCTTTACTAATAGCCTACCTGAAGATATTGTAATACAATGAAACCTAGGTCATGGATTAAAAGAATTTAAATAAAGTAGAAATAATACTTCACGTGGTTTCATTTCATATTGAAAAATGCAAAATACAAAATAAAAAATAAAATAAAAATACAAAATTAACCTTAAATATATTCAATATTGAGTAGTTTTATTAAAAAGCCAAACTGATTCTTCTTCTTTTTTTTCTGATCGATTGCAGTAAAACAAATTTTACCCATACACGAAAGAATCATCAGTAAGGAATTGATTGAATCTTTTTAGCTGTTCTTGCATGATGCGCGAATAAATAAGCAGACTCACCGATAAACGGACTAATATCCCGAAAACAATATTTTGTTTTCCATTAACTTTAATATGTACCCCGCAATAAATTCTAATAAATACCCTCCACACTCTATATTGAAAATAGATTCAAATTTCAAACAAATTGGAATAACGAAGCAAGCTCACATCGAATTCGTATAAAATTGAAAAATTGTATGAGCAGAAGTGATCAATAACTACCTCTGCCCTCACGAAGACATTGCTATTGGTCTCTTCTGCGCTATCTGCTTAGAGAAAGCTTATAACACTTCATTTCTATCCACATCTATTTCACCAATGTGTATAAGGGTGTAAAATTTCAATGCGCGTTTTAAATTTAGCGAAGCGCCTTCTATTAATGTACATAGATGCGTTATACATTTGTATCCGTCAAGTAGCTAGTCACTCTTTTTTTGTTGTTTGACTGTAGCGATGTATATTAATTTTTGAATACACGTATTATATTACGTGTTAAAATAAACATGCAAACAAACAAAAATATGAAAAACAATATTTTTGCATTTAATAATAAATGGAAAAGCGTAATATGCTGTTGGGCCACGACAAGGGCAACTTTTTCGTGGAGCCTCGATCTCACATAGGAAAAGTAATTAAAGGTTAAACAATATCTTCACTTTAATGAACTGTGCTTGTTCTCTCTGCCTAATTCATTTCGAATCGTTTAATAAAATACGTTTTGAACGAAACGTTTCATAAATCAGCATTAGAATTTTGCAAAATGTAGTTTAGCATAGAAAAATGCAAGTTCTAAAATGAGTATATAATTGATGTTGAAGACAGAAGAGTAATTGTGTGCAGGGGATTATATATTTACTAATTATATTTTTATCTTAATTACCTTATTAATATTTATTCTATAACAACACAAGCTCTATAAAAACTTCAGCCAATATATATTGATAAATCGCATAAATAGCAAATACTCGTATATCGACCCCAAATCTACGTCGACTCTCTAAAGTGGCTACTTTAAACATAGCAAGTAAAACACGATTGGATGGAGAGAGCGTTCACCAGGTGTGGAGCTATAAGCACCCCGGTTCTTTCACTTTGTAAATACTTTTCCTCCTAGCGTCATTGCTGTCGCTTACTAGAGTGGCACTTACAAATAGAAAAGTTATCACAGCAATGCTTGGGCGGGGTATGACTGAATAAAAACTCAAAATGTTTACTACTTGTATAAGATATTCAAAATAAATAAAACGATTCAAAGAATGAAATTAAAATGAAATTTGTATTAAAGGTGATCTATCAAAGACAAAAAAGTTTATTTCTCTCAGGTATTTTCGAATTTGCGGAGTGATGTCATATATTCATAAACAAATTCAAAGACAAATTTTGTGCTTGGAACTTATTCTTTTGTTGCACAATTTTTATTTTTAATAGGTTCTAACCAATTTCCTAAAAAGGTAATTTTTAGGAAATTGAAAAATCATTTAAAAATCACCTTTTTCCTAAAAATCAACTCTTTCGCTACAAAAGTAAATTATAAATCTGAAGCTAAATGTGTTAATTTTTTTGCAATGTATTGAATATTAGTCAATAGTTATTCAAGAATGACTCAAATAATTAATTTTTCTACCGTATCATCAATATATTCAGAAATTGTTTTTTTTATTTTATTTTTGAATATATTTGGCGTTAATTTTGTAGAAATCCATTATTCACAATTAAATTAAACTACGTGATATAGTATTATTTTTACTTTCTTTCAGTTCTTTACCACGACCTAGGTTTCGTTGTATTACAACATCTTCATGTGGGCTATTAGCAAAGATCTTTGTCACCTGAAGATGTTATAATACAACGAAACCTAGGTCGTGATGAAAAACTTAAAGAAAGTAGAAATAATACTACATCTCTTTTAATTCATTTTTAAGCTGAAACTACCATTACGGTATTTATTGTTTCCGATAAGTATATTTAAATGCTACGAGGAAATTATGTTAATCATTAAAGAATAGTCATTCTTTTTATTGTATAAAAACTACTTACACACAACAAAAAATATATAAAAGTAAGTGATAAATAAAATTATATAAACTACTCTTATTAAAAACGAAATGTGCATTCACATAAGTATACTTTTCATTAAAACCTCAAATCACTATTTTCTTCTTTTTAGTTGATCGATTGCGATAAAACACGACGCCAAACATAACAAACGACGAGCAGGCAAACAGGTAGAAATTTCAAAGACAATGTTTTATATTGTGTTTAATTTTCATACATGCTAAATATTTTTTTTTCTGTAATTATATAGATCTCTAATGTACAAAGAGGTTAATTCTACAGTTGCATTATGCATAGTATGGGCAAGAAGATGAAGTGGGGATTCAGACGAAAGGGCATTTTTTACACATTTCAAACTAATTTTTTTTTTATTTTAAGCTACATAGCTTTCGACTCGTACTAAAAAAATGTGTGAAAAATCCCTTACCTCCTCAAAAATTAAAAGAATTTAAGCCGAAAAATATAGAGTAATTCAGACTGATGGAAACTTTTGTAAATATTACAAGAAAGTTTCAGACATTTATTTTCTTTCTTTTATTTTCCTTTTGCTTCTTCCATTTCTACACCACAACCATAAAGTATGCACACACTTTATAAATAGATAAAGTATTGTAATTTTGTAACCGCTATTAATAATATCCTAGATGCGACACTTTCGGCGTGAGAATTTTACTAACATTAAGGGAGTATTGTTTTCTATCACACTCGGTTAATAGTGTTTTTTTCTATATGGATAGATTTATTTGGAAAGATCTAATATTAATTCACATTTAATTTTTTTTTATAAATACTTGATATTACTCAGCGATTTATTACGAACTTATAATCCCTTTAGTGTATACGTGTAGATCCTCCATAAGACCTACGAGGTACATAATATTTGACGCCACGCCAGTGCTAAATATATGTTTCATCATTATTGTGTCAATTTGAAACAAAATTTCAAAATACATTTACCTATTTAAATCATATTTTATCTCGGACTTTGCCCTATTTTATATTAGAAAAAGGTAAAAAAAATATTATTATAAAAAGGTAAAAAAAAAGTTAAATATGTGGGTATAAATTGTAATAAATATATATTCCTTTAAACATAATTTACCATAACTGACTTTTCATTTTTATTGTACCCATACAAAGTGGTTATACGACGGTATTCTGGACTAAAACGTCGTGCAATAATTAACCCATGAATTTAACGTGTTATATATATATATATTTATAATATATATTTTTAAACATATATATATATATATATATATATATATATATATGTATGTATGTATAAATATATATATTTTTTTTAATTAACACATTAGAAAGTTTAAACGTGAACATTCTCATTCCTTAAAGTTTTAAGGTAATATATATTTTGGGACGTAAATATGAGAAAAATAGAAGACCTATTTCAATTATTAAACCTTTTTATTTTTTTCCCAAATATTTCAAAAATTTCTGAAAATGTTTTAATAATAAATATTTTTCTTATCCTAATCAAAATGAAAAAAATCTTTTGAACGATTAGATTATTTTAATTATAAATGCGTGGTCATATATGTATTTATAATTAAAATACCAATTTTACCTGAATTACCTGAATTTAATCGTTATGAAGACCACAAGAACTAAACACGAAAACTTCTGCAAAAAGAGAAAAAATTATTATTTACTCATTTTGCTTTATAAAAAGTTAACATATATTTGTAAAAATAACCAAAATATTATTAGATTAGATCCCACCAATAAACTAATTCAATTAAAAACCGGTAAATAAATGAAATCCACCAATAAACTAATTCAATTTATACATTTCCAATATAAAAGAAAAATCTGCTCGTAAACTGAGAACTCTAACAGGAAACTGCGGGTCATCTGTCGACATCGAAATATGACTCCGATTTTCCGCGAATATTTTCCATCCCTTAACCGTAACAACTTGAGCTACTAAAGCTCATTTCATAACAACAGTTGGCAATAAATAATAAGTAAGAGTGATTGAATTTACGTCATATACAGTCGTCGTGTAGAGTTCTTCTTATGCATATATAATATATTGTGCACTCACTTTTGTGCAATTCATGTCAAAACAAAAATTCCTCTTTACTTTAAAATATAATTTCAAGTTAATTAATATCTTTATTATTATTAATATCTTTATTACTTTTTTAGTTTAGAATAAGACGAAAATAAATTTTAGCAAATAAGTTAAAAGTGATTGAGAACCTGGGTGCGAGAGTGTAAAAATGTAAGGTAATTATGAAACTTAATTTAGTATTACCAAAATACTAAAATAATTTCAGAATATATCGATGGCGGGTTGATAAGGTAATAAAGCTCGCTTAAAAGTTAGGCTTTCTAGGTTTCAAAAAACTCCTCACGTACGCGTGACGAGTTTTTTCAAAAACTATCTAGTCATCACAATCATTTTTTTAGTAACCGTTTGACATAACAACTTGAATTTGACACAATCATAAAGTATGTTAACTTCCATATATCTCAATAGTTAAAAATCGGATATATTTTTAGGGAAATTTTTAAAACTATTTAATTTTATATTTTCATATATAATGTAGGACATCGTCTGAAAGATTGTTCAAAAGATTCATATATATTTTCATAATTAAATTTTTTCTAATTGGTACATTTCTAGATATGCAAAAAAAAAGTTCATTTCGGAAAGGTATACTAGCCAATATATTTATCTGGTAAAAAGTCATAACAATATTTATAAGCAGTTTATATAACCTCAAATAATTAAGATTTAATTTATGTGCCAACACATATACGGAACTTTCTTAGTGTGCTATTAAAATATATTATTGAAAAGGTACACTAACAAAAAAATAATAAATTTTTAACAGTTTTCCTCATATTAGTGGGTGAAAGGGCACTAGGGAGTGGGTTTGAAAATATTACAAAATATTATGAAGGACCATAATATGAATGCTGTGCCTTTAGGTAGAGCGTGCATTTAAAAATTGCTTCAAAAATATTTTGTTACTTGTATTTTTACATGTATTCAACTGTACTGAAACTAGACGTGGAAAATATTTCAAAGATGTAAGTATCTTCTTTCGATAAAAATAAAAATAAAAATAAAATTGTTATATTTGGAGGTAACACTCAATGAATATAACATGACTCTTCTTCAACAAAGATTATTAAAAAACATTTTAAAAACTTGGAAATCTTTCAATAAATCACGCGAATCCCTGAGAGTTGACCAGACATGGTAGTCTAACCGTAATGTCAAAATCTCCGTCTTACAATCGCATTAAAACTATGCCCTGTTTTAATTATATGCAACCTCCTTCTTTGCGTCGCCCACCTAAAACGTGATAGGCGGGGTGCGTGTTTTTGGGGGGTTGAGCCGCACCGCCCTCCATCTTGTCAACACGTAGGTAACACGTGCGAGGTGATTTTTGAAACATGTCTGTTATTTTTTAATATTGAAATAATATGCTCATTTAATATATTTTTAACAAAAAACTGAATAAAGCATTTTTACATAATACTTCATAGGTTGTGACGTAATTTTCCAAAAGTGTAGACGTTTCATTCGTCAATTAGAAATTGTTTCATGACGAATTTTTGTTTGGCAGAACATGAAGAGCATAATAATTTATTAAATTGTTTTTGCTACCATTTTATTAAAAATTCCTTAAATTATAATCGTATTTATTTTTGAAATGAAAAATTTGATCACTTCGATAGAAAGAGCCTAATGACATTTCAGCAAGTATAACTTTGTAATATTGAACTGTGAGATGGAGTTGGCCAGATATTATTGTCTCCACATAATATCAAAATAGTATTATAATAGCCTCAAAATTGAGGGCTGTTCTAATTATACGGAGCCATCTTTTTTATAATAAACCACGCACGCAACAGCCGCACCGCCCGCCCACCTCGTAACAATGCCCTACCTTGCTTACATGCAGATAATACGCACGAGGTAACTTTTGAGACATATCAATTATTTTGTGTTATTAAAATAGTATGCTGATCAAATATTTGTTCAATAAAGTACCGTTGTGACTTAATTTCCAAAATGTGAAGGTTTACGTTTGTGAATTGGAAGTTGTTTCACAATTAATTTTTTTTTCGTAGCACGTAAAGTGTATAATAATGTATTGAACTGTTTTACCAGTTAGAATTGTAATTATTTTTGAAATGAAAAATTTGCTCACTTTGTCGAAAAGTGCTATTAAAAGCTTTCTTTTATTTATTACATAATGGTACTTTATTTCCGTCCCGGTACAAGATTTAAGTTTTAAATAGAACTTTAATTTTTGGAGACGATGGTTTTCAAAATGTAGTTTTGATGAGGTTGTTAAATAATGAAACCTTACTTCATTGCCCGTACAAGATTAATTGCAACTTAATTGTTAAAAGATTTTTTTGTAAACTGGTAAAAAAAAGTTTAAATTCACTAAAATAGTTTTTAATTTTAAATGATAACACAGATATATTGCAATTGAATTAGGTTTATTTGTTGGTAATTTTTAAACACTAGTTCAATGTGATGAACCAGACGTTCAGTGAATATCGTTTGAATTTAATCTGTTTAATAATTAAAAAAAAAATTATATCGATGTGAGTAAAACGCTTTAAATAAAGAAATAATATTTACCGAAAGTTTTCTTCCTTTGCGTTACTCACGTTTTATTCAGCAACAATAATGATACACTAGAATTAATATAGCACTTCTCCTACTAAAGCACGACTTAAGGCACTTTCGTAGGTGGCTGCCATGTTGAGTATTCTTTCCTAGAACTTATTCTATCGGAGCTCGAATGAAATACTACTACGGATATTAGTTTTAAAAACCTACGTTTATTTTAAACAAAATTTGTTAAAATCACGCAATCACATCTTGATAATTTATTAATGCAAGTCAGATTAGCTCGTTGCAATTATTTGTCAATTTGACCAAATAGTCACGCACGTTAGTCAAAAATAAAGTAATACGTGTATATATATATATATATATATGTGTGTGTGTGATATATATATATATATATATATATATATATATATATATATATATATATGCGTAATATGTCCATAAGAGCCTGCTATGAGTCAAAATTGCTAATGAATAAAAAAAACTGTTGAGAATTGGCAGTTTTACCTTTTGTCAAATGTTTTTTAATTATGTTTATTTTTTCATTATTGTTATTATTTAGGTTCCTACAAAAAATATGTATCAAAGTAACAACTGTTCAAGATGTAAAGATATTCGCGTCGTTGCATTCAAAATATGTCATTGTGATTTTTTGGGTTACTATAACGTAGTTAAGGTCAGTAATATTGTTCCATAATTGATCAAAGTAAGTAAAAAGTACTAAGAATGTTCAGGTTATATACAAATACTTCTGATTACTTTGGTATTTGGTATTTGAATAGGTATAACGTTTTACATACCAAACGTCTCTACTAATTGTGGAATTTGTTTCATAATTTCATTAATGTTGCCGTCGAATAAAACTTATCAAAAACGATATTTTAGCTTTTTATTTTTCCTTGAAAGAGTTCCAATGATGTAAGAAGTGATTTATATTCTTATAATTGTACCTTATCCTGCAGTTTTGTGACTTGAACTGTATTTGCACCAAGCGAGATTTTTTTGGTAATCATGCCTAACCATGTAGGCATGATGAACCCCAAAAAAATCTCCTTTATCATGTTAATGTTATTTACTTGCTAATACTACAAGCATTTAATATAAGATAAAAAAATATATAATTTTACGTATATCTTAAATCATCTGAATTTGTATGGCAGTGGCATCTGAATCACCATACCACCAGATGGTTTGTTAATAAAAAAAACCGACACCAAAGAATGAATCTTGTGACAAGCAATTAACACTACCAAATGTTTTCAGCTGTAATCTATTGGCTTTAAAACTTTCGTAATTTAATATTTATAAGCTCTAATATTGTAAAATAATTGCCAAATGCTACCATTTACTGATGGCCTATAATAAAATAATAGCGACTTACATAAAATATAAAACTATTAAGGTAATCTATTAAAGTGTATTAATTAGAAGCAGTAATGCTAAACTGACAGACGAAATAGAATAGTTTAAATGGCAGTTTAATCTGCTGGATAAACCTTAAATTACGGCCCAATTATTTTCTTAAAAGTCAGAAATCGTAGAAGTTATGACAATATTAATCTCATAATAATTATTTTCCATTATTTACAATAGGAATCTAATTTAAATTTATACTCATATTATACATATGTTAAGTATAAGAGAGGAAGCGAGGTGTATAAAAGAGGGAGAGTAGGATGTACCGTGACCGATGAGAGGCTGTTGATTTTCGTTTTGTACATTTGTTAAAATTTTTGAAGTTCCGAAAATGAAAAGGAAAAAGGGAATCTTAATAAAATTATACAAGTGTTCGTATATCCACCTCTCAGAGACATTTCTTTCGGAAACCGCTTAACGTGGAACCTTGACATTTGACATAGTGGTAAAGTGTATTAATCGGCACATATCTAAAAAGCTAACACTTGAAACATTTTATGTGGAAATTTTAAGTGCGGCAAAGTAAGTGAACGACAAATTATAGAATTATTTGAAAGGATTAATTAAGAGGGTCTTACAATTTTAGAAGTATACATTAAGAGATATGATAAAAAAAGGGAAAATGCTTATCCCTTATTTCCGATACTACCATGTTAAGTATTATTAAATATTTTTAGAGCTAGGAAATCTATATTAGTAACGATTTATGATAAAATAAATATTGAAAAAGAAATCGTATAAATTTTTTTATTATTATATAGTTATAAATAGAAAAAACAATATGGTTATTGAAAAAAATTATATTTAAAATATATTTTTCAAAACACCTGGTGAAGCCGAGATCATCACTGCTGAAATCAAAATTGACACCACTTTATTTCTTACGTGTGATGGCTTTGAGCGCGAACACTTTTTAATTTTAATTTTTTTCTACGTTTGTGCACTTGTATGCCTTTACTTAAATTTTCTATTATCCAACAGTATTCCATTAGCATGTGCACATATCTGTTCCACTTGGATGAATAAACATTTGTCGCTGATGGTTTCTGTAATGATGCACGGATAGATACGTAATTTTCTTATAATTTAATTTAGATAAAAAAAATTTAAATGGTTTTAGTTCATGACGACTATAAACTATCAACAGATACAAATGTAGTTAAATGATGAATTGCCATATGAGGATGGGTGTATTAATTGTTGCATGATAATTGCGGTGATGTTGACCCAATATATCTATTGATCACTTGCTTAGTGAGTACAGTTAAGTTGGTAATGACATAGACTGTGAAGATGAACCTAAATTCAAAGCAGAAAGCGAGCAGCTTAATTTACAAAATTTGCACTAGGTTATTTCCAAACCATCTCCTTATTACTGTCACTATGTATGATTTGCGTAGTTTCAGTCCAGATGAAGAAAAATAAAAGCTAACTTGGAAAGAAGCAGGCAGCATAACATTCAAGGCAAGCAAGGCAATAGGCAAGGTTGGGAATAAAATCAACATTCAGCAATATTCTCAGCGCTTTTTATATTTTTCTTTACATACGGAGACTTTTTTTGTTTATCTGCAAACAATTGTGCCGGATATCGTTGAAAAAAAACGAGAAAATTGAAAGTCAAATATAGGAAAGACACAAAACCAAAATTGGAGTAAATCTATTTGATCAAAGGTTCTATAATTATTCCATGGCTTTTCGAACACAATGACACTCCTTGGTAATATTTTACAGATTGCTGGGCATATCGGCTTTAATTTCATGTGTTGTAAATAGTTGATCACCAAATAAAAAGTGCTGAAATAAGATTCAAATCCATCATGAAATTTAGAGGACCACTTATAAAGTAACATCTGAAAGACCATAAAAACATACACATGTTTACTGTGACGTCAAGAGCGATATTTGATTAACTCTGCGGAACAGATATCGAGCTGGTCTGATGTTGACACCCAAGTAAGCAAAACATATCCAGGAAAAAAGGCAAGACTATTTACTTCTGTTTTGAATGCATCGTACCGATTTGTTCAAAATAGTTACATAAATTGTATATATATATATATATACATATATATATGTGTATATATATGCATATATATATATATATATATATATATATATATGTATATATATATATATATATACATATATATACACACATAATTAATTTTTAATTTGATTATTGAGTAGGAAAATTTATACTAGCTACACTTTTATACGTTTTATTTCGCGGTATTTCGTTTAAAAAAGATTTTCTTTACGTTTATCAAATTTAAAGTAATTAAAATAATTATTTCTTAAACTCGTGATTTCTATTTTTGAGCGAATTTGCATATTTGAAATAGTATTTGTACGAAGGTTAATATAATATCTAACACTTTAAGTTGTTGTCGGATTTTTCGATAAAATTCACATTCAAAACAAATGCGTACAAAAATTGGCGAACAATAAATTAGAAGTCCTTAAATCCTTAAAAAATAGTAACGTCACGAGAGTATTTATATTTAATACAATATGTAGAAATATCAATGCAACTAAAAGAATTAATTGAAAACTGTTACAAAATAAATTGACATGAATATTAAAACATGAATTTACATTTTTCGAAGTTTGTAACTTAATTTTTAAGTACACTGAATAAATACTACAAAGTAAAATATTCATTACAGGTATAAAATGTCTTCTTTTATCTGATAGCTCTACTGAAAACTGGGAGTTTAACATAACTTAATTAATAAAATTCGCTTTTCACAAGATACAGTTAATAAAGCTTTTTGTCCCTTTGAGTAAGTTATATTTAAATTTTCACTATCGAAGGACGGACTTAAGACAAGGAGGTAAGCGGTCGTCCGTATCGAATAGAAGTAGATCAAAGTCGTACTAAAACGTAATAAAGAATTTCTTTCTTTTCTATATTATTTTCATTAAAATGCCTTTAGAGAAATAAGTATCAAAAGTCCATTCAAAATAGGGATTCATTTGTATTTTTTTAATAGTAAAACGTTTGTAAGGAAATGTGGATAGTTACATTAACAATAGTACGTATACCTGTGTGAAATGTAATTTAAACACGTAGTGGTGTGTTGGATAAAGTAACAATCACCATCATACAAATCGATTCCGTCCTTTCTTTACTTTGCCTTTTGTGTTTTACTTCCAGCAACCGATATGGTCGCTCACGGAAGGTACACTCAAGGTCCATGGAAAGCACTTTTAACACTGATGCCATTTTAACGACAAGAAACCTATGAATCGCGGGGGACGCGGTTATAAGCTCATTTAACACATTTTCCTCTATTTTACCGTTGGTATTTCAACCTATTTAATTATTTCACAAATTATATGTTATCAAAATTAAAAACAGTTTTTGCCAATTTATTCACAAAACAACAATAATGGAACTAGGTACCGCCGCTACTATAAAAAATATTTTAAATTAGATCAAGGGATATTCATAATAAAACAATCTTTACCTTTGAGATAAGTCGTTAGCGTTGAAGGATAAGTCGTTACCGTCCTTTGTATTACAAATGCAATACATGACCCTTTTAAATTCTGACTACTCGTATAAAAGGAATTTTTAAAATACTTTTTTTCAGGGTTTCCTGAAAAAAGTGCATTTTCTAAATTTTAATTTACTTTTATATCAGCCACAAGCATTATTGCATTCATGATATTTTTCTACAACTCTTGTATGCTACTTTTGGTACTTGTTTTATTCATAAACCAATTTCTGGACTACTTTTTCTTATTGAAAAAGCAGTGATCCATGGGTCTTCGGTAAAAAGTTCATATCCACTAGTCAATATGAAAATAATCATAACGTCTTTGAATGTTACAAATACTACTCAGTTGTTAATTTTTTTTTTAATTTACTTAATTCTTATTTCAGCAAAGACTTAATTTGACCAGCTTTGTGTCTTGTTGGCTTAAAGTATTGTAAAATTAAAAATAAATTTTCAATCGATAGTTAAGAAATATTTCTGTGATTAATTATTTTATAAAATATTAAATAATAATCAAGAAGAAAATGAATAAAAAAAAATTTAGTAATAACTGTGTAGTTGTAATCATTTCTTACTCGCTTTCGCAGAAAATGGTCAGAAATCGTTTTTCTGTTTTTAGCGAATATATTAGTGTAATATAAGTTATTAGTCTCAAGCAATATTAAAAAGCAACCCAAAATGAGTTATCTCATTAAATCGACAATCACTAATATAATCCGATTCAAAATCATTTAATATAAAAGAAAAAGGACGCTCATAAATCGTAAACCCAAACAGATCAAATATCTTGCTGGGCAGCAACCGTTAGTTTTAAAATATTTAGTATTACCGTTTTCCTCAAATATTTTTGTTTAAAAAAAACACATTACGTTACTAAAACAAAGTTTACCAGTAGTACATGATCACAAATATTATATCAAGTACGCCTACATTAATAGCGTATTCTGTCGAAATATGGCTTACTGCTTACATAACATTGAGTAAATATGTACATGTTGTAATATACTCTATACATGCATTCTAAGATATTAATATTTTTTCCTATAAATAAAGTATAAATAAATATTATCTTTTTCCATTGCTCGATAAAAGTACCCTAACATAAATATTTATGGGATGGGTTGTGTAATCGAAGCTAAAAAGACTTTTGTCAAATAAGGAACGAAAGTATCAAATAAGGCCGTGTTTACATGAACATTTTATATCAGTAAATATTTCTGGCAACTAAAATAGAAATCGTGAAATAAAAGATTTGTCAGGTGTGAGTAGAACTCGCACTACGGGAATTCCATACACATGCCAACAGTCTAATTAAGCAGGATGAACATTTATAATACGAGTAGGAGGTTTCTTACTTAAATCCTTAGGATGATTGATATTGGTTTTTGAAGTTATACTTCTTTAGGCGCGTTATGAAAAAATGATGAGAGTGAAATTTTAAGATTCGTCGCACAAAAGTTACAGTATGAAGTTGCAGCGGTTGCAGTCTCGAAACAGAAGCTATTGGCACCATCGACGCCTCTGTTCACTGTTTTCATATTCATAGTATTTATCCACATGTTTCTAGTGTCTACATTCACACACTTGTTTTAGTTTCATATAAGTGCGATTTATATAGGTCCTGATATAATAATACAATATTTTGATTAATATATTTACTATTCGTAAATATTAGTGAAAAAATTGTGTTTATAGACTTTTTTCTAATTGAGGTTATCTATCCGTATGTATTATTTAATGATGCCAAAGAAGTATAACTTCTCACGCGCGTACATAAGTACACGCACCCTTTTTTTTCAACTACAATTTATTCCATTTTGTAGAGGTGCTTTGAAACTACTGATGAGAACTATTTTTTGATTGATCAAATAATGACGAAGATCATTATGTTTTTATTTTGTACTGAAATATATATCAATGCAAATATGATTCACAACTGTAGTTTAGGGTGAAAACAATTAACAAAGTCACCAAGAGTGGCTCCAAGATACTTTCTATTAGATCAGAATCTCTGGTCAGTGCAATGTAACTTTTATGTTATAAAATGTGATGTTTAGGTTGTTAATTTTTTCAGTAGAAATATAATCAAATAGTAAATGTGTTTTTAAATCAATAGGATGTTGGAGAATGAAAACTATAATTTTTGAAATATTCCTTATTTTATATTTTTTTGTGAACAGGAGTTCTTTTTTAAACATCTGAATATCTTACATTTTACTTAAGGGGGCAGAGTATTTTAATTTCTATTTAATCCGTTGGGAAAATATGTTTAAGTCGTCATTTTATATAATATACTATAGATATAGGACTATGTTATACAGAACTATGATGAAATTAAATTGAATGAAACAAGTGCATGAATAACTGTAAAGAATTGTTTTCTATACAACGTGACATTTGCTTGTTTTCGGTAAATTCAATTCAATTTTGTTTATCGATGTGATTACTGAAGTAGAAAAGAAAATACAAATGAAATGCCTAAATAATATTTATCATTTTATAGTTTTAGTTTAATTTTCTTAGTTTTGGAAAAAATTATAATATTCAATTGTTAACAATAAGAAAACCAAGTTTATTATCATTTCCATTTCCGACGAGCAAAACTATAAGGTATATAGAGTTCCATGCATTTTTAAAAGTTTAGAATAGTTGAAGTATGAAGGTCCCTAAATTTAAAAATTTTACTAAATTATGGCTAAGAAATATACGGCTATTTTAATAAACTTCTCACAAAAGAGGATATCTTATTGACAAATATATTATTGAGCCGTGAATAGAAACCGGATAATTATTTACATCCATTTGCGACTGAGATCAGTGACAACGAGAACAGGCGATACGTTTACATTTGGTTACATATATAAACATTACCTTAGCTTTGAAGGAGATAATAGTAAAAGAGAATAAATTTGAATATATATATATATATATATATATATATATATATATACATATATATATAAATATATATATATATGTAATTTTTAGCAAATATAAAAGTAAAACTCATTTTAAAATAGTAGCTTCTAATTTATTATTATCCTCACTAGGAAAGAAAAACCTTTCTCTACATAGACGTCAAATACCCTCAATAATGATTGTTTGCTTTTAAAATCAGTACATTGTTAGAATATCTTTAACATAGCCCATTGCACTAATTATACGTAGCCTCCTCGGGTGCGATCAATCACGCGCCCACCGCGGCCAAACCGCCCACCCAACACATGTTATCCTCATTTTACTTTGCCGATGAGTGGGCGCTATACACGAGGTAACTCTTAAAAAATATTTATTTCATAAATTTGTTTTAATAAAATGACACACCCATTAAATATTCAAATATTATGTTCTGAGCTATGGTTACGCTTTTATATTGTGACTTATTTTTCTAATTTTCTTTATGAATATTAAAACTTTTTTTATACTTTTGACAATGAAACGTCGATCAATTATATAATTTAATAATATGAATTTAATACTAGTTGGTCCACGAGAATGATTCTCAAGTCATCGAAGGATAATGTAATGTTAAAATAAGTAAGTGAAAGTTATTTTACTTATTTAAACAGTTGATATACAGTAGGCTCGTGCCTAGAGTTTCCGTGCCCTGTTTCAATCAAGATTGTTTTATTTGTCAAAAATCATTAGTAACATGAATTTTCAAGTGTAATAAATATTTAATAATATCTAAAATAATTAAGTAAAAGGCAAAACATATCATATTTAGTTAAAAAGATTGTCAATAGATGGTACTATTTACAATTTGAACACCTTTGAGTAATTATATATAGAGAGAATTGTTTGTATATTTTTCGTCATTGGCGATGATAGTCATGCCTTTGGAACATAATACACAGAAAGGAAACAGTTATTATTATGCTATGATGTTAAAATCATAATTAGCATAGATAGTTTACATATAAGAATATGTGGCCAAGATAATTTTCGACCAATATAATAAAATACATTGACAAATTGTAAAAGTTAGAGAATACAGAATAGCATCAAATAAAGATTTAATAGACACAAATTTTCGTTGAGAATATAAATACCTTTTAGTTTCATTCCATTATACTCCTTAGGGCATGTTTTTTCCTGTCATTAAATACCCTTGTACATGTATTTTTTGGGGATGAAAAAGACTTAAAAATATACTTTTGCTTTTTCGTCAAAAGTACATAATCATAACAATATTACAAATTAAATGCTAATTTTTTTACGCGAATATGGTAGAGACAATTTGATACGTAAAAACAAAAATGCAGAGATAATTTGTATTGCAATCTTAATAAAATGCAATTTCGATTTCTTGCATTTTCTTCAAAATTTTGGTTTTGATAAGTTAACTTACACTCCAGTAAATCAAAAAAGAAAAGAAATACCTAGAATTCATTAAATTATGTAATCCAGGATCTATCCGTACGATACAATTCATATTACATATAGATATTTATTGTTTTATTTGACTGCTGAATATGATTATTTAAACTAAATTAAACAGATTAGTGGAACATTAACATAGAAATGTTGAGTTATATTAACGTAAATGAGGAGCTTCGTCCTTTTCAATAAGTACTTAACGGAAGTTTGCCGTTGTGGCATTGTGCACACCGTATCCACCATCATTAATAATACAAGCTTATCTCCTAACGACGATGAGCCCCCGACAGCCTTATGGGTGATAAAACCGCAGGTTTATAACGTATTGATTGTGGAGCTTTTATAGTGCTTAATTCTGTTGAAGTTCGAATGCGGCAACTTTTATTATAGAAGATATTTACAATAGGTTTCTAAGATAATGTTTTTATAAATCATGAAAATATGTTACAAAAACCAATCAATTAATATAAGTAAAATGGTTCTTAAATAGCAAGTAATTAAAAAAGAATTTGAAGCCTCCGTTGACCATAGTTTCTTAATAAATTCTGCCTTCTCACATGTCCTGTGCGTTATGATGACGCAAATCTGAAAGCTTATTCTGAAAAATTATTACCAATTATTAATTATTCGAGAGTGCTTAAATAATCATTAATGTACATTTTAGAGAATATCAAGTATTCAAAAATAATTTAATCAATGTTTCCACCCAATACTATTAAACAAAAATTATATAAATAGAGAAGAACCCACTAAAAGCAAATTTTCAATTAAAATTATTAGACTTACAGAATTAAAAAGCCAAATATCAATTGAAATTATTAGACTTACACAGGTAAAACCATTGTTTTTAGATGAGTTTTTTTCTTACTTCCCAATAACAAATTATGAAAAAACCTTGAGATGTTTTTTCTAAATAAGGGCTCAAAGGAAATCAAATAAAAAAGTTCAATAATTATTAATTAGGATGATTTTATATTATAAAAAAATATACATTAAAAGCTATCGTTTTCTCTTCAACAACATTTTAATCAAGACCTTATTTAACTTTTAAATATCAAGGTTCGACTAAAGATGTGGCGGTATTATGATTATTTTGAAAAGAAAATTAAATTTTTTTCACTTTTTGTTTTTCAGAATATATGTGTCTATACTATATAGTTTTCACATACGTATGAAGATGAAAAGAAGACAGTATTTTTGTCAAAATCAAAAAGTCGAATTTAATGTTAGGAATATGTGTACGCAAGATACCTTTTTAAATAAATATAGTTGATATGTGATCGTATCGTATAGTTGACGTCTCATTGAAATTTCAATTTCTTTATATTTTTCATAAGAGGCAATATTGGCTGGAGTTATGAGTAGTAAAATTATTAATAAAAAGAGACATAATTGTATTTTAAATATGAACATTTCTTTATTTACACCTTTACTTGTTACGATCAATGTTGAAGAATATAAGAGGCAATTGTTTAATATGCATATTGCACTTATTGACTTTTTGCAACTAACAAAACTAAGGAAAAAAGTCTATCAGTGAAGGTTATATCGAAATACTCCCTATGTTGATGGTATTAGTGAATTTTATATCTGAAATTCAATGTAAAAATTAGTTACTACAATTTTCACTTATGAGCGGTAGCGATAAGGTCAAGCAAAAGGTCAGGTGGAAGACGTATTTCCGGTTTTTAAATGATAAATTCTTTGGCTTAAATTATTAATGAATAAAGTTATTTTTGTTCGGAATGCGCTTTTAATAACAAAAGGGACCTGGCGTATCTTCCATTTAATTTTGTTTTATTACATAAAATTATTGAACTATTTAACAGTAAATTTTCCAAAATATTTACCTCCACTGCACGAACAATCCACTACACATACAATTTAATATGTATTCGTAAATTTATTTTTAGGCTGCTGGTTTTGTAAACTATTTCAAAGTTCGACTAGAAAATTGGTCGTTAATACATAATTGTTAAAGAAGTTAATTTTGTTAAAAACGAAAATACGTTGTAGATGAACGTTTAGCTCATATACTAAAAATAACTATCATACATAATATAAAGATTGTTTAGGCGATAACAGGTATTTGTTCATAATGTATTTATGGAATTTATCCATAACGTATTTACATTGAAGAAATTATATGCATTATCCGAATGAGTGACTGTAAGCTATTATGAACTGACATTTATTTTCCTGACCTCAACACTATACCCACGCAAACAGTAAAATATTTTTGTTAGGTGGAAATTTCAGCTTATTAACTTTCCTCTGTAGTTTGCGCAGAAAAATATGGTTGGTGTATTGCAAATTAACGAAATGTTTAAATAGTTTATTATAAATACTAAATGAAATCACTTTTAACAACTATGAGAAAGATACTTAAAATAAAGCGTAGCTAGGTTCCTCGTTAGTGTTTAAGTAGTAAAGTGATTCATAAGTGATCAGAATAATAAAGATCTGGACGAGTATATTGCGTTTTACCATTTTTGTTTGACTAATATTACCATGTGTGTTGTGGATTGTTTTATCTTGTCGACATAGCAAGTCAACAACTGCAATGACAGCAGAGGCTTAAAGTTTAATGTGAAACAGCGAGAGGAAGTCAGGAAAGTTTCGATCTTGATTGGGAATAAAAGTATTTAAATATAATATTGACAGTAAATCATTTGTTCATTTTACCATTTGTTCATCACGAAGTGGAGCAAGAATGTAGGCTTGCATATAATTTTCTTAATGTTAAATAAAATATAAATTCCTTTCTGAGAGAAACTTAAGTATAAATTAAATCTTAGACTATTATTAGATTAAGTACTATTATTAATCAAATTTAAATCTTAATTAGAGTGAAATACTTTTTGTAACCCTAATCTTCCAGTTATTATGACTTATCGAAAGATTTTATAGTTTACAACAAATGCCACCATGATTTATGAGCAAATTGCAGATATCGACATCTTTCGCAAGCTCATTTATTTTTATTTCTAAATTTCTATAATTTTTTTTTTCATTTTCTTTATTTAGTACCATTCATGGAGACTCCTAAATTAATTGAAGTTATAATTATCATTATTGTGTGAAAAGAATATCTTCGTACCCATAATATAAAAAAGTGAATTTTAGTGCCACCCATAATGATCTACGGCGTTGAAAGGGAGAATCAAAGCGGTACACATAGCGCCAAATGTCAGGAAACGGAAGGATTCGGGAAGTTTTGTGTATTTAGCCGAAAACTTTCAGAAGAACTGAATACCGAACAGGTAGACGAGTTCTCATCTGGAGATTCTGAATTTCAAATTCAGCACGAAACGCCCCCGTTACACTGAGTTTCGAAGAAACTGTGTCTTTAGCCAGATGGTCTGAAGAAGGTGCACTGTTTGGAGTTGTTCTCTTGGTGAAATCTTGTATTCAATAATGGATAAATAAAGGCTTATGATTGATTAATTGTATTTCATTCCGATGAAACCTTTCTTGTAAAATAATATTTTGCCGTAATAAACCTAACTCTCGTCTTGCTAATAAGATCGATGCCAATTCTGACTGCAGACTTAGACTATTTTTTAAGCAATTTATGGTAATTAACGTTAATTATTAAATCTCAGTTAACCTTTCTTTAAATATTATGTACGTGTATTGTGAATAACAATTATTCTTGCTTTTAATATTTATTCTTGTACTTTAATGTATCTTATTATATATATATATATATATATATATATATATATATATATATATATATATATATTTATTTATATATATATATATACACGTATGTATATATATATATATATATATATATATATATATGGCGAACTTAATACTACAAAAGCAATCTCTTACAGCCAAACAGAACACCAGTCCAGCCCCGCTCGACGAGAGGCCGGGAATCCATTCGGGTCCCCGCGGTGTGCCTTGCAGTCAAAGGCCGCATGCTTTGTGATCAACCCCATACACCACGGTGACGACTGTGAATAATACTCATTGCTTGAGTCTCATATAAATTCGTTATATTTATGATAATTAGTAATTTGTGAAATAATTTATATCATCACATCCTTTTTTTTATTTTAAGCAATTATTCAATGAAAGATAAATTTAGCTTTACGCTGCTGCACTTCGGCTTAGTTCTTGCTAGCAAAGTTCAGAAAAGACGTTGGAATGAGAGGGAATAAAAGAGGAAAAGCTATGTAAACAGAGCTCTACATTGAACAAGAATTGCGCAAGAAATGTAAAAAACTATGCGTGAACCGAAGCTTATTAACGAAAATCTCCTCAAACCAAACTGAGTGAGATAAAAGCTTTATTACGAGGATCATTGCCAACCTACTATTTACAAATGACATAATTAAGTGATAAGACAGAGAAAAATCGAAAGCGATACCCGACCTGTTTGACTCCTTGAATGTCGCCAAAAAAATGGAAAATTAATACTAAAGGATGCGCGTTTATATAAAAAAAAACCTGTCAAGCACGATTGGAACTCATATTACGAAGGTTGGAAACACATTTAAGCATTTATAAACATTTAATGTTATATAATATTTATATTCAATTATTTATAATATTCTAATCGTTTAGAACGAAAATATAATTAAACCTAATAAATTTTTACCAGCCACATATTTAAAAAAAATACTTTTTTATTTTAATTAACAATTTTCGTAATTTTTTCCTTGTTTTGTCCCGTTAGACTTTGCTTCTCGCCAAATTTTATGATTCTAGGTCAACGGGAAGTACCCTACAGCTTTGATTTATTTTCCAGTGTAAAAATAAGCAGCAAAAATGATCGGAACGAAAATATATTACTAACTATATATTTCACAGACGTATATTTAAAAAAAATATTTAGGTGATATAACTACAAATCAATAATTTTTGGATTTTTTTGTTTACTAATGATTTTTTTGTTTACTTTACACCTCGACAAATTTTATATTAGGTCAACGGGAATCCAAACCTACAGGTTACAGGTTTGAATTTAATTGTGTCAAGAAATGTGGATAAGTGGCCGTATTTTTACAGTTTTTTTCATTGATTTCAGAAATAATTATGTGTTGAAACATCAAAATGTTATTTGAAAGAGCACTGTTACGTGCAAAGCCTACTTTTATATAGGAAAAAAATGTAACCGGAGGCAAAATGTCGATTCATAACTTTAACCCTAATTCAAAACAAGATTCTATGCAACAGCACCAGAAAAGTACACACCACCGCTAAAAAGTTTTTAAATCAAATTGAGCATCAAAACCGAAATTTAGTAAGGAAATTTGTTTCTGAACCAATTTAAGTGCAATTAAAGCCTCTTTATATCACTGAATCACTACATTTACGCCTACTTCGTTTTGTGTTTAATAGCAGTTTATGCTCCTGACTGCTAGATGATAGGACGAAATCATAATTTATTTCAGCTGCCTAGAGCGCGCACAAATATCTTGCAACTTTTATCTGTTTTTTGTGTGCTCAAATTGATCAAAGCAGTATTGGGAAATGTTCATTGATTGCTCTAAGCGAATGAAAAATACTCCAATCTCATTCATCTGAATATTTTTTTCTGTTCTTTTGACTGCTTCAGGAATAAGATTAGATGCAGTTCTTTGACATTTTTGGATTGATCACTAGTTAGAGTAATGACAATTTTAATTGCTGTCTTTCTGTCTTCCTTGTTTATTGTATGAATTATTCATTTATCTTTTTATTCTTTTAATTTTCATATATTTCTTTACAAATGCGTATTAATATATATAAATCCCAATACCTGCAAATATGTAGATGGTATTGTGGTAGATCACAATCGATTGTGCAAACTCCATTGTGCAGCTGATGTCCACAGATCATTTCCGTAGATTACATTCCATATTGATTTTCCTTTGTGCTATGAGTTTTTATCATTGACGAAGAGTAGAAATTGTAGAATTTAATCTTAATCATTGCTATCAGTTAATTTTTAAAAAAATTACTATTCCCGAGATATTGTTTATGCAGTGCTGTCATTTTTTAAAATTTCTATCCACTATTTCTAATGAATATTTTAAGTTCTCTGTCCACGATATCCATCGTAACATTTAATGGTATAATGGGATAAAATTTAATACGATTAAACTAAATGTCTATGTATACAATTTGTGAAAAATGGTCTATGTATACAATTTGTGTATAATAATTAATAAAACAAAAAGAATGTATTCAAATGATGATCAAAATAAAATATTTTTGTATCAAGAAATGGCAATTATTATTCTAATCCCTATGATGCCATAATTGGATTAAAAAACGTCTCCAGTATGTTATTTGTTCAATGTTTATTTGTTATTTCATATAAGAGGCAATCAAGAAAGAATAACGGGTCTAGAGAACTAATTACATGTTTATTTTAGGAAAAATGGAACCACAAAGAAGAGACGATGGTTAAGAATTAGAAACGAATGACCGTTTAAAATTTTTGTTTTCAGGAATTTTTTCTCTTTGTTTTAAAAGAACTTCGTGTAAGCAAATACAATATTATAATTAAGTTTTAGGCAATAAAGTTTTGATAATAGGAGCACATCGGACAAAATTCGTTTAAAATTGATTGAAAAAAAGTAAAATCGATCCTGCCAGGATTCGAACCTGGAATCTTCTGATCCGTAGTCAGACGCGTTATCCATTGCGCCACAGGACCTTATTAGCAAAATGTTGATTATTTAGATATCTAATCTCGGTTGATAATTTTTAGACTTAACTGAAACTTAATTCTTTGTTTTTATCTTATAATATAAAGATAAAAGATATTGAATTTTTCGTTACCAATTACTTTAAGCCTTAAGCTAGCTTTTCAAAATGTCAGAAATTATTTTCAATATCACTAACGTGAAAGTGTGATTTAGTTGTGCTGTAAAAAAGTGTATTAAAAATGAATTATTTTTATGCAAAATGCAAAAAATGAATTATGTTACTTTTTTTAGTCGTTACCTATAGTAATTAAAAAAAATAACTTAAGTAAAAGAGAAAATCGTTCTATATTTTTGTCTTACTAGTTCTTTTTTAACTACGTAACGTTTTTTTACGGCTCTCTTAAGCCTGTGAGTTTCATGAATTATCATGGTGAATCAATATATAGGGGACATGATAGGAAATAATCGCCTCTTTGTTTGATTTAGATGGATGAAAGGGTTTCGTAAAATGAATATTTAGAAACTATAAAAAAGTAACTTTAGCGCTTGACAATAAAAGCTTTTAGGAGTATATTTGTTACATTTTTTTCTATATAACGGTGTCATTTTTAATATCGGTCCAGCACAAGAATATAAATTATTGCCTGTTTCCTTTACGTGGTGCTAAGATTATTTAACAAGTTTCGAATTACACAGGCAAACTTTATTAAATTGCAAATTGCAAAAAATAAGATAAAAGCTAAAAAAATAAAATATTAATAGTGAAATACTCAAACGCCAACTTATTAATATGCAGTTACGTATGGACGCAAATACGCAGATACGCAAGCACGCACTTACATACAAAGAGAATCCGTTCGTTAACCCATGATTCAAGATATCTCCGAAATCTTATTATTTAATCTATTCATTTTATATCTCAATATTTTGTAGGACTTTAATCTTTGAAAAAAGTAAGTTCTGTTGTTCAATGTCAATAATTTACGTTTTGCTGCGTAATATTGTAATTATAAATTTATTGAACAAAAAATCCGCGACTTACTTTTTCAAACGAAACGAGTTAAAACGCCTGGTGGAGTACTAATTTCGCTAAACGGCTTTTCATTAAATTCGAGGTCACTAACCTGATTCGCATAGGGATGTAATACTTCCTTAATGTACGATAAAAACTTTCCACAAATATTTTAATTTGTGATGGAAAGTGACATTGCTCTGGCCCGAAAAAGGATACTCTGGGTCAGAAGCCTATTGCTCTGGGCGGTTTCACAACTCAAGATAAGAATACTCAACGGTTTGTTCGTAAAGTTATGATAGCCGCAAATCATAACTTTATTAAAAGTAATGACATAAAATGTATCTTCGTATTGGGACTGTTATGCCTAACATCATAGCATCTAACATAATTCGAAAATTTACGTAATTCCCATCATTTCTATCGCAGCAGTGAGGTAGGGAGCGATGATTAGATGTAATCCTTTGTAATCATTATATCATAATTTTTGACACGAAAACTCTTAAAAATTGATGCCAGGTTTGGGGAGGTCATCGCCCTCACATTAGTAAATGTTCTGTCAAGGTAATTTAATACTTCAATAACTCGGCAACTAATAGATCCGCCATCTCGTTTTAAAGACAAAGAATGAAAGTTTATACCAGTACAAGATTTATATCTCCAATATTTGTAGCAGCCAGACGTCATGAACTGCATACAAAATGAACCCACAATTTTTGATCTAAGGATTTGATATTTGCAAGAGGTATTCAAATAATTTTAAAACTATGTAAATGTCCTAATTTTTTATAACACTTCCTGTTTTAAAAAACACTTCCTGTTTTTCCTGTTGTCCAAAAAGAATATTTCATTTTAATCATTATTAATGTTTTCACGAAAAGAACTGCGGCAGTGTCCGGCACTACACTATTTTTTTTCATAGGAATAATTTTGGAGTACCTTATCGTACGATAGCCGCAGTTCCTTCAGTTGGCCTTGTTTGAGTTAGCTAGTGATCATACCGCTGAATGTTTGCTTACACATAGCGCTTATTAAGCTTTATTACATGTGACGGAGCATTTTTTTATTTTAGTTTTTATTACTTGCACACCTAATTAAATTTTCTAAAAATATCACATCATGTGCTCACCAATAACTTCACAAAACTGATTCGATAAAATAGAAGGGGATCAATACAGAATATATATTATTTATAAATTATTTAAAATTTATTTATAGATTAATTTATAAATTCAATATTTCAG
The DNA here is from genome assembly GCA_039881145.1 of Druceiella hillmani. Taxonomy (NCBI): domain Eukaryota; kingdom Metazoa; phylum Arthropoda; class Insecta; order Lepidoptera; family Hepialidae; genus Druceiella; species Druceiella hillmani. Next base: position 35,490,210 of record JAYKKI010000018.1, on the reverse strand, counting down.
TTTGAAAGGGGATTATTTTTTCATTCGAAACAGTTTAGTAGCTTAGTTACAATCGTCAGGAGAAAGGCCGGCCGGAAGAAAAATCCGACCAGGTGCGAGTCTTTCACATAGTGTTTCCGTACCTCGTTTGAAGTGAAATTACATTATTCCTCGCGCTAAATATAACTTATTTAGCGCGAAAACTAATTAATAATTTAACAATACCTGATATAATTAAATTGGGAAACATATATTTTATCGCAAATGTCTCGAAAATGATAGCATCTAGAATCATCATTATACTTGTTCATGACTTTTGTCTTTGTTTCCTTAAAAACCTTGTTTTTAAAAATTTTAGGTTCAGAAAAATCAAAAATAAAGAGAATACATATTGCACATTTTTCAGTATTTCTCTGAATAACAAAATATTTTTGAGACCCTTAAAATTAGCCATTTTAAATGATACACCGCACTATAGGTGGGATTAAAAAAATGTGGGTAATTACTTTATCCCCTAAACATCCTACCCTGAGTCTTCCCATAATTTTTTGAGAGTTAGCTTTTGAGATATAATTTTTTATATTACTAGGAAAAATTTCAAATGTTTACACCAAGCGCTTTGCAAAAAAAAAACGGTTGTGGCATACAGACAGACGGATACGTGATTTATAAAGGTTCCGTTTTTCCTTTACGTATTAAACCCTAAAAGAACTGCCTCTTGCAGCAACAAATTGGAAAATATTATTTGGAACTTTCAAAATAGAATACGCTTCCTAATTTTCATTTCTAAACAGTTAGAGAAATTACTCGTTAATAAAAAAGGTACATGAAACGATCGTAAGGTTCGGAAAACAATTCATGAACAAACTTTCAGGCACCTTTATAAATGTAAATTTATTTAAATCTTAGATTCAAAAGAAAAAGCTAAAATAAAATAAAGAAAAAACATAAAACAGCTATTGTTATTTTTTATGTATTTTTCGTCACAACTTTTGATTTTAAGTATGTTTTTTGGCAACAGTTTTATCAGATCTCTTAATTATTACTTTTGTGCCATTATTTTTAAGAACATTACTTTTCTTAATGTAATATTTGCTTACACTTATTTTGTACAAATTATTTCATAACAAATCCCGCCAACTTTAAAATTTCGAAAATGTTTTGCATCCAAAGTAACCGCTTTGTCAATCCTCAATATGGGAGAACAATTTAGATGCAAATTAATTTTTAAATGCCAATATGTTTTGTTTTGACTTTACAAATATTATCTAATAATTCCAGCTAACAGTATATAATTTAAATATGTGGTTTGTGGCATTTGCTATAAAAAATAATATATGCACTGCAAGAATCTGCCAGTAATTTCGTTTGATAATAGAAGTGAAGATATTAGTCTGTTTAAGTAATTACACATAATTCAAAAGTATAGCACTAACAAATTTAAAAAAAGTTTTGATAATCCTTTTCAATTTGGTTACAATATTTTAAAATTTTGCGCTTTAACAAAATAAATTAGTAATTTTGAAATAGTAATTTTTTCTCTGTCGGTATCTAAATTTAAACATTTAATTTGTATTGCTCAGCATATTTTAATTATTAACACTTTTTTTATTATGTACAGATTAATTTCTACATTTATATGCGATCTTTTAATGGTTCCAATATTTATTTTGTAATAAAATAAGGTATATTGATCTTATTATTTTTGATAAAGAGGTTTGACAATTAAATGAAACTACGTGATGTAGTATTATTTCTACTATCTTTAATTTCTTTACCACGACCTAGGTTTCGTTGTATTACAACATCTTCAGGTGGGATATTAGCAAAGATATTGAATCTTTGCTAATATCCCACCTGGAGATGTTGTAATACAACGAAACCTAGGTCGTGGTAAAGAAATTAAAGAAAGTAGTAATAATACTACTTCACGTAGTTCCATTTAATTGTGAATAATGAATTTCTACAAAATTAACGCCAAATATATTCAATATTCAAAGAGGTTTGAAGTAAAATTAAATTGAATGAAAATATAATAAGGTTTTTTTTAGAAATTTTGAGAAACTCAAAAGACAAACTTTGACCCACTTAATAATATGCTAGAAGACCGAAAGCAAATTTAAAAATTCCGTTATCCTCAACGGAACATAGCAAATAATCTAGTTGAGTACGAAAAGAACTCGAAACTCGTACCACGATATTCTTGTACACATTAACGTATGAAAGAAAAATTAATTGTTTCAAGGTACTTACATTAATCTATTTGCAAATAATAATATTATTTTTTACTATGGAAATATATTGCCTGGTATGTCTTTCACAGGTATAACGCTTCCGTTATTTGTTCAGAAATATTGTGGAATTGTTATTGATAACTTTTCCGAATTGTACTCTTCATCATCTATAAGTATTTTTTGATTAAATATAAAATATGAGATATTGGATAAAAATTGTAGCTCCCTACGTACTGAAGTTTTTTTGTAAAGACAAGGTAATACCGTCCAGTACTAGATACTCTTGTGTAGTTATTAGTGAAAAAAGGAAATTAAAAACGGATTTGTACTCTAGGCAAAGAGCTCTTTCAAACGGTATCTGTAAGAAGAAAAAATCAGTACACAAAGTAATCTACGATTCCGATACAAGGTGATAATGTGTATAAATTTACGTTATTATTATTAAATTGCTAATCCTAGTGTGATCAGAAGTGTCATAGACACAATATTACTTTTATTTTGATGTATATTTCTATCCGTAGCAAAATACTCGTTCATCCATATGTGAAGCATTACTATTACATACGCAAGAAAAGTACTGCGACATTAAAGATAATACAAAGAAGGCCCGAAATAAAAAAAAACATGTAAGTGTTTAAGAGAGTCCATTACTACCCAGCGTTATTCTTAGTACCGTTAATAATAAACACAGGTATTATCTAACGATGCTGCAAGACAACTTGAAAGGATATGCTTTTGAAAGAAATGTATTTATTGAGCTTAAAGCTCTTATGAAGTTAATTTAAGTGGATATTTCCGTATACATTGAATATATATGAGGATATGCGTCTGTATTTGTATATATGCGTATCGATAGTGTCAGTCGATGACGGAATATTCGAATCCACAACTAATTCATATTAGTCAAATTATCCTCTCGCATATGTAATTATTTCTCTGTTTCTAATTAGAAGCACTATTATTTAAATAAAACTATTTTTCTGTTTGTGAAATTGATTATAACCAGGACCATTTTCTCGAAACCGTTTTATATCCATACTTAGGCGTTGTGGTTACACAGAGATATTGATCTAATTCTGAATAAGACAATAAATAAATAACTGTTTTGAACGCAACCGGTAAAAGTTTAATAGTTGCTTCTTTCAGGTTCTTCTTTACTTTTCATTTAACTTAAATAGGTTATGGTATTAGAAAATGTGTGTGGCTTTAATATACATAGCTTTTCAAATAAAGAATAGGTAGCTATTATAGCACGAGCATTAAGTAGCGCTGCTTTAGCAGACGATACGAGATATATTTTTAATGATTTTAAACTATTATTTGGTCATCTATTTTCATTCAAAATAATTATTTTTAATGAAAATAGATTAAATATTTAAAGGTTGTCACGAAACATTTCTTTTCATGATACATCTTGTCATGATGCATCATGACTTATAATTACGCTTTAAATTTTGGAAAGTCATAATACAGAGTTTCCCTTTTCATATGTATTTTTTAAAATTTTTATTTATTATTTTGTATTCGTTCAAAAATATTTTGTTCACGATTTTAAATTGCGCATTTATATCATAAATGTGCAATTTTCATTTAATGAAGTATCCACTCCTCCTATCTTCAAAACTACGCAGCTAAAAATCGTAAAAAAACAGTTGACAAGCTGGAAGATTACAAGAAAAGTATGGCGCTTATATTAGATCCTTTAATTTCCGAAATATACACCACATTCATACGCCTGTGAAATATATGGCAGGCAATGTGTCTACGTTGTGAACATTTGTAAATATTTTAATGGAAATACTACGTACCTATGTAAATGTGTATGAAACCCACGTGGTGTGAATTCCACTCGTGCTTGGCAGGTTTTTTATAATATGCTTTAATCATCCCAAACGTGCCACCTGATTTTTTTTATGTAAAAACGAGCTAATTTATTCAAAATTTGCAAAATATACGAAATTACTATGTCATAGCATATATTTAGATGCTAAGGAACAAATTCGGGGAAATTTTTATTCTTTCTCATTTTTTTTAATTGTTTATTTCTTCTTTCTTCCATCCGAAAATACTTTTATTTTATTTATTTTATGGAGTACATATTATGGTTTAATCTTATAATTACACACATTACATTTAGAACTAATTCATATTTCTGACATATGAACTTAACATTTTTATCACTTCCAGTTTTTATTAATCGTTTGTTTAACGGTGTAAACGTTAGTTCATACTTTGGGCAATTGTTAATTCTTTATTGCATTTGTTACAGAGTATTTTATTATGTTTTGTTATTTAAAAAAAAGATTCCGCCAAGTCAAGCAGGAGTAGAACTCTCTTTACGAGAGTCCTGCACATATCACGAGACTTATAAACATTAAATTATACATAATACTTCTAATAAACTATTTACAAATATTAATTTTTCACTACGTTATATTGCAACTTATAATATGCTGTATCTTTCACAGGCGTAAATATATCATGATATCAGGAGAAATATTGAGATTCGAATATAATGAAAATATAACCCAAGTTCTTATTTATTTATTTATCTAAAGTATCTAATTGATACATATGACTTATTGCTACGAGAACCATCTCTTAGAGCCAATCATAACAACAGTCCAACCCCGTTCGAGGAACGGCCGGGAATCGAACCTCGGTCCCCGCGAAGCGCCGCTTCGTCAAAGGCTGTATGCCTCGCGATCAACCCAAAATACCACGACGACGACAATTTCCGTAATTTAAAAAAAAAGTTTCAAGTTTTAATTAGCCTTTTTTTATTTTCGCTTCAATCCAAAATAGGTGGAATAAAACTTGAATGTGGAATCGAATAAATTTAAGAGACAAACGTATTGAATTTCTTAAATGGATATACTTATAACTTTAAAACGTGGACAACTTACGTTTATTTAAGACCGATGAAATGAAATCTATTTTTATAATATTTACGCCTTTATCTTAAGTAAATAGTTTTATTTAATTTAACATGGAACAAAACAAAGAAAATGGTCGTAATTAATTTTAGATCAAAATAGATAAATTTTCTCAAAACAGAATATCTTGGACTGGGTATAAAAATAAATAAAACGGCATTAAAATGATATTTTGCAAATATTGGAAAAATAAATTTCAAAATATTAAAGGCGAGTTATTAAATCAATGCAATTCTTCAGATTTCTAAAATAAGATGTGAAAACTCCTTTAGAGCTGTAGCATCACCTTACTGAAATTGATAGTTAAGTAATATTAAAAAAAAAATTTTATCAACCTTAACTTCGGCGAGATATACTACAAACTTTTTGCGAAATAACTCATATATCAACCTCATTTGAGCCTTTTGGAGCCATGAATTACAATAACATAAACCTGTATAAATGATTGTAATTGATATATTCATTGTGTTGAATTATAAATAAATTATTTCAAACATATCAATAAGTTATTGGCCGTAATGTTACTTCTGTCCCACTTTTAGGGTAGCGACGTTTATGAGGACAGTTTTCCACCAGAAGTTAGGAAAATTTCTTTCTAAAATTTGTACATTGAAAGCCCCTACTAAGCTTTAAAATTTAAAATTTAGATAATTACTTTAACCATATTATTCAATGTCCATAGTATGGGTCTCTGGGGAGATTCAATGTCCATAATATAGTCCATAGCCCTAAGAGTACCCATACTATGGACATTGAATATGATATAATAAATCCATATGGGTATATATATATATATATATATATATATATATATATATATATATATATATATATATATATATATATATATGTCCAGTGGGAGATTTCAAAGTTAGAACAAACATAGTTTCTGAACGCAACACATAAGAGGGGCGCGGAGGGCGTCGTTAGAAGCGCAAGCGGTGCGGATGTTTTGGTAGGCATGGAAGAGTGGAGTGGAAAGCACCGCGCTTTTGCCGTCGAGGCGTACATTTCGAGTGGATTTTCGCTGTCTGTAGCACGCCGTCGATTTAATAATCGTTACAGTATTCGTCGATTACGCGATGGACAAGTAAAATTGAAATTACAATACTATAAAGAAATTGAGGGTTTTCCTTTTTAGAAAAGAAAAAATTTAATTTGTAGATAGATTAAAATTTACATTAAAATTATGGAATAATATGAAATAGCAACAATTATTGAATAGCATAACACACACCACACACCAAACTGCAGTTGGCTCAAAACGTCTGAACAATCGTATCGATCATAAATATTATATTGTGCCAGATATTGTACAATACTGTTGATCACAACGCTCCTTATATAGTATGCCGTATTTAAACAGCAAAATTGCTCATCATAGTCGATTTTTGGCGTGTGGGAACGGTGTTGCAGTGTGTAAATATACAGCTTTTATACTCGCTCAATCATACCAGAATAGATAGCATAGTAAGGATTCCAGACTGAAACAGCATACTCAAATTAAGATCGAACAAGAGCTGTGTAAAGTATACGATACGTTCTCATCTCCCTGAAGGGTTTGGCAGTTCTCAAAACGAAATTCAGCAATGCATAGGCCAGTGTGGTAATTTGCTCCTTGTGAATGTTGAAGTGTAATTTAAAATAAAAAATAATCCGTTTTTCACGTTCTCGTTTATCATGAACAGACTCCATTGAAATATCATCAATATTATAGAGATGGACCATTTTATTTTTGGAGAAAGTAATCGATTTGCACTTATCGTAATTTAAGTGCATTTTTTCAAAACTATTAAGATCTTTCTGTAGGCGAATGCAGACGATATTGTTTTATATTTTTGAAAATATCTTTAAGTCATCAGCGTATAATAGAAACTTACTATATATCAGGTAATTATGTCATTTCATGGTACTTATATAGCAGGTCCTTATGTAATTTTTAAAAATGACAAATAAAAATAGGCCAAGTATAATACCTTGGGTCACTCCTGATGTTATAAGAACAGGGTGATATAAAAACGTTAATTTGGACGGCATGTTGCCTGATGCTGAGGTAAGGAGTGAACCAACGTAGCAAACCACCATTGATACTATTTAAAGACAGTTTCTTCAATAAGATGAGGTAATCGACCTTATCAAAGACTTTTTTGAATTCTATATAAATGGAATCGACCAGTATCCTGCAATCAATTATTCAAATCATGAATGGGTTTTGCGAATATAGGAGATTATTCAATGTTGATCGATTTCCAACAAAGTCATGCTGTTCCTCTACAATAGGTGGGTGCACCATGAACTACTTTTTCGAAAAGCTTTAGCATTGCCCAAAAAATCGATATTGGTCAATAGTTTTCTACACATTGTTTATTATCGAACTTACATATCGGCGAAACATGTACAATTTTTCAAACCAATCTAATTATTTTTCCAATTTTTTTTAATTAATCTAATTATTTTATAAAAGGTAATTTTTTTAATTCAAAAATGAAAAAAGAACATTTTTCTTCCATATTATTTAATTGAGTATTATAGCGTGGTCTACACCGATCATAATTATTGTTGGTGTACTGAAATTTAGCGTCATTTAGACTTTAAAGGAGATCTATATTATTTCATGGTTGTATCATGTATGTTCTTATAAAGTATCGACTTGTCCTTAATTTTTTTCTGGACTAATTAATTACTAAACGCTTGTAAGTTAATCATTAAATCTGTTTTTTACAAATTGATATCAGTAATCCAAAATCGAGAAATTTCTATAATTTTAAATTAAAATGAAATTTCTTAGCTAGGAAATGCGTTGAAAATTGTTAGCAATAATAAGTGACTGCTGATTGTTGAAACGCGCATTAAAGACCAATATTTTAGCAAAATAATACTTTTGCACTATCTCATAAAAATCTCCAAAATGAGAAAAAATTATTCAAAGTTAATGCTTAGGTTTTTCTCTTACGAATGGACAGCATAATAAGCTATAGTATAAAATTGGAAAGTATCATTAATAATGTCATCGCAACTGTAGCCATAATAGCATAAAACAACTACAAATATCATAGGGTAAAGGCAAAATATGATAAATTACATTACTGGAACAAGCAAACCATCACGATTAAAAATAATTTCCAACCGCGAACAGAGGGTAAATGCATAACGTAAGCAAAATATTTCTTAATCGATTTTATATATATGTATACTTATATATTATTTATATAAAAATACTTTTTTTGATATTACTATGACCAGTAGCTTTTCAAAAATAATGGTATATATATGAAAACTTAAATATGGCTATAATATTAATTTTCAGGGACCGTTTGACATTTTCTAAATCCCGATGTGTAATTTTTACGACTGCAGAAAAACATGTGATATATCTTTGTAGTTTGTTTCTGTATTTGAATATGTATATTTACAAATTGCTCACTGCAAAATGTTGTTATACAACGAAAACTAGGTCATAGTAGAGAATTTAAGTAAAGTAGAAATAATACTACATCACGTAGTTCAATTTAGTTGAGAAAAAATTCATTATAATGAATAATTGTGTTTTCACTCTTCGATCTACTAATAATAAAAAATCACCTTATTATTATATATACAAAATTTATGTTTAGCATATTCCATATCATAATGTGAATATAATCGTGGCCATATAATAAATATATTCAAAAAGTAGTCGTAATAGTTTACTTATAATATAAAAAAATATTTTAGTTCCGGACTAGATTAAAATTCACTTTGGTACAATATGCGCTTAATAGTTAATTAGAAAAAGTAAGAATGAGTGTTACGAACGACGTAAACATATTCTAGTTGTTCATTTCGTTTATCTTACCAACTCTACAAAGATAACATTTCCTTCAATTTTCCAAGAGGTATGTGTAAGTGTCCAGCGACAAATAAAAGGGAATTGAAACATAAAACAAGGCGATTTTGGAGCATCCATTAACGTACCCGCTTATTTCCTGTAATGTATGTTGAGCTCCTTACGATTCTTTATTTTACGGTAAATAAAATTACTTAACATGAATAAATGGATACGAAGAGAATGTAACCACTAAGTGGAAACCAATAGAATAATGAATATTTTCTTAGCTCCATTGTTGCTGAGATATTTCCTACAGTTAAAGAAATGTCGCAATTTATTTTAATAATAATATGAATACAGTTTTTTCCATATATAGGGAAAAATCTCAACTGTTTTACAATTTTTTACAGTATTGCGGAAAATGCTTCGTGTCATAATCAAATTTAAAATATTATTTCAGAAATGTTTACAATATTTCATAAGACTAGGTTAGTTTTGTTATTTGCATTTGCAAATTATGAAACCATCTTTACAAATTTTTAGCTAACACGGTATTGGTTTTTGGTTCTTCAATTATCCGCAGTGAACTTTGCTAAATGGGGGGAGCTTAAATTTTATTTTTAATAAAGGAAAAACCTGTTTAAAATTTAATGAGGAAATTTTGAGGTAAGCTCTATACCGCTCCTATATTTTACGCCCTTCCTTCGAAGCGTGCAATCGCACTTTTCTAATTGAAAGGACATAGCTATACCACTACTTGTTGTTATTTTTCTTACGCAAAAAAGGTTCTATTTGCAATTTTTTTTAAGCCAAATTTGAGGAGTACGCTATAGCACTTTTAATTTTTCGCAAACACACCAAGCAACACGATTCCGCTTGTCAATATCTAAGGATATTAAAAGATAAACGTACAATTTCATATAATTAATTTGATTATTATCGATTTATTTAATTTATATTTAATTTTTGTGCTCTGTCGAATTTCATAATAATAAACTGCTACAAATTGTTTTGAATTTATACTGTATACCATTGAATCTTTCATTTGATAGATAATTTTAAAAAAGTACTATATTTATATAAATCCCATACCTTCTAAGATTATAATGATATCAACTGTAGTTAAGTTGCATGTATTAAAGGTTAATTCTGCCTTGCGGTCAGTTGTCAGGGTCGGGGATACATCGAATGAAATAATCGGGATTATCAGTCAATAAATAAGTCAATCTCACTCTACTTTGCACCGTTTAAGCAATGTACGCCAACTCCTCTTACAATTTTAATCACTACCCTGCCTTATTAAATTTTAGCATACTAATATTATAATTTTAGCTTAGAATTTTTGTATTAAAAATAATTATAAAAATTTAATTTATAGTTCTAGATATTAGCGCGAACAAACAAACAAAGCAAGGAAACACATTTTGTCGTTTTACACTCCGCCCTTGTAAATCGAAGCGTGATAATGCATGCACTTCAAATCGGAAGTGAATTGCTTAGCATCGTGCATTTTTATAAAATTATTAAATAATTGTATTTGTTGTTACGTGAGAGAACAGAGTCATTCTTTATTTCGTCTGCCTAGAGCGTGCACAAATAAATATTCTGCAGCATTCGCCAGTTTTCACGCATTTAACTTAATAAACAAAGTATTTCGAGAGATACGAAGTATATTCTTGATATTTTTGCTGCTTCATTAACCGCTTTCGGAATGAGATTATGGAGTTGCTTAGTTCACGTTTGGTAATTAGTTAGTCTTATGTTTAAATTTACTAAATGTGCACTTTTCTGTTTATTTATGTTATGCATAATGTAACTTGTTGTACTTTTAATGTTCGCACTTGTCTAGCGCTTTTGTGTAGCGTAAGATTGACGTAAAGATTGTTGAACTAATTTCCTCCGTTTCAAGTTCAAGTGAATTCAATTATGACGTGGATTTTTTACTTTACTTCCAATGTTTTGAAATCTTGCCCCGATTAAAGTATGACACGAAATTGTTGAACTAGTAAATTAATATAAATATAAATAGCGACCACATTGTATAAACAAATAAATGGTGAATCATCCAAAAATATGAATGTTAAAAAACGTTTAGGGATCAAGCGGAAAAATAACCAAAGTACAATATAGAGCTAAACATCAAATTAAGAGTATATGAATGAAAGTTTCCAGAGTACTTTGAAATAGTGCTTCGAAATTATAGATCTAAGAATGAAAAATAACCCATAGATGATTACGAGTTAGTAATATATTTATTAATGAATGAATTTAACAAAATATATTTTTAAATAATCGAATAAAATTAGTTAAAATAATACATACATACATAATAGTTAAAATATATGACTTAAAAAATGTGTCCGTATGGAAAGAAAATCTTTACATGGTCAATAATGTATGACACTGTGGAAATTATTTGTTTTTCTTTTTGCCGTAGGAACTGTCCATTTTTTGTGTTAAATGAGTTTTTTGTATAATCGTGGAAAGCTCAAAAAACTCGAGTATAATTTTATTATTAAATTGATCATATTATTCATAAGAAAGAAAATACAATATTTTCCTAGGTATATTCTGTTCAATGTTCAATAGAAGAAGAAATTTGATATGAAAATGATCATCTGGTATCAATTTATAGGATATACATACATCTCTCATTTGTGTTAAAAATTAATAAATATGTATAAATTATTTGAAATGGTTAAATTAAAATGATTAATTAATCAATAGGAACCCCTGATCACTGATTGATTATTGACCAAAAGAACTATTCTATAGTTAGTATTTTTACTATTATATAACACGCACGAATGCATGCATGCAACAATCCTATATAAACGCTACATACTTGTCAGTGCAAATTTCCCGTATTTATTTTTCTCTTAAGTATGTAAATAGAAGAGTTCAAATATTTCACCGTTACATTTCAAATAATTTTACAGTTAATAGTTGATATGTTTTTATTTTTACTGTCGTACAAATCCCATGCAAACTGTATAACCGTTACATAACTATAAACGCCAGTTTCACGCATATAGCATACTATTGTCTTAAGTATGTTAAATAGACGATTTTAAATATATACATTTTTACATTTGCGCAATTTTACTTGCTCACGGGTGATATGTTTGTGTTTTACTGCCATAAAAACGCAAGCAAGTACGCACGCATGCAGGCACGCTTGCACCAGCATGACTTACCGTGTAGCTGTGTGGGAATATATGTACCATTTGTGGGAATAATTGTTCTATAAACTCGCCCATCAATGAAACCAATAAAAGAACTAAGTTTAAAGACGCATACCGCCGTGTGAAAAAATCCCTCGAGGATCTAAGCTGACTCAAAATCACGGAGAGAATTGTAGTCTAACACCATATTAGATAAAAAGCTTTTGTAGTACAGCAAATATTTCCCAAATATGAGTAAAATAATAGTTCATATTTACTTGTTCGCGATTCAAATTTACATATACGACTAGACTAAAGCGACTACCAATAAAAATACGATAAGTGTGCAATAAAGGTAAAAGGACGCTCACCCGATTTCAACTATGGACATACTCATGTTTTGCGCCTCAGCAATTCCATATAACCGCACCCTGCCTAGATAAGAAAACAAGAACATTATTCCCGTGCGAGGTAAAATAATGAATATGTTTCGGTTTGCAATAAAATGCTGTTTTATATCTCACTTGCGGTACAATTTGCGGTAGGAAGCACTCGCCACAAATATACACGTCCTTGTAAATTGGCGAAGACGGAAATCATAAAGGTGGAAATTTATTATTTAGAGTTCTTGTAAATATTATGGCCAACTAAACATTTGATTAAAAAAATTGCTTTTTCTAATATTGCCTTTTACTTAGATGTTTAGCTACATTTCTTGATGAGCTGATACTGGATGTCCATTTCATATGACTATGTTGAACCATCTCCTTAATTAATTGAAAAGCAAATTTAATAGCACAGAGACAATACAATATATATAAATGTAAAAATAAAAGCTTTGAACTTAAAACTTATATTCGTCAACATCTTAAATAAATGCGTTATTTATGTTCTCTACATTAAACAATTCTACGATTATTATTATAAAAATATTGAGATTCAAAATAAATATTTGATCAATTCCACTTTCAGGTGAAAAGAAAATTTAAAAGCACAGAAATAACTCGGTATCACAATAAATAATTTACAATAATCTTTAATAACTATTACGATAATCTTAAATAATAATATATACGGTTACAACTGAAGATACGTAACGTACAACTGAAGATACGTAAAATATTCTAAACCATGGTTCGAATTGAGTGCAAAAAAAATACGGCAGTCTTTTAAGTGGATCGATTTAAATTCATCATTTTTAACCCGGCGTGTCACAGGTGGGAAATATAATGGTATTTAGTGAGTTTTTCAAAATACATAAATATCAAAACAATGTTTTGTGGTTTAGTTTTCATATTTATATGAGAGTATTAACAAATTTGCGAGTGCGTTTTGTATTTATATTTTGTAAAACTATCAAACATGTTTAAAATACACGTATGTGATACTCATTTTCCATATTTTACACTCATAGTTGAAAAAGGTATTATGTATCAATACAGTTAATCGAAGAACAGAAATTACCATTACAATTAATTCGAAGAACAGAAATTGTCGAAGCCAACCGAGTACATTACATTTTTATAATTTATTTGCTTATTCTGAATTGTTTCAGCAAAATAATGATACTTTATATACATACAGCATAAAGTACCTAATAATATGCAATTATTAAAAAAATATTTTAGTATTTTTACTTTAAAATTTACGGAAAGGCATCATCATAGGGTAAAAAAACTTTACTCTGTGTTTTTGTAAATAAAGGAGAAAAAAAATTAACAGGCAAAAAAAGTAACAGATTAAAAGTAATTCTTGCACGATATTCAAAAGTACGAAAACGAAAAATTGTATAATGAAATCCTATGTAAAATACCACTTACAAATATGAAGTGCTATGTTATGATTTTACTTAATAATGTCCTTTAACACGATGCAGCTAACATTCCATTAAAAAATAGATTAGTTTCCGTATAAAAAGCAAATCAAATACAATATTTATTCATTTTCTTTTTCAAATATTACCTTAGCGGAGCAATAGAGTACTGTTAATAAAATGATAACGTGATATAATCAGAGAACGTTAACACGCTTTTCAGAGTTCCATAACCGAACAGCAAAAACGATACCCTTATAATCTCATCTTGCCCGTCTGTCCGTCTTCCCGTAGGTCACAGCCAATTTACTGGGAGATTATTTGCGCTATATGGAAGAAATTCGGGTGGCAGATGTTTTGCTGCTGTACAATGACTTGCACTTGGCCCCGTTTTTTAACAACATAACTACATTGAATATATGTGGCGTTAATTTCGTAGAAATTCATTATTCAATTTAAAAGCAAAGCTATTAGCAAAAAGTTATTAGCTATTAGCAAAGATATATCTTTGCTTTTTTCTCTAATAGCCCACCTGAAGATGTTGTAATACAACGAAACCTAGGTCGTGGTAAATAACTTAAAGAAAGTATAAATAATACTGCATCATGTAGTTTCATTTAATGATGAACGTAACTACACTTAATCCTAACATGTTTAATTGTTAATTTGAACCTTTTAATCTAATTGGAATACATTCGCCAGTTTACTCGCCGTAACATTATATTGCTTCAATCTTTACATAAAAGGCTTGGTACTCGTTCCGTAAAAACTTAAATATTTATATGAAAAATGAGAAGGAAAGAAAAATGAAACGAAATATTTTAATTACATTTTAGTAAATTTAAAAAAATATATCTTGGTAACTAGTTCATAACAACAAATGGTAGGACAGTTTTTTTATTTAAGTAATGTTTAAAATACAAATTATAATCGTAATTATTCAAATTAATTTACTAGTAGATTATTGTTTTATTTACTTATTATTTATTCATTATTTTTTTTTATTAATTTGAAATTATAAATTTTAAGTAATAGTTTAAAGCTGGAAAGTACGTTTTATTCATTAAGTTACAACTCTGCAAAAAAATGAGAAAAATTTACACTTTGATGTCACTTACAGTTTCATAGTTAAATTAATAAAAAAGCCGCGAGCATGCAGTAGAAATATTGTTCTCATTTTGATGTCGTTGCTATAGTTATGTTATTTGACAATTATAAGTTTTGAAAATTTTGGGCGTGTGATTATTTTGCTCGGAATTTCATTCCTTCAATCAATTCCGTTTTATACATGAAACTGTAATTTTTATATAGAACCCAATAAGATTGTGAAGAGTGCATTATTTATGTAACCAACGATGCGCGTAATAGATAAATGTTTTGGCTAATTTTTTACATCATATCTTACACATTGGATTTTGACAGGAGCGTTTCTGCCTGCTTTTCATGTACTGGAAAATTATTTTCATCTTTAGTTTAAATGTTTGGTCAATTCTACGAACTATCCGGAGTTGAATCAAAGACTAGGAGGTATATCCTGAAAAAATAAGCATGCATTTAATATTAGAATATATAAATCTCGAAATATAGCATGCATCAATAATGTAGCCATGCAGAAATAGAACTATGACTGGGTACTAGAACTACCTACGAAAAATTAATCACGATTTTTTTACTCCAAAAATCTGCAATACATTTATTTTTGAACTTCCTGAAATAAATCTGATGTGTAAAATTTTAGTACCACGCTTCCTCTTTGATATGCGCAGATTGGAAATCGGTAGTTTTTTGCCAAAACCGTACTACAATAGTACACAAAATCGAACAGTAACCCACTTTATTTCTTGGGATGTTGGAAATACTTAATTTGGAATGAAATGTCTACTTCAAGTCTACTAATTACTAGTAAAGTACAACTAGTGATGCCCCTAATGTTTACTAATAACTAGGGTAATGGTATAATGTACATTAAAGTATTCATGTGCGCATACGAGAATGCGTCTTATGTTACACTATGTGTCTTAATCTGACGATCAAATTGGGCTTCGCACTTAAGCTCTCGGAGACGGTGTTGATGTGATGAGATTCGTTAAGGACAAGATTTGAAAATAAAATTATCTTACGGCAAAAATAATATTAAAATCGATTCAGTATTTTTACCGAGCAGAAAAATCAGGACATATCTGCACAATTACGAATTTATTCAAATATATTGACAGCGTCTTAAAATAAATATTTAATTGTTCTAATAATTTCTATAATGGCTTAAGTATAATGAAAATCTAATTGATGAAAATTGTTTTTTACTAAAAATTAACAATCAAAGAGAAATGAATAATTCTGCTCAAGGCTTGAAACTTTATTTTGTAAAGATAAATGTTAGAGTAATATCAAAATAATCTTCATGAAACTCCACAAGTAGCCATCAAATGATCTCAAAAAGGAGATCAATATAATTTATGAATTTCGAATGAATATTTTAGTGGATATTAACGTAGTCTACGACATCAAATACCACTGGCTCGATCGGCGGTGAAAGTTTTCTAACTGTACAAAGTGTTTTCCTTACAGTAAAGTTTGACGAACGGATAAGTTTCAAGCTATTTCCATTTTATTTCTAGTATATTACATAACGAATATGTTTTAAGCTATTGTAGGTCAACTAAACCAATAGCCATTCATCACTTTTGTTTTTACCTTTGTGATCTACTTATTTCCTTCTTCTTTTATAGACATAAATATATATTCACGTAACGGTACCTCTTGCTAAGATCAGCTAATTAATTTGATCTTATGTTTTGGAAAAAATGTGACTCACATTTAAAAAAAATTAACCAGTAGTTTTGTTTACCTTCTGTACAACAAAACGTTATTACGCAGTTCCAGGTATTCAATCTTCTTCCTTTTAAGGCGCTCTAGAGTCTAGTAAAAGCTGTAAAATTATTATTAGAATTAAGAGAATAAAAATATTAATGGGAAGTTTCGAAGCTACGTTTCAAGGAATATAAAATAAATAATGCCATTTGGAGTATAAGTATAAAAGTAATTTCAGAATATGCTGAAAAACAACTCGAATTCAGAAGAAATCTCCAGAAAATAGAGTTTCGGAATATTTCAAACTATTCCCAATGTTATTGCCGTCAAAAAAAAATTCGACAAAATTCTGAAAGATTTCCAAGCTACAATCTGATAGATAGAAATAATACCGGAATTTTTACGAGCTGTGGGAAGTTGAAAGTGCGCAGAGCTGCGGTTCGATCTACCAAGCACACGAAACTGCAGTTGGCTCAAAACATCTGAACAATCGTATCAGACTGAAACAGCATACTCAAGTTAAGATCGAACAAGAGCTGTGTAAAGTATACGATATGTTCTTACCTCCCTGAAGGGTTTGGTAGTTCTCAAAATGAAACACAGCAATGCATAGGTCAGTGTAGTAATTTGCTCCACGTGAGTGTTAAAGTGCAATTTAAAATAAAAAATAATCCTGTGATCATGTATATCATGAACAGACTCCAATGAAATATTATCAATATTATGGAGATGGAAATGGACCATTTTATTTTTGGAGAAAGTAATCGATTTGCACTTACCATAACTTAAGTATATTTTGTTGGTACTACAGTACGCATCGACACTATTAAGATCTTTCTGTAGGCGAATGCAGACGGTATTTTTTTTTATTTTTGAAAATATCTTTAAGTCATCAGCGTATAATAGAAACTTACTATACAGCAGGTATTTATGTCATTTTATGGTACTTATATAGCAGGTTATTGTGTCATTTTTTAAAATGACAAATAAAAATAGGCCAAGTATAATACCTCGGGACACTCCTGATGTTATAGGAACAGCGTGATATAAAAACATTAATTTGGGCTGCATATTGCCTGATGGTGAGGTTAAAATTGAACCACCGTAGCATACCACCCTTGATACCATTTAAAGACAGTTTCTTTAATAAGATGGGGTGATCGACCTTATCAAAGAATTTTTTTAATTCTATATAAATCGACCTGTATCCTGCAATCAAATGATTTCAATGGATATTGTGAATATAGGAGGAGATTAGTCAATGTCGATCGATTTCAAACAAAGTTCCGCTATAATATGCGGGTGCACCATGAACTACTTTTTCGAAAAGCTTTTGCCGACAAAATCGATATTGGTCGATAGTTTTCTACACATTGTTTATTATAAAACTTACATATTGGCGAAACGTGTGCAATTTTTTTAACTAATCTAATAATTTTTCTAATTTTTTTTAATTAATTTAATTATTTTATAAAAGCTAATTATTTTCATTCAAAAATTAAAAAAACATTTTTCTTCTATATTATTATATTGAGTATTGTAGTGTGGTTTACAACGATCACAATTATTGTCGGTGTATGTAAATTTAGCATTTTGAATTTAAGGACATCTATATTATTTTAAGGTATATCATGTATGTTCTTATAAAGTATCGACTTTTCCTTTATTTTTTCTGGACTAATTAATTACTAAACGCTTATAAGTTAATAATTAAATCTGTTTTTTACAAGTTAATATCAGTAATCCAAAATTGAGAAATTTCTAAAATTTTAAATTAAAATGAATTTTCTCAGCTAGAAAATTGTTAGCGATAAAACTGCTGATTATTGAACCGCGCATTAAAGACAAATATTTAGAAAAAAAATACTTTTGCACTATTTCATAAAAATCTCCAAAATTAGAAAAAAATTATTCAAAATTAACGCTTAGGTTTTTCTCTTACGAACGGACAGTATAATAAGCTATAGTATAATATTGAAAAGTATCATTAATAATGTCATCGCAACTGTAGCCATAATAGCATAAAACAACTACAAATATCGTAGGGTAAAGGTAAAATATGATAAATTACATCTCTGGAACAGGCAAATCATCACGATTAAAAAGAATTTCCAACCGCGAACAGAGGTTGGAAATTCTTTTTAATGCTTAACGTAAGCGAAATACTTCATAATCGATTTTACATATATATTATTTACATAAAAATACTTTTTTTTATATTACTATGGCTAGTATCGTTTCAAAAATAATGGCACATATTTGAAAACTTATAACTATCACTCATATAAGGCTACAGGATCAATTTTCAGGGACTGTTTGACATTTTCAAAATCCCGATGTGTAATTTTTTCAAGACTGCAGAAAAAGATCTGATGTAGCTTTGTAGTTTGTTTCTGTTTGAAGATGTATATTTACAAATTGCCCACCACAAGATGATGTTATACAACGAAATTTAGGTCACGGTAAAAAATTTAAATAAAGTAGAAATAAGACTACATCAAGTAGTTTAACTTAGTTGAGAGAAAATGTATTATAATGAATGACAATATTTTCACTGAATCAAAAATCACCTTATTATTATATATACAAAATTTATATTTAGCATGTTCCATATCATTATATGAATGTAGTCGTGATCATATAATAAATATATTCAAAAAGTAGTCGTAATAGATTCTTATAATATGAAAAAATATTATATATCCGAATTAGATTCAAATCCACTCTGGCACAATATGCGCTTAATAGTTAATTAGAGAAAAAAAAATGAGTATTACGAACGACGTAAACATATTCCACTTGTTATTTTCGTTTATCTTACCAACGTAACAAAAATGAAATTTCCTCCAATTTTCCAAGAGGTATATGTCAGTGTCCAGCGACAAATAAAAGCAAATTGAAACATAAAACTAGGCGATTTAGGAGCATCCATTAATGTACCCGCTTATTTCCTGTAATGTATGTTGAGCTCCTTACGCATCCTTATTTTACGGTAAATAAAACTACTTAACGTGAATAAATGGATACGAAGAGAATGTAGCCACTAAGTGGAAACCAAAAGAATAATGAATGTTTTCTTAGCTCCATTGTTTCTGAGATATTTCCTACAGTTAAAGAAATGCCGAAATTTATTTTAACGACATTATGTTTAACAATTCTTTCTCCAATAAACGCACAATTTCATATTATTAATTAGATTTTAATTTATATTTAATTTTGGCACTTTGTCGAATTTTCGTAATAATAAACTGCTACAAATTGTTTTTAATTGAATTGAATCCTCCATCTAATAGTTAATTTTAAAAACGTAGTATTATTGCAGTATTATATGAAATAAGGAAGTAAAGTAAACACTGCAAATGAGTTTTTAATTTATCTAAATTCCAATCTTGATTAAAGAATTCTCGTAATGCGAGTGGTATGTCATATAAATCCCATACCTGCTACTCATTTTCTTTCACAGTTAACATTATCATGATTTCAACTGGAGCTATTTTACATATATTTAAGGTTAATTCTGCTTTGCGGTTTAACCCGTGTAGAGTTATCTTAATTTTACAGCTCCATCTTCCTGCGCTGTCACTGAGCGTCTCCGCTTCATTTGCCAAACGATATTAGTTGTCAGGGTCGGGAATATATCGGTGGCAATAATCGGGATAATCAGTCAATAAATAAGTCAGTCTCACTTTACTTTGCACCGTTTAAGCAATGTACGCCAACTCCTCTTACAATTTTAATCACTACTCTGCCTTTATAAATTTTAGCGTACTGATATATAGCTTATAATTTTTTTATTAAAAATAATTTTTGAAATTTAATTTACAGTTCTATATATTAGAGCGACAAACAAACAAAACAAAGAAACAAAGTTTGTCGTTTTACACTCTACCCTTGTAAATCGAAGCCTGATGATACATGTACTGCAATTCGGACGGGAATTGCTTAGCGTCGTGCATTTTTACAAAATTATTAAATAATTGTATTTGTTGTTACGTGAAAGAACGGAGTCATTCTTTATTTCGTCTGCCTAGAGCGTGCACAAATAAATGTCCTGCAGCATTCACCAGTTTTCACGCATTTAACTTAATCAACGTGGTATTGCGAGAGGCCGTTCCGGCTATTCATTACCGTTCCGGAATGAGATTAAGGAGTTGCTTAGTTCACGTTTGTTAATTAGTTAGTCTTATGTTCAAATTGAATAAATGTGTGCTTTTCTGTTTATTTATGTTATGCATAATGTAACTTGTTGTACTATTAATCTTGCAAATCTCTTTCTAATCTCGCAAATCTCTAGTACTTTTAATCTCGCAAATCTCTAGCAATGTTCGCAAATCTCTAGCGCTTTCGGGTAACGTGGAAGTTAGACGTGAAAATTGTTGATAAATAAATAAATACATAAATAAATAGACATATACTAATATCTTCCGTTTCAAGTTCCGGTGAATTAAATTATGACGTGACTTTCTTCCTTTACTTCCAATGTTTTCAAATCTTGCCCAGATTAAAGTATTACTCGAAATTGTTGAACTAGTAAATTATTATAAATATAAATAGCGACTACATTGCATAAACAAATAAATGGTGAATCATTCAAAAAATATGAATGTTTAAAAACGTTTAGGGGTCAAATAGGAAAATAACCAAATAATACAGTGCTAAACATCAAATTAAGAGTACACGAATGAAAGTTTCCAGAGAACTTTGAAATAGTGCTTCGAAATTCGATTATTTTAAAATATATTTTTTATATTCAGTGAATTTAACAAAATATATTATAAAATAATCGAATAAAAGTAGTTAAAGTACATACATAGTAGTTAAAATATATGACTTAAAACATGTGTTCGTATGGAAAGAAAATCTTTAAATGGTCAATAATGCATGACACGGTGGAAATTACTTGGTTTTCTTTTTGCTCTAGAGAATTGCACATTTTTTATGTTAAATGAGTTTTTGGTATGATCGTGGAAAGCTCGAAAAACTCGAGTATAATTCTATTATTAAGTTGATCATGGTATTCATAACGTAGACTAAAAAAGAAATTACAATATTTTCCTACGTATATTCTGTTCAATGTTTAATAGAGGGAGAAACTTGAAATGAAGATGATCATCTGGTATCCATTTATAGGATATACATACATCTCTCATATGTGTGAATAATTCATAAATATGTATAAATGATTTGAAATGGTTAAATTAAAATGATTAATTAATCAATAGGAACTCTTGATCTTTGATTGATTATTGACCAAAAGAACTATTCTATAGTTAGTGTTTTTACAGTTATACAACACGCACGAATGCATGTATGCAACAACCATATATAAAGGCTAAATAGCTATCAACGCACATTTACTCTTCTCTTAAGTATGGAAATAGATGAGTTAAAAACATTTCCCGGTTCATTTACAATAATTTTAGATTTAACAGTTGAAATGTTTTTTTTATTGTCGTACAAATCGTACGTAAACTGCATAACGGTAACATAGTTATCAACGCCAGTTTCACGTACATAGCATACTTTTCTCTTAAGTATGTGAAATAGAAGATTTTAAATACATTCATTGTTACATTTGCACAATTTTGCAGCTCACAGGTGATATGTTTGTGTTTTTACTGCCATAAATGCACGCAAGTACGCACGCACTCACGCACGCTTGCACCAGCATGACTTACCGTGTAGCTGAGTGGGAAAGAATGTACCATTTGTTCTATATACTCGCCCATCAGTGAAACCAATAAAAGAACTAACTTTAAAGACGCATACCGCCATATGAATTAATCCTCAAACTGACTCAAAATCACGGAAGGAATTGAAGTCTAACACTATATTAAATAAGAAGCTTTTGTAGTACAGAAAATATTCGCGTAATAGCAGTAAAATCATAGTTCATGTTTACTTATTCACGATTCAAATTTACATATACCACTAGACTAAAGCGACTACCAATAAAAATAAGATAACAAGTGTGCAATAACGTGAAATTTACCCGCGTATGGCTTTGTAACAAAGGATGCTCACCCGATTTCAACTACGGACATACTCATGTTTTACACCTCAGCAATTCCATATAACCGCACTCACACTAGATAAGAAAACAAGAACATTATACCCGTGGGAGGTAAAATAACGAATATGTTCCGCGCTTGCAATAAAATGCTGTTTTATATCTCACTTGCGGTACAATTTGCGGTAGGGCGAACTCACCACAAATATACACAACGTTGTAAATTCGTCGAAGACGGAAATCATGAGTAAATATTACGGCCAACTAGCAAAATATATTTGTTTTTTAAACATTTTATTAATAAAATTTGCTTCTTCTAAAATTTCCTCTTACATAGATGTTTAGCTACATTTCTTAATGAGCTGATACTCCATGTCCATTTCATTTGAATATCAACAAGAATATTAGTAATGTAGAAAAAATATTGGAAAATAAGTAATTTTAGTAAATTTGAAGTTAAAACTTATGTTCGCCAACATCTTAAATAAATACGTTATTTATGTTCTATATATTAAAAATTCTTCGTTTATTATTATATAAATATTGAGTATTGGATATATTAGGCGTTAATTTTGTAGAAATTCATTATTCACAATTAAATGAAACTACGTGATGTAGTATTATTTCTACTATCTTTAATTTCTTTACCACGACCTAGATTTCGTTGCATTACAACACCTTCAGGTGGGATATTAGCATAGATAGAGACAAATATCTTTGCTGAAGAAGTTGTAATACAACGATTGAAAATACACGTACTATTATGTGATATTCACTTTCCTTATTTTACACTCCTAATTTACAAAGGTATTATGTACCATTAAAGTTAATTCGTAGAGAAGAAATTACCATTACAATTACTTCGTAGAACAGAAAGTTTCGAGGCTAGCCGAGAACTCTACATTGTCATAATTTATTAAGCCTATTCTGAATTGTTTTAGAAACACAATGATAATTTATAAACATACAATAAAACATAGCCAATAATATGTAATTGTAAAAAAAGTGTTTAAGTAGGTCTTTTAATTTTATTTTAAAATTTACGTCGTAGTGAAAAACAACTTTACTCTGTGTTTTTGTAAATAAGGGAGAAAAAAATTTAAAAGCCGTAAACAGGCAAAAAAAGTAAAAAAAGGAAAAAAAAATAAAAATAATCCAAATACAATATTCAAAAGTACGAAAATGAAAAATTATATGATGAAATCTTATGTAAAATAGCATTTACAAATATGACTTGCTATACTATGATTTTACTTTACATTGCCCTATGCAGCTGAATTTCATTAGAAATAGATTAGTTTTCGTAAAAAAAGCAAATAAAAATGCATTTATTCATTTTCTTTGTCAAATATTACCTTAGCGAGCCTATCAATTTAATTGCAATGTATTCGTCACTTTACTCGCCGTGACATCATTTTTGCTTCAATCTTTACAAAAAATGCTTGCTACTCGTTCCGTAAAAACTTAAATATTTATAGGAAAAATGAGACAAGAGAAAGAAAAATGAAACTAAATGTTTTCATTATATATTAGTAAATTGTAAAAAAAATTTCTTAGTAATTAGTTCATAAGAGTAAATTGAATGAGAGTTTTTATTTAATTAATGTTTAAAATATAAATTACAATCGTAATTAATTAATTAATTTTACTAGTAGATTGTTGTTTTATTTCCTTATTGTTTATTCATTAATTTTGGTAATCATTCACAACACTTCAATTGAAATCATAAATTTTGAGTAATAGTTTAAAGCTGGAACGTACGTTTTATTCATTAAACACATTACAATAACATCTAATGTTTCATACTGCTCTATGACACATTCATAACAATATATTTAAAATTTCAGAAAACCGTACTGTTTTTGAGTCACGAGCACTTAAAATATAAACTTATATTCAAGAAACGTTTGAGAAAAATTTACACTTTAAGAGAGTACGTCTCATGTCACACTGTATGTTAACGAGCGTAGGTCTAAATGTACAAGAGTGAATATAATAATTTTGAGAAATTTTGAGATTTCACCGCCATTTACATATATGCATATACATATATATATATATATATATATATATATATATATATATATATATATAGTATATACATATATAATTTTTCAATACGCAAATATGTGGTTTAATATGTTCTTCACAGGTATGAAAGATGGTAATTTCTCACAAATACTCTTGCTTTATTATTCAGTACTTTTTTAATATTACATACTTAGCTTTTTCAAGTATCCATTATTTAAATTTAGGATATAGGAAATTAACAATTCTTATAGGATACTCTTAAAGGATTTTATTTTCGTAATTATGCATCAATTCCTATATAAAACATCATCCAAGATTGTGAATACAAGAATGATTGTGTTGGGTTAACCATATATCCGTTATACAT
Organism: Druceiella hillmani; assembly: GCA_039881145.1. Lineage (NCBI taxonomy): Eukaryota > Metazoa > Arthropoda > Insecta > Lepidoptera > Hepialidae > Druceiella > Druceiella hillmani. The sequence continues at coordinate 35,465,057 of JAYKKI010000018.1, read as the reverse complement.
TTAGGGATAATTTCTATCATTGACAAAATAAGTCATTTCTATTTTCTTCGTATGAACTCTCAAAACTTTACTCCACAGGTGTCTTCACAGTGACAAAAGTTGAAAAAATCCTAAAATATTCTTGTTAACTCCAATAAGAGCCTGTGTAGAAATATATGTAAAAACTAAATTTACAACAACCTATTTAATATTTAACGAACATTAATGCCACCTAAGGGTATTACCGACGTGGTGGAAGCTGAACTAACAAAAACTTCATTTTCCTTTAATATTGACTTAACTTCAATGGTCAATCTCAACATTCCACTTGTTGTATTTCCTAATTATAGAGAACTTATAGATAATTGAAATATAATCACTTATTTTTAAGAAACGTAAAGAATGTGTTAACTTGCTGAATCCATAAATATTCCTGTTTACCTGAACACCCAAAAGTGACACAAATAATTTGAAATGTCAGCGTTGTCATAATTATTCATTATGACTACGTTACATTTTATGGTAAAGTTTCTATTGTTTAGTTATCTTATTTATCCAACAACATCTTAGTAGAAAAAAGAGTTAGTTAATTTAGTGTGATATTAACTTTAAAATTGACCTGAAAAGCCGAAAAGATATATAGGCAACAAACTTGTACAAGTCGAGCCGAAACTTTCCTGCAAATGAACCGTTACTGAGATTAAATCATTAATTAACCCTCGTCACGAAGTTGGACTTACTAAGTGACAGGATAATTGTTATCAACTATGACATTACACTAGATGGAATAAGTTGTTTTTGGAAATAGAAAGCATTTAGCATTTCATGGCTAATTACAAATATTTGTTTATAAAATGTTATTTATTATTTTGATTTTCTATTTTTAAATGTATTGCTAAATAACCATGGGACCTATTAAAGTCATGTCTTAGGTAGAAGACGAATGGTTATAGAGTTTTTGAACTTATATTTATTCTCATCTTAATGTTGCAGATATTTTTACTTTTTTAATTTCATTACATCTACCAACTTTTGTTCGCCTCCGAGTTCACGTACATAATTATAATATTTTGCTATATCGATAACACAGATTCAACTTACATCTAGAGTCATATTTTGATTTTTAAATACAGGAAGAATTGGTAATACATAAAAAAGAGGCTTCAACATGAATAATTTTTCTTAAAAAAACATAAAAAGTTGCTTAATAGATTTTTTTAACTTTTTACAATATTCTTGCAGCAAATTAACTTTGAACCAAAATATTATTTAATTTTTCTTCCATCCAGCCTCGAGACAGATGCAATACGTGTCTACCTATGGACCACAGCTGCTGCTTAAAAACTTGGTGAACCTCTTTTTCCCCAAAGTACAGTTACCATCTATGAAAGGTGTTTCTCAGTCGAAGCTCTTATAGTCAGCTAGATCTTGATGTCAGGAATCCGCTCGGTTCTAATATTTTCGAAAGTAATGTGAAGAGTCCTAGCCCTCCAGGTAATCATTTATACACTTCTTTTCTTTGCTCATATCATGATAATATCTGTAAATTTTCTCTTCTTATTGGTTTTGCGTTTTTATCCAAAGTGAATTTATTTTTATGACTACATATTTTGTTATTTCAATTTTATAAAATATTATAACTTAATATAGCGTTGCATGATCCTTTACATATTCAGATCCAATCACTACGATATAAATTATTGTAATTATGTCTCTCAATTATATTAAAACCTAACCTAAATTAACACATAGGTAAATACACATAAAGAGATTAATTAAAATTAAGACTAGCGAATTGCGTCATACAATAATTCTAATAACAAAATAATGATCTAAAATGCTAATAAACACATTTACTCTATATGTTTTTTTCTCTCTCGCATTTGTCTAAACGTTATTCTTGGTTTACAAATATTTTAAAAACGCAGTAGAAAATAAGGAGAAATAACATGTTCCAACGCTCTATCGAATATTTACAAACATTTTTTTAGATGTTTATTACATTCCTTTTATCGCTTGAAAGAATTCACGAATTCATGTAAACATCCTTCCAAGTCGTTGATTCGCGTTACGTAATTCAGACAAATTGTGTTTTTTATTAGAATTGAATATTGACAAAAATGTATATGCACTCGCTGGAACTGTGTCAGCAAAGGCGATAAAAGTTCTTTGCAATTTAATACCTATTACGATATTCATTTTGCTCAATTGTTTATGAATCCTATTATAACGTTTATTATTTAATCTCTACTTAGCTCAATGCTCACGCATATCTCAATTGCACACCTCGCAGGTGTATTCATTATAGTTCACTAGCGCGCTATTCTCGATTTTCTATAAAAGAAACAATTATAACTGGATCATGTTAGAAGTGTCAACTTCAATGTAAAATTTCAATATACAAAATTTGTTTGTTCCGTATTATTCTAGAAATATTATACAGATTTGGAATTGTTTCCCTGTTACCTTTCTCTGTTATTTACATTTATGTGCATTATTATTATCAATCCACTTTGATTAAGAAATTCAAAAATAGTAATATAAATATTGTTTTAGCCCGCACCGTTTTCATCAAAAAAATAGATATCAAGTCTTTGGAAGGTTTTTCAAAATTTGTCTTTTTTACACGTTAAAATTTATGTCGAAACTTGAATATTAATGAGTTTTGAAAGCTTTCATAATTTTTAAACTCGGGTTATCTTACACGTAACCAATGTTTAATATAGCCTTTTGGAAAAGAGGAAATATGCTTTTAAAAATTATACCAATTCAATTTTTTTAATTGTTTGTTATGATCTAAATTTGCCTTTATAAAATGTCTCCATCCATTTGTCTGTGCGTATATACACCCATATATATATATATACGTACAAATAGACGGAGATCTTTTAAAAAGGCAAATTTATATCATATCAAATATCATACGACTTGTAAAGTCGTAATACTTGATCTATTTTGGAGATTCTTTTTCAATCGATCGTTAAACATCAAAATACAAGTCTGTCGATTTCCACTATAGTTTTAAAAAAAAAGTACTTTTATTTAAATTTTTTCTTTTAATTGTTAATTACAATAACAATATAAAAACGCGGAGTGAACGGTTTTCTTGCAAATGATTTTCTATGGTGTTCCGTACCAAATTTAGAAAAGAAGAACACTTATAAGATTATTTTGGTGTCCGTCTGTCCGTCCATCCTCGTGCCACAGTCATTTTGTTAAGAAATTATTTGACTTAAAAGGACTATAGAAATTATTTGGTGTAGTGAGAGGTGGCATCCCAATTAAATACGTGTAATTAATACACTGGGATTTATATTTTATGATTTTGTGGAAAACTCCGCATGTGAGGTATCAAGTAAAATGTTGATAATATACGAATGGAAAATTATATATTTTAATATATTTTTTTGCAAAGTTATTTTAACACTTTCCAAACACTCATCCCCAGAATAAATATGTACGTAGGAACAAAACGAATGGTTAAAAATTAAATATAAGTATTTAACATAAAATAACCATTTGCTAACAGTTAATATGTGGGTCCACCCGAGTTAAATGCTATTTAATGTCGTGTAAATTAATATTGTATTTTTGATATTAAGTATTTATTATTGGCTTATAATATCTATGATTAAAGGCTACACTAAATTTAAAAAATATGACTTACAACAAATATTTCCAAATGAAAACACTGCAATTGAAAGTGAAATTATTTTTTTTAAACAGAAATAATATGACATTGCTATGCTATTGGAAAAAAACAGCTAGAGGAACAGCGTTAAGTGTTTCTATGAAAATTCCTACCTTGAATCCATGAGAAAAAGTGTTAGAAAGGGCAAAAAGGAACTATAAGGGAATTAATGACAAACATTTAGTAAACACATAAAATTCTTTAAAAGTAAATAATTCGACTGTTATACGGCAGAACAAAAGTAAAGAAAGAAATGGATAAATAAATATAAAATAAAGATAAAGAAAGAAATGAAATGAAATATTTTCACTTCATTTTACCTGCCTTAATGGCGACATACACACAGGTGTATTTTGCAGTTGAGGCAGACAAATTTTATTTTTTGTGCACATCTATTACACAGTATTATATAAGTTTCATTCCCATTATTTTATAATAAATATTAAAAAAGGTACGATAATTTTCTATATTTACGTATTATTATATACGTAATAACACAAATTTCTACTGTCCTGTTTAAATCTGAATTTAACCGCCTTTGCTCAATTAAATCGCTTATATGTCTTTGATCTTAAAATGGTTTTCTCCTCTAATATAAAAGCAAAGTAATTAATTTATTTAGACACCACCTAATCTTGTTATCGATGATAAAAGCTATTTGTAATTTATTAACTGAAAAACTGGGGAATTTTGTCATTAGAGAAATGGAATGGTGCTATTATTTGTTATTCCGGGAGTAACCGCAACAAGAAATTAAGTAGATGAAAAAGCGGATAAATAGTAATTATCTTATTAAAAAAATTCTTTTAAGCACGACCCACCCAAGTTGCCTGAAAGCTCGTGTAGGAAGTTGTTATTCGTTCATTTATATTTAGCTGCCTAATATATGCAAGCAAAATATATTAGTAATATTATAATTAAACTATTATATACATTTCAATTTGAAATTGAACACAATAAAATTTATCATAATGGATATGAATATTTCGTGATATATTTTTAAAAATTCCTGCCGAAGATGCGGAAAATGCAGTAGATTATTAAAATTTATTTGAGCAAATCACAAACTAGAGGAAAATGTCGTTGTGTCCATAGCGATAAAGGAGCAATAATGCCGAATCCACTTGTTCTACTAATGCATAATTACGTAATAGGTTGAGTAACGTTCAGGTAACAGTGTTCTTGAAAAATTTGAAAATTAACTTTTCAAAATTTACTTATGGGAAATGTTTGCCGAAATGTATAAAGTTTTCCATAAACATTGTCGACTGTAAAATTTAAAATTAGCACCATCGGTAACGTAGGAGCTAAAGAGCCGCACAATACTTTTTTTAAACTGATTCTGACCCTTATTGTAATAACACAGATAACAGTTTAAAATCGTAGTAAAATACGAGATCAGTAAATTTATTTCAGTATAGTTTTGAGCTCAAACTGTTTTATTTGAAACTTCTCCAGCAAGTTATAATGAAAAATATATATATATATATATATATATATATATATATATATATATAAATATAATAATATTACAAATTTCCACATTAATTTTTATAAGCTCTTTTCATGAAATGAAGATAGTTCCAATATACCCCGTGTAAAAGTTATTTGCACCTTTTTTTTCTAATTTACAATAAAAGTAAAGACTTTCATTTTCTGTTGATTTGTGTGACAAATACTACGTTAATAACTAATAAATATACAAGCACATAAATTTATAGACAAATTTATTATTTCGTGTTATTTTATTTGGCTGAAATTATAGGTTTACCGTTTCTTCCTGAATCCGGATTTTTTCCTGATTTCACATTGTCTATATATTTCAACACGCAATATTTTGAATTTTGAATTCCAAAAACGTATTTTAGTTAAAATTCTAACGAAGCGGGTATTAGTTCAGTGTCCTACATTTAACGCAACATTGGTGTAATAAATTGTCATTCTTCTTGAAAGCATGTAATATTACTTATTTTCATTTTCAAATACATACGCTGTGAAATACTCTGCCCCGTATTAAACAAAACACAATAGAATAAAAAATAAACGCTTCCGATATTTTTTAATTACCTAGCAAGGTACTGAGGATATAATTATTATAATTCCATACCAGGATATTTTTTATATCTAATAGTAAATTATTTGATAACGTTTTTATCGATTTTGTATTATGTGACTTACACTTGTATTATATATCATTATCATTTTATTTAGACATCTAACTAAAAGTTAAATTTGAAATTTTATTTAATAAATGTTTTGAATATGTGAACTTATAACCCCAGGTATAAATACTAACCATCACAAAGTTAAATAAAAGGCTATTTCCAAACTAATTTACGTTCAGAAGCAAGTATTATCAAAATCTGGACAGTCACACCAAGAAGTAAACGACTGAAATCTTATATAAGTCACTTTGAGCTTGTGATTTATCACTGGTCAGAAATAGTGTCGACGTAATCTCACTGGAATTGAAGGAAAACAAAGCGAGTAAAGACGACATTCAAAGCGTTATATTTGGCTTTTCTACGCATCCATGGGTCAATTCTATCTATTCTGTTACTAGAGAGTATTTTTTATGAGTGGTTTTATTATGAAGCAGGTACGCACGTGCTCTCACGTAAGCGTATAAAATGTTGGTTTGTAAAGCAGTCTTAACAAATATCGATGAATAAATTGATATCAAATTAAAACAAAATAAACGAAAAAACGATTATTTTTAAAATACTCTGGTAGTTTTTATAAAAGTATATATTAGTTGTACTCGGAGTAAGCTCTCTTACAAATAGGAAAAACATATTTAAAAGTATATCAAATAATAAAATTGATTTTGAGCTTTGCGTAAAACTTTTTCATGTACTTTTTGTGACTGGTTTTCAGTAATGATTTTAAATTGGAAACTAAAATTAATGTTAAATCTGCTCACTAAAAGAAAAAAAAACAATTATCATTTAATACTGGTTTAATTGATATAAATTCAGTTTTACAAAAACGAAATAATTTCATCTATTTTTACACAGATATTTTACACAAATTAAAATAAATATTAAAAAAAACTTTGATATCACTTTGATCATTTATATTGATCTAAATTTTATATATATATATATATATTACAATACTATTTAGTAAACAACCTTGGTGATGCTTATCTTTATAATTGTCACACTTTAATAAAACTTTTTTAATATTAACGTATGATACCGCAAACGGAGGAAGTAAACTTAAACACAAGTTGTTTTAATGCGACCGAAAATAGTTTACAAATTTGAAAGTCAACGCAAGGACAAAGCAACGCTAAATGCGTAGTGTTTATTTTGGTTTGATGAAAGTTTCGGGAATTCTTTTAAATTTAAGTGCTTTAATGTACATAAGTACTTACAAATCAGGAAGAAATTCATCAGATTGAATTTCGACCACAGGCGATACTGGTCCTTATTAATCTCATAAAACAATTGAAAAGAAAATTGAAGCTTTCTTCTAAACTGGTTATTTAAGTAAGAACATATTCACAGATTTTTCCTGCAGCGTCTTGATCCAATAAAGTGACAAAATATTTCTATAGAGCTACGAAAATTAGATTACAGAAATTTGTATCGGAACGGAAATAACGGCAAATCGAAGGGTTGGCTTTCATAGAAATTGTGTTGCGGAAATTGTTCAATTGGAACGTTCATTCAGAAAGTTTACGTATATGCATGTTTAGTATATTTGACCCTATTGAGAGTTTTTCTCGCTTTTAATCTCAGATTTACATTGTTACCTACATAAATTTATATGGAGCGGAGGAAGTTATACAATAGAAAATATAATAAACAATGAATTACAAGCCTCGCAAAACACAAAATCATATTGGAGAAAATTATGGAATAAATACATACTTGATAGTTTTTTTAAATAAAATGGAAAATGTTCAGATTAACTTCAAAGGCATAGTTGTTCTCTTCATATATTTTTTTATTTATAGTAATTGGAATTAAAAAGGAAACTAATATCTTGAGTAGAGTAATTCTATACAGTTCATGTAATTATATTTTTGTAATAACCTTATAAAATTTACCCAGATTCCCAATGTTGTTCCATTGATTGCTAACGCAATTTACTAATTTATGAAATATTGCATTCTAATTAAAATTTAACCTTCAAATTTTATTAAAGCAGTTATTATTATTTAAGTAATATTTATTGATTTATGTAATTGGTATACATGTTGATAAGCTACGACTATTATAATAAACTAAAACACAACATAACGACAAAAAAGAATCGATTATTTGTATATGTACTTTATTTTTTGTCGGATTTTGTACGAAGTATTAACACTTTATAACTGTTTCTATATTAATGGCTTTTGATGTCTATCTTCTAAGATATCCAAATATATTAAACGGATACTATAAAACCATTAGTTTTTTGGACGCATTGACAGTACGTTTTCTTTTTTTTTCAAATCCATATAATTTTAAACTAGCGTGACCCGTGCGAAGTCTTCGCATTATAAATTATTCAACTCAATTTAATAAATCAAAATTGATTGCAGGTATTCAATTCATTTCTAAAATTGCACACTGCTTATTACGTTTTTATTCCATTATGAAGCTCAGATGACAGATCAAACAAATATTTTACTAAAATTGACATATAGAGGCGCAAATTTCAAAAGCATTGAGCTAAAGCGCCACTTTATTTATACGTGAGTGGATTTGAAATTAAACAAAAATTTTACCGACCGTCAATCATATTGACGTTGAGCCGTTAGATGGCAGCATTGCTGTTTTGTGTATATAATTTTAATAATTAATTAATTTGCAAAAACAATAGCAATAATACATTTTTAGTGGATGCCGGTAGAGCAAGCAATTATCTATAAAATGATATATAATTTATGTGGATTAGTTGTAAGGTTTTTTCTAAAAAGGGAGAGTAACATCTTAACCTTAGCGTATTAATATATATGATGATGATGATAGGATGATTATTACTATTATTTCTATTATGGATAACTATTGTAGTGAATTTTGAATGAAAGGCTGATTTCAATCATTATAATATTTATTGTTTGTTTACAATATTAAATGTTTCATAATTAAATTTAATGTATAATAAAATTTATAAATATTTAATGTATTATCAAATATTTAAATAAGACTGAAGATATATGTACGTAGAATATTATTACAATCTTTGACAATAGCCCACCTGAAGATGTTGTAATACAACAAAACTTGGGTCGTGGTAAAGGACTTAAAGAAAGTAGAAATAATACCACACCACGTAGTTTCATTTAACTGTAAAAAAAGTTATTTTGGAACATTTATATTATTCTCTAAGACTTATCTAACGATAACCCTATGTGCACTGCTATGTTATTTAATCCATGAATTACATATATGGAGTACCACCCATAATATTATTTTTCATAATTCCAATATTTCTTTGTATAGCGGTTCATAGAACCATTGAAATTTCGCCAATATAGTGTAACGGCGACCGTAATAATAATGTAACAGCAACCGTAGGACAATGATGAAAGCGTATAAATAAAACGAAACCTAATATTTAGAAAAGAAATGGAAAAAAGAGCTAAATTCTATTAATGTTAAATAAGACATGCCGTTATATGGCGGCTTTCATTTTATTTAGAAATAAGTATTTCATTGACGCATAGTTAGGAAGGAAGGAATAGGCCATATTTATTGTAAATACTCGTATATTGCACATAGCAAGTAGACTCCAGCGCCTTCTTATTTAAAATAAAATTTATAGCCAATTATTAATTTTTCTTGGCAAATTATCCGCAAGTGGCTTTAAGTTAATTATTTACATTCTACTGATCGGTGTTTGATTTATCTTACGGTTTTCACTTCTATAATAATAATAATATTTGGACTAATTTCATTATTATTTTCATTTAAATGGCAATAAAAACATTGTGTTATTGACAGTATTCAGATCAGCTTCCCATTTTATTTATTAATGGTTAATCTCTCTCGAGTAATATTTGTCACATTGTAAACTGTACCGTAATATGTTTTCTACGTTTGTCAAGTATTTTTTTCTTTAATAGAAGGATATTATTTATTTAGTCACAAAACAATATTATTTTCATATCTATACACGACAAGCTCCCAGAGATCGGGGCATAAGTTACTTGTGTATATATTTTTACCGTTGGCAAATGAGAACGGGTGCACTTTCTTCGATCTCACTATGCTATCGGTATTATCAAGTGCCATCAGGCCAGGTTTTAAAAAGTGGTGTCACTATGTAAAGAAAAATTTGAGGGGTTTAAACGACTTGACTCCAAAGAAATATTTTAAATTCTAAACTGATATTGCATTGAAAATAAAAATAGTTAAAACCTAACAAATAATTTCTTACTTCGAGTGTGATATTAACATGCTCCACATTATTCTGGGTGCGCGTATGCTCATACAACCACGTGACAGTTAATTCCGAAAGAAATACGAAATTATATGAATAATATAAGTAAAATTTACACACGTACAGTTTCATAATAAAATAATAAATATATTACAGGTTTGATATAAGACGATGTTTTGTATTCCGTGTCGGTTGCGGTACTCTTCACTGTAGGCGCACTTGCTACTGACATACGCATTCTTTTTGAAGATGGCAATAACATAGATGGAATGATATAAATATAATGAAATCTTGACTGTACTTCAGTCTCTACTGCGATGTAGTATTGACAACCGGTATATTGGAGTGGTGAAGTATCTGTGCAGTAACATGACCATGTCAGTCCGGTTAAAGAACCAGAGTACAATACTGATCAAACTTGAAAATGAAAAGTGATTTGAAAATAAATCTTTAAATACTTTGATCACTTCCTTATAACGTTTGTGAAGTAAAACATGTTCCCTTTAAACATTTTAAGTAAAAAATCATTAAATTTTTAAAAGTAACTTTAATATATAACAGAACTAGTAAAACATTTGAAGTAAAACCATTAACAGTTACGTTACTTGACTTCAAACATAAATGTGATGGAAAATAAAATACATTGATATTGCTTTGGGATTAAACTAGGCTTGTCTCAATACATATATTCTTCCAATATTTTGAGTTGTACGCAGACATGACATAGAGAGCGATCCTTATTCGCATAAACCTTCAAATGTAAATATTGAGCTAAATGAACAAACTTACGCCCAAAATTACGGTATTTGCTAACCTTTTTAAAGGAATGCATTTAAAGAAAGTGTGTTGAGATTAAACAGTTTAATTTATAAGAAAGATGGTTAAAATATATAGTGTGGTAAGTAAGCTTTGTTATATCTGCACCTTTTTTAGAAATATTTTATATATTTACGTATATTATGGCGACAATTGTTCTCGATATCTAATCTGAAACAGTCTTGAACACAAAGTTTCTCACCAAATCTAATAACGACTAAAGGTTTTTGAGACATTTTTTCGAATTTCATCATTGTTATTTATAAACTTCAGTAAATTTTGAAGCAGGCCAATAAATATTATGGTAAATATGATGCTAGGAACCTTGATTTAATGTTGGAATAAAGTAATTTGTGATTAAATCAACTACAGGAGTAGGGATAGGGATCTGTACCTAAATAACTTTGAACATGGACTTGGAAGCGAAAATGCAATCGTTTTAAAATTATCCAGGTAGAAAATTTATGAACTATATTACTCTCAGTTACGAGTTATTTTTAAAGTAATATTGTAAAAAAAATATTTATCCATTTAAATTTTCCGATAAACTATCTTGCTTTATTGTGTACCGTTCCCAAACATACCAAAACTGTCTGATTTTGTACGCCTGTTAACTGAAACATAGTCATACTTTGTAATACACGTGACGAAACACGTCTTAGTTTAGATTATTCCAAACCTTCCGTTTATTTACTTGGGATCTTACTAGGTAACAAAGCATTGCCTAGAACTACGATATTAACTATGTCTACCTACCTCTGTACTTACGTCTGTAAAATTCTAAAGTACTTTCATATAACTGGAAGTTGGACAATTTTGCATACAATTATTCAATAAAAGTTATACATTCTGTGAAATAGTTAACATAGTCCGATTGTTACTTAATTTAATTTTCTTATGAAACAAAGTGAAAATATTCTATAAACATTATTGTAAACAATATGGAGTCTTTTTTTCAGAGTAACGAATTCGGTCAACAGAAACCGAAATGACGCTAAAGGAACCTTCCCTACCTTTTTTATTTACAAACACATCTTCATGATCTGGGATCTGATGTGGGATCAGTCAATAAAATCAACAGTCTGATAAGATTTCGCGATACAGTTGGTAACACTCAATACGTGAACCACTCACAAGATCATTTCACTCGGGGCTCTTGTGATTGGCGATCACATAAAACGCACGCGGCCGACCCTCCTCCAGGTTGAGTGGACTGGTGAAATATATATCTATTTTGACGCTGTCGAAAGCTGATGGTAAATATTGTTTTAAAAGCGGAAGGGTCAGAGGAAAGGTATATATATAATATATATATATATATATATATATATATATATATATATATATATATATACATGTACATATTACTATACCCAACGAACTGCTCTGTGCTTTGTCAATTCACAAAAAAACGACACCCAAAATTTTTCCTACTTCAGATTTCATGAGACGCTCAAATAGGTTTTTTTATTCAAGAAACTTCTGTGCTAACTTTGAAGTACTCAGTATTTACAACTTCTGTGACAGACAATATTTTTGTTTATACTTGAAAATTCATTTATGATATAGATAATTATTTTAAAAGAAGGAAAAGTGTGGATTAATAAATTTCTGTATGTTTCCATAAGCATCCGTTTATAGGACTCCGCAGATGAAAAGTAAAAATGAAATTCTGTTGTAGAAACGCGGTCTATCCATCCAGACGGACTAGGACTCCAGACAAGAGACTTTAGATGGAATAAGCGAGTATAAACTGTAGACGTAAGTTTGGAAAATACTGTATAATTCTTAGTTCCAAAACTGAAAATCATGTGTATCCTGTGCATGTGTATCCTTAATTTAATGCACTTATATTTATAAAACTAAATATTATCGTACAGATGATGCTGCGCAACAAAGTGTATCAAAAAACAAACAACAATTTGCTCAGATAAAGCCTGTCTTCTTATAATAAAGATGGCGCTACTAGCTTAAATAATAATTTTTTACAAGTTTTAACAATATTATTGAAAATTTTCAACATTTTATTTTAATTATGTAAAATTTTATTTCCATTGTGCATCTCTACATGAAGGAGGAAGGAGATGAAAAATCCTGACGCAAGGGCGTCAAGATGGTTCTGTGTATTCTTGTGAGGTATCGTTGAAAAAATACTTCTTAAGTTTGAAATAAAAAACATTGTAGTTTGGAAGAAAAATCTTTTTTTTTCAAAATGTTGCATTTTTTTTAAATATGATGTTTCCCAAAAATAAAGCAAGATTGTCTCGAAATTTATTAAATGATTTTCTTCTGGTTTCCTTAGAAATAAAAATTAACATAACGAATTGAAAATTTAGTAATTTAGGAAAATTAATTATTTGCCAGTGGTTTTCCTTGACAATTCAGATGGAAGTTCTCACAAGAAGTAGCGTATATGTAAGTCAAGTTTATCGTAGCGCGAAATTTCCTAAATATATTTTCAGCGATATGGCACTTCTCACAATTTTTCTCTCAAATCTCAATTTTGTTTTTCTACTTTAACCTGTGTCGTAAATTACAAACCGCATATGCCTTACGAAGTTTCCGATCTTAATATATTAGATAGTAGCTTTAAAGTAAACAATTTTCCAAAAACCAGTTATTTTATAATTATTACAACTTAAGGATATTAATACTGCCCAAATACAGGAAACACTTCGAGTAGCTTTTGATATCCATCTCTCTCAAGACCTATTTCGTATACTAGGTTTAAACTCTGCTTACACAAGGCGTTGATAAATAACACACTATATCTCTAATTAAAAAAATACAGTTTTATATTTATTGAAACATAGACGACCAAGAATTGCTATTTTTGCATTGACTGACTCATTTATCGTGAAAATCTCTTGTCTACCTCTGGTCGATTTAGAAAGTAATAATAATTACAAAATAACTGGTGTTACAAAAATGTGCTACTTTCCTACAAGCCTGATTTTGCACATACGTAATGGAAAAAATCAGCAATTGTCCAAGAATCAGTTGGATGCTTTGATAAATTTAGTAGTATAATTAAGTATAGGACATCGTCAATACAATACTTTGATAAACAATTTGTTTAATCAAAGAAATTTGAAAAAAATTCATTTGCGTTTAGAGATATAGATTATACTCACACTAGGTTGCGTTTATTTCTATTTTATAAGTCGTAGAATTATATCTAACAAATATATGTCAATAAATGTATGTAGCGTTGTGTATTAAAGTAGGGCAAGTTTGTAGGGCAAGACGAATGTAAGTATTTGTAACACCAACGTACAATGAATTTTGTTAATATTATTTCTGCAAGTTTTTGATCCATCGCGCACAGGCACACGTAGTGTGTATTCCTGGGAGTGAATAAGGAAAGAGTTTTGAGAAAATGTTTTTGAGATTTTTCAGACAAAATTTCAGAAGAAAAATTGATACTTGAGGAAGAATTAATTGAAGTGATGTCAGTTTATTTTAGCACTTAACATGCAATAATAATTTCGATTTGGTTTTTTTATTAAAGGCTTTTTTAACGGTGATATAAAAAAATTAGGAAGATGGCCAATAAGATAATTTTCTAAAACCATTTTCTTAATTTCATAAACTTACATATTGATTTATACCTATTTATTACAACGTATTGTAACAGTTTGATTAAATAATATTTTCCCTAATTCAGTACAAATATGTGCTACACTAACACTCCATTCCACTATTTTGTATGTAAACAGACTATTTTGTATGTAGTCAAAATCAAGTATATTAAAAAAATTCGTGAATACATAAGTTAATAATAACGTTGAAAAAATTAAAAAAAATTGTAATAAACCATCAACATAACTTGAACATTTAATATACAATTGTAACATTTAATATCTATTTGTACCAAATTTTGTCATCAAAATACAAATATTTGACGGTTTGGCCCAATATTCAATTAGTGAATATTTATGAACACACAAAAAATAAATGTTCTCAAAAAGTAAACTTAAATTTGAATCCTTAAAAAGTTTCAAAAGTATTTTAAAATCCAAATAAATAAATCATGCACATAAACCGTAATTTGAATATTTGATAAACCATGCTCAGGTTATTTTGTAATACCTTTCAATTCGATATATGACATGGTTTACGATTTGGCAAATTTCTTAGTGAATATTTAAAACTCTCTTAGTGAATATTTGTGAATATGTAAAAAATTGTAATCATAAAAACATACTAAAATTTAATCGTCAATTGTGAATAAGTAAATTTTCCACATGAAGAAAACTCGGTTATGTTTATCAGGTGTGTGAAATTAAAAAAAAATGTTGAAAATTGGGTGTATAACAACGGGCAGGAAAACTATTTTTGGTTAAAATCGTGAAATATAAAGTAATTGTAGGTCTATGAGTTTCTTACTTAAATTTCACATGCTAATCACTTCAGTTCGTCAATTTAAGGTTTCTACATTGTCAAGTAGAGAAATGCTAGCTATTCAATTGTGTATATTAATTACAGCTCGTCTGGTGCTATCATCATCATCATATATATTAATACGCTAAGGTTAAGATGTTACTCTCCCTTTTTAGAAAAAACCTCACAACTAATCCACATAAATTATATATCATATATTAATTATATATTATATACCATTTTATAGATAATTGCTTGCTCTACCGGCATCCACAACTAAAAAATTTATTATTGCTATTGTTTTTGCAAATTAATTAATTATTAAAATTATATACACAAAACAGCAATGCTGCCATCTAATGGCTCAACGTCAATATGATTGACGGTCGGTAAAATTTTTGTTTAATTTCAAATCCACTCACGTATAAATAAAGTGGCGCTTTAGCTCAATGCTTTTGATACTTGCGCCTCTATATGTCAATTTTAGTAAAATATTTGTTTGATCTGTCATCTGCTTCATAATGGAATAAAAACGTAATAAGCAGTGTGCAATTTTAGAAATGAATTGAATACCTGCAATCAATTTTGATTTATTAAATTGAGTTGAATAATTTATAATGCGAAGACTTCGCACGGGTCACGCTAGTTTTATTTAATTGACTAAGCGTCTTATGTTTTACGACATTCGCATCAGTAAGTGCGCACTGGCTTCTTACGGGCAAAAAAAGTTGCTCCACCTACCAACCTTCCTGCGACGAGCTTTAAAAACACGTTTGACAATTACATTAAAGCTAAATAAATTGGGTTTAAGATTTCCGCGTATTGGGGATTGTGCTCAAGGACGTTAAATAATTTGAAATACAAATTTTACCTCCTTTTCTTTTCCTCTTCTCCCGTACTTATTTTTAAGAAAGTACATCTCTTTTAAAATAAATAATGTCCATTATAAATTATATTTCAATAATCTTTAGGCAATAACTAATAACACAACTTTGTAGTTAACCATCTTAACATACAGAAAAAACTCTAAAGTAAAATTTACTTTATAATAAAGATTGTTTCCACATTAGCTGCGTTTTCTGCTTTATGATTTGTATGCAGTTTCTCAAAATACAAGACGCATTCTATTGCAATGGATAAGGGTAATAACTCTGCCTAACGTAGAAAGAGTTAATAAAATATTTAAAAAAAAATTTCCAAATATACAGCTGTATTTGGCAAATGTTCATCGACCAATTAAACTTAACATATAGTCTCATTTTGTCTGTGCAATTATTTCTGAGCGGCAATTATATTTGAATCCGGAAAATTTTTAAAATCGAGTAAAATATGTTGGGAAACAAACTTCCCCGGTTCGTTTGAATACGTTACGTCAAGTATTTAAAAATGTGTATACTTATGTAACAAATACTTATTTTAATTTAAAAGAAGCGAAGAAAATGAATAAATTATTTGGAACCTGATTTCCACTTTTTTCATCTCGCTTGGTAAAGAGAGTTCCATTCTCAACATTTTCATTTTTGATATGATTCTAATACTTACAAATACTTGGAAAAATTCTAAGCAACAAAGTTTTCGACGTTGCCGTCATATATGCACCCCATACAAAAAAATCATAAATAAAGAGAAAGATGTTTGGAATAAATATCAGGATCTGTTAGTTATAATTCTGTAACTAGCATAAAAATAAGTATAAACTAGCGTGAGTGTAATCTATATCACTAAGCCCAAACGAAAATTATTAAAATTTCTTTGATCAAGCAAACAGCATGGAAAATTTTCTGCAGTTAAATATACTACTAACTTTATCAAAAGCATCTAACTCATTTTATATTAATTTTTAATTTTTAGTGTGCAAACTCAATTTAAGTACAAAATTTACAGCTTCTAAATCAAAGGTTTGACAATGAGTCAGCCAGTGCAACAATTAGCAATTTTTGGCTTTCTATATTTCAAGAAGTATAAAATCTATGTTTGTTAATCAGAAATGCAGTGTACAGTTTATCATCTTCCTGTGTACGTAGAATTTTAACCAGGGATATCAAACAACTCTTGAGTTAGATGTGTATCAATAGTGGTTCGAAACTTTTTCTGTACGTATCACATGGTAAGCGTACGATTGAAAGTGTGCATTGTCTCTACTATCGTCCACTTAGATTTTATATAGTAAATCGGTGATTTAAGTGAATGTAAATATTTCTTTGTAGTCCAATTATACTAACCTATACAAAATACATCTATATTTTATTGTTATATATTACCATAGATGCCTTCACTGAAGCCATTTTAAAAATAGATCTACTACAAAAAAAATTTCTCGCCATACGATACAGATTTTGTAACAGACAAATGGTGTCAAACGATTGAATACCCTTGGGACCAAAATATCTGTCATCGTTTTAACTCTGATGTATATTTTGTTACAGTGAAAAATCTTTAAAATCCTTAGAAAATTTAAAGCAATTCCATAATATTACATAAAAATCTCAAAATGATTTTGATGTTTTGCGTAAAAACAAATTAAATGACCACTAATATATGCAAGTTTAAGTAATCTAGAAGTCAGGAAGGGACATATAATCCACATATGTGCATAATAATAACAAGAAATTAATTTAATTTTCTTAAACGTTTAGTAAAATTAAGTATAATTTCGCTTTAATATAAGTATTTGTGAAATTAAAATATATTTTTTTATATAATATACTAGTTATTAGTGTAAGAGTTTGTGCGGTGAAAGACTCTCCCAATAACTTCTAATTTTTTTCTATCTTTTGCCTTTATGTGCTGCAATTCTCCAGCTATCTCATCTATTTCATTCCATCTTTTTCGTAATCAACCTGGTCTTTGCTTCATATCCAAAATTTGCTTTCTTACTACTTGGTTCCAAATGTTATCTTTTGTAACTTATTGGTTATTTTCTAAGACTATTTGTTGTCTTTCCACTTCTATTTTAATCTTCGTATTCGTATGGTTACACCTTGATTTTCGTTACGGTATTAGGCAAAATTTTTGTTTTCAAGCTAATTGGTAATTCATCTCAAACCTAGAGAGTTTTGTAATATTTAATCCGGGTATTTGGATTCCTTTATTCGCTTCTTTGGCTACAACTTGCTTGCAGTAAAACTACTCTATATGTTACAAGCCATCGATAATATCAGTTTCTCAGTATATAAATATTTAATTATTTCTAATATTATCTATAGAGAAGGTGGAGGGAGAAAGAGACTTTTACATTACCATAAATATCTTAACAATCATGACATCTAGAGTCATCGTTACAATTTTCCCACAATTTTATCGTAGAGTTAAAAACTATGTTTTTTCAAAATTTTAGATTCAGTAATTTTAGAAATAAAGAATATAACTTACCTACAATTATAAAAAATATATTATGTTGAATTAAAAAATATTATATGTAAAACTGAAAAAACAATACTCCCGAATATTTCCTCCATTTTCCTCTTAATTTATTTCGTGTAAGGCATTTGAATTTATGCGGATTAATATACTTCTTTACAAAACCGAATTTCAAGTTTCTATCCCAAGGGATTTCTGATGAAAAGGGCTGTAACAGGTGGACAGACGGACATGTGATTGACATTGTAAGGGTTCTTTTTTTTCTTTTGATATACAGAAACCCTAAAAATGATATACTAAATCTCAATATTATTATTATAAAAAATTATTATTATGAAAAAACTACTTCTATAAACTGGACAGCCCCAAAATTAAAAAAAAAATTCTTGTTAAGCAATGCTCTGGGTTTTATGTTTGGACAGCGAACTAAATTTTGTCTTGTGGATATAACTTGTTGCAAAAATCTAGATAATATTCTTAAATATTTAGTTTCATATACTTTTTCTGAGGCGTAAGAATATTGTAAATATCTCAAACACTATAAAATTGTAAATATCACTGAAGTTTTCCAGTAAACTTTAGCTCATTTTGCAATAACTCTGATTTCGTCGTTTTTATTCTAGTAATCTCGGAGATGGAGGATGAACTTATTTTTTCAGGCATATCTAACAATTTCTCTGAAACTATCTTACAGAAAGGTATGAAATATAAGTCTGGTATCCTATTTAACTCCTTTTTCAATTGAATATCTTTACAATTAAATATGAAATTAAAAACAACAAGTTTTTGAATACTAATTTGCACCCTCTAAAATTGCAGTATAAATATAATATTTTTGTGCAATAATTATAGAGACATATTCAGGTTAATAGTTTATGCAAAATTTTAAGTTTCTACATTAAACGATTTCTAAAAAAAAATTGCAAAGATATACTTTTCTAAAGAAATATCTAAAAAAATTTAAAATTAATAGTTTGGAAACCCTTAAATATTATTACTTCATTTAATACCCCGTCTTTCTTTTAATTAAAAAAAATAGTACTTTATTTGCTTTCTTGTGCCAATGATTTTGAGTATCATCTGTTGAGATATATGTGGGTTATATCACTATCCCAAAATTTCAAATATCTAGATCAAACTATTTCTTAGAAAAGCCGCTGCGATAGAACAACAAATAGACGAACATGAGAGTCACAAGAGTGGTTCATGTTACGAAAGTTTCATTTTTTTCATTTGCCTCACGGAACCCTGAAAACCACTAACATATTATTTTATATTTTATTGTGTAATATCATCGGAAAGACCAAAGTTACTTCGTAGATTGAGAGACATACCGAGATGTGTACATAAAGTGAAGGTAATATATATGAAGTCGTATTAAAGGCGTAGTATCGAAACGTAGGGATTAAAAAGTCGTTCTCTGCTTCCCTTAGTATCAATGACACTAAGGTTATTATAAGTTTTAAAATATTATTTCTAAGAAAGGACCAATTACACATTACATTGATAAAAATTTATAAATTTGATTTAACAAATGCACGTAAAAGGTGATTCTAATATGATTAACAGATTATTTATTTAATATTTATTAAATAACTGAATTATTTCACAATAACAAAGTACGTAATTTTAATATTTGTGCTTTTATAATTTTTCTAATATTTCCATTATTAACGGTTGACATCACTAATGAATCGAATAATTATATAATTTAAAGAATCAGTCAAATAGAATTAAGGTCAATTTATAATCAAACTATGCACGGGGTATCTGTATCTATAAACATATTCCCACACGACTGAAGATAATCAGTACATATTATATAACAAAACACTCCAAGGCGTCTGTCTGTACGTAAGTGATTTTCTCAGTGACCACAGAATGGATTCCTGTTTCCTTTATTGGTTAGACTAATGGACAAAAAAGGACAACCGATTAAAATTTATGAATATTTTTTGGAAAATTACCCAGCTTTTCGCGATAAATGTCTATACAATCGAAAAAAAGGCATCATCCTAGAGTTATTTTGACGAGTGCTGCTTAAATGGTTAGAGATTCATCACAATATTATCTTTCTTAAAACGTTTTACAATAAAGTCTGCAAATGCATGTATGTAAGATTTACATAAATAAATACGTAGTATACGTTTAACTGTTTAAGAAAGCATAATTTTTCAATTTAATTTTTTGACCTTATTGCGTAACTGTCTTAATATCCATCATTTATAGTGATCTTCCTCAATCAAAAGCGATCCATTTTTTTCCTTTGATCCGTAGTTTTTTGCTGAATAGTTTAAAATATGTAACGGTGTTTTTAAGTAAGCAAAATTATACGCGTGAGCTTTCACGCGTTGACACAGGACGCCTAAATACGTGAAAAATCTTTGTATATTTTTTCGAAGTGGGTAGCCAGTTGTCACAAAGTTGTAAAATTATGATATAATTAACCCTCGATGTAAGTTGAAGTTCCTTCAGTTTATGCAAACTAATCGGCTGATTTAAACTTCCATTCCTTTTGATTATTTAATACGCACTAAATGTATTTTAAAGAAGTCCTTTTTATAAGAAAAATGTAATTTTATCATTCCTCACGTGATACTTATACGAGTAACAGAGCGGCGATATTACTTTTTTCGGAAGATATTAGGCTATACAGTTTCCTACCCGTAAGACAAATATGGAAATAGTATCCCTTGTCACGAAGTTCATTTTTAAAAGGGAGGGTATTTTTTTTCGTTTTCTCAATATAAGAACTATTTTCATTCTTGCAATACCTGGATCCAGCACTTCATGAATATTTGCCTGTCTCCCTTGCGCGTATTGAATTTACACTTGATATTGGATTGTGGCACAAGCCATCCTTCGTTCTAACAAAGTTTTAATTTATTGATTTCCTTGACAAAGCAATTATAAGTCAACAATGTTCCCGTCGCTATCAAGGACACTAAGTAATTTTCTGGGCAAGAAAGTGAGAGAATTTCAATACTTTTTATACAATAAAAGTTGCTAGCGATCGAAACTTTTAGTGAAGTCGCTTTTAATATGGCCGCGGTTTTCAAATTTATTTTTTACAGATACTACTTTGCAGTTCGTAAAAGGTTGCAACCAGATTCTGGTATATCGAGGCTATAATTTGAGTAAGGTAACTTCGTACAATCAGGTTTTTTTTTGGGATTCGCGGATCACTTTTTCTATGTTACCATTTTATATTACTATGCAGAAACGATGTAGCGATAAATTGTAGTAATTTTTTTGCGTAATTTCACCTTAATAATGAACAAATTATTTAAAATTACATAAATTTATTAAACGTGCGTTGGTGTTGAAAACTTGATATAGAATGATTATAGTTATAATTATAATGATTTTTATAATAATACAAAATTGACGTTTCCAAAACTGAGTTATATGGAAAAGCTCTGTGACAATTATTTTTGCGTGTATATAATCTTTTCACAATACCAGTACGTAGAACAGTATATAAAAATTCTCCATTTTCCCACAATATACAATTGCTTAACCATATGACCACGATTGCCTCAGAATACGTTATATTTGTGAAGAGTGAGAATATATACACTGAAGTATGTTATCCTTAAATATTGTAATGTTATATTTGTCTAATTATCTTTTTGCCATTAATGAAACCAAAACTGTAAAGTTTCCATATATACACGCAAATAAATAAATACTAAATTATAGATTTACATTTATGACTCAAACTAATCATTGTTCCAATAATATATTTATAACAAAATTGAGTAGTTCATTGCTCCTAATAGTAGTTGACTCCTTTAACCTAGAATCTTGATATAAGTAGGCTCATTTCCATTCAAACAATGTACGTACCACATACGAGATATTTGACAACTCCTAGATTTGCTATTATTCTTAACGAAGTACATTTGTAAGAAATTGATCTTCATGAAAATGTTGATTAATTCAAAACCAATATTTAACAAATTATAAAAATTAATTAAAAAGTAAAAGTGTCTTAATTAATGATAGGGACAGTGTAAAGATCCCTTTGACTCATTTTCTCTCATAAGATGAACATTATTAAAAACAATGTCACAATTCAATGTTGCCATCCGTTGTCTAAACTTTAAGTTTAGACTTTCTAACTCGGTCAAAATTGTCAAAAATGTCTCATTGTTCCTCATGTTTTACTACGAAACTATGATTTATGAAGCTAAACAATTAGTAATATATCCTATTTTTATTATTCCTATTTTAATTTATATTTACAAACAAATGTTGTTTTAATCGTATCTGACAAAAAAACTGTTATGAAAGTAACGAAATTTATATAAAAATAAAAAAGCATATGCAAAATATATTTTTTTTATATTTCTCCCTTTCTTCATAGTAACTTTTCACATATAAATAATTCTAATAATACAATACAGATTTAAATACTAACACTACCGCTAGATTATGTCGAAAGAATTTCTCTCACGCGGCGTATTGCGGTACAACTTGAAATGTGTTTTCATAAATGGAGTTCTGTATTTCATCGTTCGAAGTAATTATTTGAGAAATCTCAAGGGAATTTCCACACGCCATTGTCTCTCGGCACAATGGCAACCGCAATATTCCTTATTTATATTATAATAAATTCTCGTATTCATTAGAAGAACAGAAATTATTAATTAATTTTCTATCCAATATAAAAAATAGGCGAGAGGAATGGAGGAAGAAAAATAATTAAAATATTGAGTATTCATTGAAAATAGAAAAAAATTGCCTATGTTATTATACGTTTTTTAGTAATAATGAGCAAGTAGATAAAAATGGGTACATATACTTCCGATATTTAAATATGCTGTCGGCACCACTGATTTGTTATCAAAAATATTAAGTATATGTCGATGATATAAAATGAGTATCCCACCACTGGAAACCCCTGGAAAGTTACTGATGCAGGAGTAATCTCTTCCAATGAATAAAAATTACAGTATATTTCAATACTAAAAAGCAGATGCATGTTAACAAAATATAATAAATTAATTTTGAAAAAGAAAAAAGACAAAAATAATCTAAAATTGATATGCCAAAAGTGACATTGGAGTAGAATTGAGGAGAATAAAAAGAGAAGAGAAAGTTTAAGCGAGAGATATAAGAAAGGAAGTGAGAGATGAAAGGGGCGATTTTTTTTAGACGATAATACTAGAATGTTGTTTAGTAATCGAGTTTATCCATGATTTAACAATATAAACAGTGAACGAATGTTGACAAAAAGAAGTACTGCAATTGATAATATGGTGCATGAGAAGACTTTTGAAATGCTGTACGAATACATAAATATTTTAGAAGACATGCTTGAGAGTAACTTCAACCAGTATCGAAAAGAACCTAAAATCGTCGTTACTATGTTTCTACAACCTTTTCCTAGGCTACTAAAAATCCAATTTGACATAATTTTATGTTCAGTAGTTTTGGCATTGAGAAGGGAAATCTACACCTTTGTGTATTTTTCAGCATAGCTCTGAAAACTTAAAATCTAAAATTTTCAAAAAATATTTTCGTGGTCTCACATCTTGTATTGAATTTTAAAATATCGGGTATTCAATTTGCTTCTATGAGTGTTCTATACGGATTTGGGAAACCTAAATATTGAAATATACATATTTGAATATATTCAATATTATCATTAAACCGCTCACGAGAATTAATATTATTTGGGCCATGTAAACACTTTTCAGAGTAGTGAATTTATTCCTAAATTTAGAATCATTGCTACAGCTTTTCTATAAATTTTATGTGTACCTATCAATGCTAAGTCTTCTTTAACAATTTTGTCGACGAAAGTAAGTTCGTGTTCCTTATTTGTCGTCTAAAATTTCTACATGAATATTCTTGGGTGTTAACTATTGATATGTATGCGGATAAATATGTTTTATATGTATACCGAAATTTGAGTTGTGACCGACTACAATGAACGGGAAAATGAGTTCTATATTACCATCAATCATTTTGGAAAATTATCTATTATTTTTCAAATATAAAATTATTGTTACCATATCTATTCAATCAAGAATCGATAAAATATTTTTTTTAACCCAAAGGAAAACGCATGCTCATAAGTCATCAATTGAGACAGGTACCAAGAGGTCAACTACCTTGCGCACTTTCAACTGTCAATAATAAAATATTACTTTTATTTTCCCAGATATTTCCTTCGAATATTTTTGGTTTAACAAAACAACTTGCGCTACTAAAATACACTTCACCAGCAGCACGTGGTCATAAATAATATGTAATCGATGCTTGCGTTAGCCACGCAGCCAAGCGACGTATAACAGCTTGCACACTGCACGTATACTGAATACTGGATACAAAGTAACGATCACAACATTCTTTATTTTTACCTTACAGGGTACGCTTATACAATAGTTCTTGTAAAATATATTGTAAAACGGGCTCGAAAATTAATTAAATGGTCAATAATAATCTTAGGAAATTGAAATAAAAAAACGCAACATTTGGCATACTTTTAATAGAGTGACACGTATCGTTTTCCTCAACTTTTTCCTTGTAATTGTATGGAGCCACGTCAAAAATTTAAAAAATCTAAATTGGCTTTGAACTATATTGAGTCTTAGTTTTACTAAACCTTATTTTCAAGGGTAATAAATTACATGCTGTTGTAAAATTATAGTTTTTTCGGGCCACTTCGCGTCTTTTTCGGGCCAACGCCTTTTATGATGCTGTGTTAAATATACACGGAAATAGGGTAGAGACCACCACATGTAACATAATGGATACATTATATTAAAAATAATGGATTTTCCGTTTAATAACCTAATCAAGTTGTATATTATGCCATTCAGAGGCAAATTTTTATAAATGAATATGTTATTCGAGCTGTAGGACTTACAGCAATTGTGATACCCCAGATTAATAATGGGCTGTATCAACTGTATTTTATAAAGACGATGATCCATGATAATTAAGAAGTTCATCAGAAAATAGATTTATGACATTAAATTATTACTTCTGACTCATTTTTAGCACCAAATAAGAAAACAGTAAATAAGAAGATACAATGCATACACTTGATAATACCTCAAAAACCCCAATAATTTTCCCATTTTAACCAAATACACTAAGCGAAACCAACTAAAGAAAATTCATTATTTCTTCCTGAGAAAATGTATCCTCACTACATGAAATATTTAAACAATGTTGTGAAAAGCATTTTCTGAATAAACATGTCGACCATATGTCGTCTTCAGGGTTACACGAAAAAGAAAGTAAGTAAACAAGGAATACTCCTTCCTCCGTCTATCACGTCCTTCGCCCATCTATCACAGCTTTACAATTACTAAAGTTTTAGGCTGTACAAATAATCAAGCCATTCGAATTCTTGAACTCGACGTTTGAGAAATGTTAGCGGAGGAAAAGTAACTTATTATAACTTTGAAATAAATATTGAACGGAAGTTTACTACTTTAGCATTGATACATGATTATCCACTATCATGCTTATGTTGATGATGAGT
Source organism: Druceiella hillmani (assembly GCA_039881145.1). NCBI lineage: Eukaryota > Metazoa > Arthropoda > Insecta > Lepidoptera > Hepialidae > Druceiella > Druceiella hillmani. The sequence goes on along the minus strand of JAYKKI010000018.1, from coordinate 35,438,943 downwards.
GAGACAACTGTAAGTTTAGAACTAAGTCAGAATTTTACAAAGTTCATGCCTATATATATATATATATATATATATATATATATACACACACACATATATATATATATATATATATATATATATATGTATGTATGTATGCATATATGTATATAGATCACAGAAATATTATATGTTTCTGTGATCAAATACGTACAATAACAAATTGGAAGACAAAGTGAGGAATCGAGTTATTTTTTTAACGTACATTTTTCTAAAATCCATCATTAATTACCGCATAGCGGAAAATAAAGATTATAAATGATTATAACGGTATTGAAAATTGGAAATTTGGCACGGCACAAACTGTCACTCGTCTCTTCGGATAAGCGTAGCTTGTTATATGCACAACGCTTCCTTTTCATTCCCGCCAAACCCACGGGCGGCTGATTTCACCTATGTGTAAACGACTCGATAACAATGAACCTACTTTTGGATTCACTGTACTGCTGGAACGTTGTTGACGTATCTGGCTGTGCGCTACTGGTTTTCTGATATTTTGTAAAAAATACATAATGAATTTTACAATGATCTTTGGTCCGGTGAATTTTATATTTACTTATTCTGCTCCCCCTCCCATTGAACTTATATTTCAACAGATAGCACATTCAGTGTCTCTAGAAATATTACGAATGAGAAGTAATAAGTTAGTTTCCAAATTGATGTAACAAATTACTCATACTCATACGTTGACTGTGAGCCATTTATGAGGAAGATATTTGCGATGTTAAAAAACTATAACTATCGTGTTTCTTATGTTTTACATACCAAGATAGCTGCTTAATTCACATAAATCTAACATGGCTCGCCCAAAATAAATGACGGGAATAAACTCAGATCATTTACGTTAGACGAATGGTAAATAATACAAATGATTAAATTTGCGGTTTATCCGAAAAGATATTCAGCAAAACGCAATAAGAACTCGCACTATGAGGATTTCGGATTAACTTCAACACATCATGTAAAAATCTATATCATTACTACTATATTTCGTCGTTTAGTTATATTGCATATTATCTCTTTCATAGGCATAAAAAACCTTGAATTATTTTTTTTATAGGCAAACAAGTCTTGAAAAACGATTTTTGAAAAAAAAACGTCCGTGACTAATGAAAAGATGGACAGATTTTTATTTTTTCCTTTCGGAATCTTAAAAAAGACCTTGCACATTTCAAGTTGAAACTGCACCTTTAGTTCAGCTCTGCGGCCATTAATCCTTCCGTCCATTGTTTGTGTAATACGTATATACATTTCTCTTCTTTTCTTTCTGTATACTCCATAACTTGACCACATAAATTTCTGTAAATAAGTTATCGGTACAGGAACAAATATCCTTTCTACAGATACCAATATATTAAATTATTAAATACTGCAGATATAAACTGTTATTATTTAAAATAAAAGCAACCATGACATCTGCGAGAGTGACTTTAAGTAACTGCCAACTGTGTATCGCGCAGTATGGCGATAATTCCTCCAAAAGAAGGTTCATCTAAATGGGGTAACAGTGTGCTAGTCATATTGTAATACAGACTGAACTAACCTCGTGTTTATATTACACATATATTTGAATGATTACGCATTAAGTATAGCAGACTTATCCAAGTAACAGTAGAAAATGTGACTTTTAGAATGTGAAAAGTCCAAAAATATAGCCATAGCAGCGACATTTTTAAAGGTCATGTTATGGTCAAGACACAAAGCGTTTAGAAAGTATTTTTTAAACCAATAAATTATCAAAGAACAAATCTGACGATAAATACCGAATAATTTATGTATGTCCTACACGAATTTCTACTTATTAAAAATATACCTACAAAGGTCATATGAGGGTACAGCTAAAACAAAATATATGCGTACATTAATTACATTATCATAATAATAAAGTCCGTGCATACACAAACAGGGTAACCCTTTATCTCATACGAAACCATATCTCGGCCTATTAACTTTCCGCAGAATAATATGTATGTTGCGTACTCAAATATGATTGTGGTAGAAGAAGGTTTTTTAGTTAAGTGACTATAAGAGCGATTAAAATAAGTATAATCCTTTTTAAACAATAACTTTACGAAGAAATAATTTCGGGTAAACCATAGCACTTCGCCGTTTCTTATTATGTATTAAAATAATTAACAATAATATCTTGTATGATATGTGTATTTGTATATATATATATATATATATAGTTATATATATATATATATATATATATATATATATGTATATATATATATAGATATATATATATATATACATAAATATATATATATATATATATATATATGTATATATATATATATATAGGTCCCACTAACTTTTTTCGGTGTTTCTATTTAAAATTTGTATTATTTCATATTATACTGTATAAAAACAAAAAAACACTAAAGAATACGCGAAAGTAAATTATTATACAAAAAGGAGTCGTTTTAAAATAATATTTTTTTTATAAAATGACAAAAATGAGTTTAGGTTTCGAGTCAATGTTTACAAATCAAATTATACTGTCAATTTTAGAATAAATATTTAAAATATTTCTCCGCTGCCTTATTCTTTCATAAGACAAGCCTTAACTATCATTTCAGTAATTCAAAACTCCAATAAGTAATTTCAAAGTTTCTTAATAATCCTTAACATGCATATTTCCTTAAATGAGTAAGTATCCATCGTCCCCAATAACTCCGGGAAGTGTTTTGTGTGGGCACATTGTTTTAAAAGTTCTTATGTATATAATTTTCACTACGGACTTGTTACGTTGATTTATATTTAAAAAAATTGATCAAAAGCATTGTTTGCCTAGATACAGCAATTGACAATAATTAAGGCGTAATTAGCAAAAAGTAAAAATTGTTTTAAATTTATATACTCATAAATACAAACATACATATGTATATATATATATATATATATATATATATATATATATATATATATTTATATATCTTGCATTCATAGTAGCAACAAAAGTTAATACAGTCGTAATCCTCATATTGACACTTAAATCTTTTTTTTCTACATTATATGAAGGTTATTTCAAACTTTTTGGTATAATTAATGTATATTTTTAATGGCACCACAAGCAGAATTTCCAAATGTATTTGTAAAAACATAAAACTGTGGAGGGGACAGTAAAAAAACCGCCTCACGGATTTTCATTCCTTTCCACGTTAGGGGCAGAAGCTGTTTATAATATAAATTTTTTCTAAGTAATATGTTACGTATATTCTAGATATTTTCTTTGTAGCATGTACTCGGCATTTATCCCATAGTTTACTATGTAATTATTTTAATCTATAAGTAAAACTAAATATAGAGGTATTTACAGAAAAGTTGCTTCATGGTACTCTTATTCATCATATCTCGTGCTATTAACAATAAATTTATATGAAATAATAAGGACGCTAGTTACGATACGTGACGCTTTACTGGAATTTATTAGGGGGATTCATATCGTCATCAAATTATACTAAGACGTGCATAATTTTAAATTCACTGTAGGTATTTTTTAGTTTTACCCTCTTTTTCAGTAAGTGTAAAATCACTTTGCTAGTACATTACGTACATTATTTCATAAATATTAATATGTAGGTTGCTAAATATGAGTTAGATATACAACAAAAATAGAAAAAGGGAAATCAATTTTAACCAAAAAATATTTTTCGTAAGTTACCTAATTATTTTAAAAATATCTATCATTCGATAGCTGCAAATTTTAAGTTTAAATACGAAGATTAATAATCGATCTGGCGAGTATTCTGCCAAACAAAATTTTCATCAAAATGAGGCAATGTGTGAATAAGACTAATGAATTTGTCACACAGTCACAATTTAATACTATATCAAATATCCTTGAAGGATATTTGATATAGTATTAAATTGTCATAAACATCGTTGGATAATTTTGTGCCAACAGTAGTAGACTTATTCGATTTAGAGTAGAAAACATAACCTCTGCAACCTGAAATAATTAAAAAACTTTCATTGCAATATCCTTAGGCGACATTTATATTTTTATACTCCACATGCGGTAGAGACTTTCGAATGCATTGAAAAGTTCAGTTTAGTCCTTAAGTCAAGAAATACTTTTCCAATTGTGATTAAAGACAATAGGTAAAATCTATGGAACAAAATGAGTAGCTTCCAAGTTGTCCGGTTCCAACCCAATGTAATGCCTTTCTATTCTGAATTGGGTTTCGATTCCATACTTTGTATGAGTATGTCTCTTGCTTCAGTATTCCTCTTGGCAAAGGCCTCTTCGAACTGTTTGGATAATAATAATAATAATAATAATAAACCCTTCTCTGGTGGTACCTCCAGCTCTAGCACACGCACACACACACACACACGCACACGCACACGCACACGCGCACGCGCAAGCGCACGCGCACGCACGCAAGCTAGCACGCGCGCGCGCATGCACGCACGCACGCACGCACGCACGCAAATTTATTTATATCTACGAATTTTCTCTTACTTTTTATGAAAATAAGTTAAAAGCTATTGTAAGCGGTGACCTCACAATAAACGAGGAAAAAGAAGTAAAAATCGTGGAAAATGTTTTGAAATATTCCCGATCCACCATAATATTTCATAATTCAATAAAGTATCTAAATATTTATTTCTCATTTGAAATTATGTCATATTATGAAAATTTATTAAAAATGGTAATTGCTGATATGTGTTGGAGAATAATGAAAATTATTCTCTAATAAATATTACAGTTACACGGTTGCTTAAAATTCTATTTACCCTATATTCTCGTAATGGAGAAATTTAATTTCCCTTCCATTACATCTACTGCAGAATCTAAATGAATATCGTTGAGATAAAAGTTTTTTGGGTTTATTTATTAATTCATGTGAAAATTTTTTAAATTTTTTAACCGGTTCAGACGAATAAACCAACTGAAACTTTGCATATGTCTTGACGAGTAACATGAGATATTCGTTAGCAGGATACATCAAACAGGTTTAAACAATGACGGCCTAAATGAAAAATGACAAAGGAAAGGACCGTTATTTAAATATTTAAACCGTTAATAAAATTTCAAAATGGAGTGACCATTAAGCAGATCGACAATATTCATATCCTTAGTAAATACCATATAATTTAATATTTTTTTAAAATTAATATCAATATATAATAATTCAAAATTTTTTAATATTAATATATAATAATTTAAAATTAATATCGGCTAATTTGTTAAATTAAATCTGAAATGATCACTTAATAATAACTAAATAAATGAAATAAATGAAATTTATTGCAGTGAGAATCTTATTTTTAAAAGATTATAGTTTTCGTTAATTGTTTAACATTTATTATCATTATTAATAAATTGCGAAAAGATAAGAAAAGAGAGATTTACAGTGAGAATTTAATTTTTAAGAGATTACAGTTTGTGTCAATAATTTAGCATTTATTATCGGTAGTAATAAATTAGGAAAAGACAATAAAATACATTTCAGGACCAAAAGACCGATACATTATTTTCTTCGCAAATAATAAACAAATGCATATATTTACGGAATACTATGAAATTTATATTTACTTCAAAATATTGACCGCATCGCATCATCGGTAGTTGTATAACTGTATTTACTTATATTGTAGACATAGATCATAAAATACTTTTCAATGCACAATCAGAACGTATGGATTTATTTAATGCAGCTATATTTACTGGGTTTGATCTAGATACAGATTTAGGAGTAATGAATTGAAAATACATATAGACTTAAAATATGTTCAGCTTGTTACAAATTGTTAAATACTTATATCGCACTCCGTATATCAAACAGGTATGAAACAGAATATCAAACTTTAGAACTACAAAATAAAAGCATGTAAAATCAGTTTGGAAATTCTGCTTTGACGCCGTTCTTAATAGAAAGGACAATAGATAAATAGACAAAAATGCAAAATATGGCTCCCTGTATAATTCATAATTAGGGGTAATTACATCGGGTAAAAATGTAAAAAAAAGTTTGTACAGAACAGTATTCTAAGTTAAATAGAAAGATTTTGCATACTTATTATCCGTAACAATACCTTGTCTTTATCAATTAAATTAAGATTCTCAAAATGTTGAAATAAATTCTTTACTTCAAAAAATAATTTAACGCTCCGTACATGATGTGGATTTAAATTATTATTCTTCGAAAATTTTATTATCCATTAATCGAAATCTTCATATGAAGTGGAAAACTTTAGACTGTGACCGATGGTTGTACGAGCCATAGTGGCCGCTTGTTTCACAAAGGCACCTTAAAGCATAGTTAAGCGAGTAGTTACTTCAAAAATACATTTAGCAAACTTTTGAGAAACCTTGATATTTTAGAACAATTGTTTAACATACTTATTTTCGGCCTTATACAATTTGATTAACTCTCTAAATTAAGTTCGTGGCTCAGATAGATAGAAACACGTAGATAGCGCATTTTTTATATTTTTCACTGTTTTACAATATCTTTAAAAATCCTTAAAGTCTTTACAATATACAAGGTTGCATAATATCTTTGAAAATCGTAAAAGTTACCTTGTTATCATATTTATAGCCCTTTCTTTTCATTGCCTGAATATAGGTTTTGAAGATATCCTCAAAAAACATAACATTTTTTTTTGAAGCATCCTGTTCACGTTGCCATTTTATGGAACAAATTGGTTTTATTTCCTTCCATGTTACTCTTCCTTAATACTTTTTTTTGAAGAGATTGTAGCAATAAGTTTGCTAGTTTTGAATGTTTAAAAAGGTAAGTTATGAAGAAAATACATAAGTAACTATAAATTTTAACTTTTGTTGACTTGCTGTAAACCATCCTATAATTATATTATATGATTGAGTTGTATTTTCTACGTATAGTTTACTTTATAATTAAAATTATAATTAATTAAATTATACTTTATAATTAAATAATTATAATTATACTTTATATTTTTAAATTATATAGTTAGTTACTTAAATTTTTTCAGGAATATTTTTGATTTCATGGTTAATTTAAAAAATATTTCTGACAAAAAGTTAAAACACTACATCAACATTTTAAGTATTCTGTGAATTATATTTATTGTTATGGGTGAATTGTATTATTCAAAACTTTCAGTATAATAAATTGGGATCAATATAGAAGAAAAAACATAGTCATTCCCAATAACTATATAAACAATAGACTAACAACAAAACAAACGCACTTTCATTTGCTAATTTTCATTATATCTCAAAAGTAGTCAGTAAATCTTAAATTATTGTGGTTTAATGAAATTATATATTTTTACATGTAAACAGAATGGATACTTATTCTATTTAATCACATAGTTAGCCTTTGTCCGCTCTACATTCAACAAGTACAAATTGTCGGCTTTCAATAGCGGAAAGCTTGGAAGGGAAGTTGGCTCGCCGCCCGGAGTAATGAGCCTAAACTGGTTGATTGTAGTACTGCATCTGTTTTCAATGAAAAAGCGATTATTTACAATGTTTATGTTTACATGAAAATACGGGTTCAAATCGGGTAAAATCAGTGACTACTCTGTTTCCATCACTTTATGAGTGGTAAGAAAACAAATAAACTTTTGTCCCCTTGTCACCACTTCATGTTCTAAATTACAAATGTTGCGTATTTCCATTTTATAATAATCACTTGAAACGAGAGATCACTAGAAGTGACTGTTGCTAGCTTCCCTAAAAAAAATAACATCATTTTCGTTATTATGCATGTCTTTTTAACTAAGTAAAAAATAACATAGTTTTCAAAAATATATATTAAATGTTTATTAATTTAGACAAAATTATATAATATTAACTTAAACCTCTTAAAATTACAACAAACATGTCTTACCTTAATTATGCATACACAGACATTAATATGTTTTTACCAGCCTTTTCAGTAAAAAACTTTTTAAAATCTTAAATTTTCTTACATTATGAAAACTATCGATAAGTGTATATAATATCTAAGTACATAAAATAATATTTAAGGTAGTAGGAGAGATACAGAAAATATTGACTTTTTTACTTCGAAGATTAAAAGTATTAATATATATCAATATCATAATAAATTTATTTAATGAAAAATTCGATTTCTTATTTCCGTGCATCTTAACACTTTTCTTGACACAAGTGAATAATAAATTTATTATGAAATGAGGTGTAAATAATTACTGTCGTTGGGGTCATTGGGGATATGAATAATAATTAATTCCAATAAATAAGTAAAGTAGTTACGTTAAGACCTTCAGATGTGAGTAAAAAAAAATAAACTTTATCGTGAATTATCCTTAATCAATAAAATATGCAAATATAAATATTTTGTTGTAGATAAAAATACAATCATGTTGTCGCGTGAATAAAAGATTAGCTAATTATTACATTTCATAATATTTTATATATAAACAATACTTTATATAAATAATCACGTTTATATGTAGATACGCGTGTAGATACGCGCGTACGCGCGTGTGGCCGCGTGTACGCGTGAGCGTGTATGCATGTGTGTGTGTGCGTGTGCGTGCGTGCGTGCGGGCGAGCGGGACGTCGGGCGGGCGTGAATTCGTGCGGGTTGCGTGCATGCATGTGTGTGTGTTTATTTCATCATTATGTTAATGGACTAATCCTACTTGAGCAGATACGGATAAATATTTTGGACGGTAACTTTCGAGTACGATGACCTTCCGCAGTAAACTTTCGAATGATAACCTTCCACTGAATTTTAAATCAAGTGATTTAAAATCAGTGGACACTTTATAAAGATGTAGACATTTTACAAATATATTTAACTTCTTGTCAACTCGAATAGGAATACTATTGGAGCAATTTCAGTTATGCGACAGATAATGCTTCTAGGATAAATCAGATGGCGAAGGGCTGAACAAATATCGAACTGAATAGTACAGATCAAACGAAACGTTTCAATTTGGAGAAAAGCGTTTTTTAATCTGTCGGCTTTTAATTTTTGTTAATAAATACAAAATGCTGAACCGAATTTAATATCATAAAAAAGGTTTTTTTTATTCTGTCAACTGTGATTCTGCTTCCAATGTATTGAGGATCACATAATTTAATAAACGCAGGAATTTTTATTTCAGGTAAAACCGATTTCCATTACATGTAAACTTAGTATAAGTTTATCATATGTACTATCTTTATCATTATAAAAAGCGGACGGACATCAGTTACAAAATAAATTATGAGAAAATTTTATTTAACGTGAAGAAAGTAGGAGAATTACCTTCAGTAAATTGATACAAGTATTTTTAAAATTGATTTTGCTTCCACGATATTCGACAATTTTATTGACATAATATTATGACATTATTTTGTGTATTCATAACTCGTCGCCATTTGTTTATATTTACGTATCTGTGTCTAAGTTAGGTTGGGAATTTAGCCGATAATATTATAGTTATATTTTCCTTTACATTAATTTATAACATTAAATTTATAACCATACTATCCATATGCGACTCTATTTATTTTCAAGTATCTGTTTTTAAGTTGCTTATTTTTACCCCATTCCAAGCGTATAACTTTACCTTTTATGTCGATATTTGATAAAGTATTACTCAACGATAGTCCTTAAAAGCTTGGCTTCAGTTTTTACAATTACCTTACCAAGAGATGTGGTGCTTTAAAATTTGACTGGGCAAATGGAAGGAATCAAATGAAATCTAAATGTTCTATTACATTTGCCGTACCGATGATAATTACCAGGATCAAATATATTTAAAATACCCGATATGTTTTTTGATGTGTAAATTTACTTAAATTTAAAACAAACTCAAAACTTACGATGGTTGAATATATTGTATATATTTGACTTTAATTTTGTAGAAATTCAATATTCATCTTCAGGTGGGCTGTTAGCAAAAATAGAATCTTTGCTAACAAGATGTTGTAGTACAATGAAACCTAGGTCGTGGTAAAGAACTTAAATAAAGTAGAAATAATACTACATCACGTAGTTTCATTTAATTGTGGACGATGGAATATATTTGGCTTTAATTTTTTAGAAGTTTATTATTCATAATTAAATGAAACTACGTGATGTAGTATAATTTCCACTTAATTTAAATTATTTACCATGACCTAGGTTTCGTTGTATTACAACATCTTTAGGTGGGCAATTAGCAAAGATCTTTGCTAATAAGTTCGTCGATAATTACATGTTTGATTACTATAACGAATCTAATATTTAAAAAAATATCTATTGGTTAGTCTCATACCAATAAATCAGATATAGTTCAAACAATACTGAAGTCATATTCATAAAGTTTACACAGGGTTTAGATAGTAATCCTAGAACCATCTTAGTTTTTATTTCAATGTGATACCTCATTCGTGTACCGGTAAACGTTTTTATCTTTTTTTATTATTACAATAATTGTGATATCTCACAATTTAGATATTTTAATGATGTTGGTATTAGATTCCATGAAGCATACCCATACGCTATTACTTTTTGTCATCTGCAAATAATATATCCCCAATGTAGGTCAAATATTCATCCAAATATAGTGAAATTGAGAAATCTTCCTATGCGTAACTATACTACATTTTCAATTTTCCATAGAGCACCACGGTCAAGTAAAGAAACTCAATTTCATATGTTACCATCTATGATGCAGTGATATAATTTACGATTTTCAAAAGTTTTCCAATGACATTTCGTAGGTGCAATATATCGTGGAGTGGTAAAACCCTTTTATGTTGGTCCACATTCTATTTAAGTTATTTAAATAGCATTTTTAACAAATTCAAAAGTCCACGTAAACGAGATCGCGGGCACGCTAATATAATATACATCACACATGGTGCTGGTAGCCAAAAAGAAAATAATTAAAAAGAGAGCAAGAAATTACTTTTCTCTCAGTACGTAACAATTTATATAATATAACTTAATTCAATAAATATAAATCCCCTTGTCACAATTAAATATACTATATTTGCAACACAATCAATCGACAATACAAATAGCCTGTAAGTTTCGAATGTTGATGAACTTTTAAAACGGTTAGAAATTGAATAAATTCTTTGGGCGGTTAGCAAATTTGTTATGCCTGATGGTTTATTTTCTTTTAGTAAATGAGTCGAAAATATTGAACTTAGATAGTTTTATTTTCTATTTAAGGTAAACAGTTATATTTTATTTATTTGTCAGGGATTATTTCGTCTTGAAGAATTCCAGCGCAAGATTTTTATTTTAAGAATATATTTATTTTATCCAATTGAAATTATATGATTTATGCCTTATTTTACTTAACTGCTTTAAAAAACAGAATACCGACGTTTTATCATCGTGTTTTAATTTTGTATTTAAATTTATTGAAATTATTTTTTATGTCCTGTTTCAAGTTAGATTATCCATTTCAAATAAAAACATATTAGTTACAGTAAGTATATTAATATGCTACGATTAATGTACATTTGCTTTACGTGTATGTCAATTTTCATCTTATCCTTACAAGTGGCGCTAATTTAGTGACTAGGCTATACTGACCACGTCATTCCTTGGATAAATGTCCCTGTTGATTAATCAGTAATATGTGCTACTCTACAAAAGGGAAAAAAGAAGTATAAAGTTCCGTTTTCCATTTTTACTGACATTTTAAGATATTAGGCTATTTGTAGACGTATTTATTTAAAAATTGTATGTATCTATTTGAATTTCTTTTTTACATAGAAATAAAATTATATGTTTACATCGTAGTTTTTCATTTTGTGTTTCTTTTGTCAACCAGAATGTGTAAATTTTGTAATATTTCTTTATTAAATTGTAATATTCTTTGTTATATTTACGATCATTCACAATCTGTATTTAAATATTTGAGCACTGTAGTGATATTACCATGTTTGCGTTAGAATACATTGATTATGTAGGAATAAACTCCATAAGTGTGTAGATAGTTACATGTGTCCATTAGAGTAGGAAAATAAATGAAGATAAAAGTATAATTTTTCCGAACAACTTTCATGTGCCTAATTAAATCACAATCACGTTCTTTTAAAACACGACTGAGCGCTTCACAGTTAATTTTAAAACACGACTGAGCGCTTTATAATTAATTAATTTTTAAATTTCGTGTTTTTAATTTGTGTAAATTTTTCATTTTATATTTGTACACTTTTAGTAAGGATATATAATTTTGAAATGTTTGTTATGTTACAGTGATGTAATTCTTGATTTTCTAAAGTTTCCCAATAAAATTTCGTGGGCGCAATATATCGTGGAATGGTCAAACCCTTTTATGTAGGTTCATATTTTATTTAAACTGTTTAAATAACATATTAACTCATATTCGGTGAAGCCAATATTCTATTCCTAGAACTGAAACAATAATAATTATAAGCATTCTGCTATTTGAAATAACAAAAACAAAACTCGTTAGAATATAGTTAAAGTTAATATATTACTCCTACGAATAAAAGCATTGGTCCCTTTATACTATTAACTAGTCGTTTAATATAACAAATAAAATATATGTTTTTACTTCGGTTACTATTAAGCTGTTTGCTGCGAACAAAGCAGTGTATAAATACTACAGAAAGATTTTCCTTTTACGGATTCTATTTACATTTGTTTTATTGAAACAGTTTTCGCTGACGATTATTCCGTTTTTCTGTTCAATTGTCAGAAAACTGGTAACGTCACGGCGAAGCGGTATTCTACCGAGTACAATGATCAGAATTGATTACCTTTAAGTGCCTTTTATTATTTTCCCGCGGAACAAAAAGAATCTCTTGAGCAGAAATATTAGATTATATTTATCTGGAAGTGGAAATGCCGATCAAGTTTAATGTCAATTTTTCTATGTGAGCCGTAATATTTTTGAATGCTTTTTTATAGAGAATTGTGCTTTTTTGTTTTGCATCAAAATGTTTCGCGTTCCAGAAAAAGCAATATTCAAATCAGAAAAGGCAATATTCAATTTTATTGATCGTGTCAGTTGACTAATTAAAATTTATTGGAGGACGAATTCAGTAATAATACGAATAATGTGTTTTTTACGAATTGTCTAAATACATTTCCGGGAAAATTATTAAAAATTGCTGCTCTCAGCCTTATCACCAGACGGAGCTACCAGGAAAATTAAAAAAATTATAAAGTTTCAGATTTAGGTACAACTTTAAGGAAGGTGATTAGGATTGAAAAATCCTAGTGCTGTTAATTATTATAAACAATATAATTATTCATTTCCTTGTCAATGTAATTATTAATTAAAGAAAAAAATCCATAGAAAGTATTCCGAACGACACACTGCATGTATACTGAATAGTGGATACAAAATAACGATCACCTTAGTGTACTTTCACACAGCGGCTCAGCATTTAAAAGACCGTTTTTAGCGGATTCGTCCCTATTGGCTTTGATGTTCATATAAGACAGTATGTCGGTTCCGTTCTATGCTATCAATCGATATACCACCGGTATTCTTTCAAGATGGACGTTCTCGTGTTTTATTGGTACCATCTTCTTTCATCGCTAGAGGGAAACCACGCGATATCCGCAGCATACACTTGTGAGGCAAGTGTAGGAGTCTACAATTTACTTATGAGTCATGATATGAGCCATATTGCCATGTTTAAGAATGAATTGCATTCACGTGGTTTCTCTCTGGTTTAAAAGTCTAAACTGGCAATCACGCCGCGACTCAGTACGCCTCTCTTAACCCATCGATAGCCATACAGGATGCAATAAAAATAATGGATCATGTCATGTGTGAAAGCACATATACTTCTCCACACATTTTCGTGTACTAATCTGTTTTTTTTATTATTCACGCATCCCGTTTTTGTTGACAAAACGGAATGACACATTTTGTTGGATTGGTGTTTTGCTGAACCCGAAGTACTGTTGTATATGTGCATACGCTACCTTACTACATACATGTGGGGTGGGGGGAGGGAGTGTGTTGGCATGGAAAGTAAATTTATGCAATTACAGCATTAATTTCATTTTTTTAAGGTTACAGAGCAATTAATAGAGACAGTATATAACTTCCTTTATATCATTTATATACTAGCAGTTTCACAAGAAGTGAAATTATGTATAATTGAAAACGTTTACTTTTAAAACTTGCCTTATTTTAAATTTATCATTAATACAAATCATAATTTTTGTTTCCAAAACCAATTGATTTTATAAACCATATTTTGGTAAACTTAGATTCACCATCAAAATTCACAGTAATCGATTTTTAATCCATGCTAATAATAACAACAAAGAATAAACTTAAGATTAAATAATATACATTAATACTTCAATTAATTATTATAAAATGTCATATATAAAAAGATTTGACTGCCTTCTCAAAACAAGATATTTGGCATGGGTTTTTCAGATGCATCTGGGAAAACCAGTCAAAATATCTCTCCATACTACAAATATAATAACATGGAAACCCGTGTTATTATTGTAACATACAAAAACTTAATATGCATCTGGATTTCGCAAATAAAATATTAAATTTCTGTATGTTGTAATAATAATAACATCTACAAATTAATTAAATCGTGTCGCTGAAGATAACTTTGAAAATGTATTTGAAACAAAATGTTTCATTAAAATAATGAATGTTCAAATTATTATTCATAAAAATCGACTTTGTGTTGGCAAGAATTTAAATTAGAAATAAGCTCTGTAAGTAAAGTTTTAACGTTATCGCTACTTTGTTTTAAAGACATTTTAAATTTATATTTAAATAACAATGTATTCCAAAAGTTATGAATAACATTTTGTTATAGAAGACGTTTAGAAAAAACTTTTGAACAAGTGCAGGCTCCCCAAATAGCAAGTGTTATAAATTTTTTTAACTTTGAGTACATGCGATACAGAGTAAAAAAGAAAAGTGAGATTTGGCGAAAATTCTGCCAAACAAAACTTTCATCAAGATATATAAATAATAATAATAAAATATCGGCCAAGTGCCAACTGAATTATAACGCTTACCAGTTTGTGTGTGTGGGTGTGCATACACGTGATAGAGAGGAGGAGCATCGATTTGATACCGATTCCGATAATCTCTAACAGGAGCAGTAATTTGAATTTATTTATGTTTGACAACGCTTTTGTACTGCAAAAGTTCCAACTAAGTACTCGTACTATCATTATTTTATATTTTCCTTGCAATATAATTTTCTTATTCAGCTTAATCATTTGAAGTCGGTTCAAATATTTCGAAAAAAAGTTTTGCATTGAATAATAACTAAGGGTTGTAATATCTTAATACTTTCATAATATTAAATTAATAACTTTTAATTGGCTATTACTGATAAAGAACAATGTCAGATTTTTATGTATCAAAGAAAAATTTAATCCAAATTAATTTTCCATATTTTTATTAAAAGCTAAACACACATGATATTTTGACGAGCATAATTTTTTTTTATTTTAATCAAAAGTATAATTATTACTGCTCATACATTAAGTGTACAAAAACGTCCACAATCGATTGCCTATAGGCATACATATTAGCGTCAGTTGCTTACAGTGGCCATCCCAATTGGTCGTGTATTAACATAGAATTTTTTCTCGAAAATATAGTTTGGGGGAGTCAATATGATATCGCGCTCATTCTACAAGTGTAA
The DNA here is from genome assembly GCA_039881145.1 of Druceiella hillmani. Lineage (NCBI taxonomy): Eukaryota > Metazoa > Arthropoda > Insecta > Lepidoptera > Hepialidae > Druceiella > Druceiella hillmani. The sequence continues at coordinate 35,423,324 of JAYKKI010000018.1, read as the reverse complement.
AATACCAGTCGTAATGTAAATGAGGTCAAAAGCTATAACATTCTAAGCATAAGGTCGACCTTTAAAAAAAAACTATTATTTTGAAATAATTGCGTCTTTTTAATGTTTACAAAATGGCGTAGACACTTGGAGATAAAATTCAACATATTCGTGTGTGAGAGTAAGTAGATCTAAACTAATAATATGATTTGTGAGAGAGTGAATCGTGAATCGTTGAAAACTGAAAAGGTGAAGGTTGTATCTACGAGTAAACTCTAATAAAATATATTACAACCAGATACACCCACATCTGTAGGGTCGAAGATATGTTAATTAAGACCCTTACGAGAAAATGAACGAAGGGTTTCGGAATCTGAATGGGGATTTTTTTCAAATTTTTCTAGTAGGATATAAGTGAGACCCGCATATATTACGTACGTAAAGTACCTGTGCGACGGTGTAGCAGACATAATCTATTTTTAATATCGGTTTGAACGTTGTCCCTCAAGACGATTTCGATTCGCGTCGCATAAATTGTGATACATTTTTCGACGATCAGATTAAAGGTATAAGTGAGGCTTATATTAACAAGTCCATGGAAGGATTCACGTATTGACAAAGTCCGAAAGAGGTTATTGGGTGTACCCTGTAAAAAAATCAGTCAAAACCACTCTTGCTATAGATAATACGAGCTGAAAAGAATACATAAACTTAATTTTCCGTAGTGAAATCATTTTAAATTCAGCCGTAATACTTCTAAATAAAAAATTGAAACTTGTTGAATTTGAACAGTGCTCTGAGAACTCCATATTTAGGTTATTTAAATTTACAATATGCTTGTATTTCTTATAACACTAAAGTCATACTTTTGAAATGAAATTTATTTAGAAATATTTATGTCATTTAGTCACATGAAAATAGTATAACGCTTAAAAAAAACCATTTGAGTTCAACCAAGCGGCAGAACCAATCGAGTTTCATCAATACGGCGATCGAGAATGTCGGAAAATCTATTCAAACGCTCGATTTTCGAGCCTTTAGTTTTGCGTACGGTGCGATATAAAAAATGTGAGAATTACCTTATTAAACGTGAGTTTGCTATGATTTATTCAATCATTTTGAGAACAAACATTATTATATTGCTATAAATGAATGAAAGTCTAATTATAATCAGAATACCGAGAAAAAAATAGTTTTAGATAAATATTGCTTATTGTAAATTATGAAGAAACCTTTACATGGCCAAGGCTTGCACCTATTTTAATTTAAGTAATGCGGAGTAGGTGCAAGTCTAAATTATTTATATTATATTTCGATGTGATACTAAAGAGAAACATTTCGATTAAAGTATATTATACTGGATTAAAGTAAGATTATTTAGTGACTAAATATAAAGTAAATGAAAAATAAATCAGGAATTCCAGGATCTATGCGTTAAGGTTCGTCATATAAATTTCGTGACAAAATTAATCTAAAACGGCAACTATGATGATTGCTCACAAGTTTCAACGAGTAGTGAACAAATAAAATGGTATATTTCAACAAATATACTATTTTATTTGTTCACTACTCGATTTATGTAATTATAGTACACGGTGTATAGTACAACATATATAGGTGGAATAAGGAAAATATAAAATTATAAATAAAGTATCCAACTAATTTAAAAAATCTATCTTCATGTGCAACATAAAAGTTCCGAGTCGTGATTTCCAAAGGAAAAGTTCTTCCGGCCTTAGTAAACTGACATTTTGAAGAGAAAGCTTGGTAGAATTTAGCAGAAAAAAAACTAAAACCCGTCTACTAAAAAAATGACTAAACTTATGAATTTCACATAACCTGTGAAATTCATAACTTCATATACACTAGGACCCTTACTGGATCACAGTGAATCTAAGAAGAGTTCATTTGTTGAAATCGCTTTGTTGAATCGCTAGTAGTTTAGTCTGTACAGTGGACTTACATATTCGTTAATACAAAACATAGCCTGTGGAATTCATAATGTTATATATCTTAAGTCACTCTGGATCATGCCGAATCTATGGATACTTCCTTTGTTTAAATCGCTTCAGTAGTTTAGTCGGTGCGAGGTAAAAAATTTACTCACATATATAAGTACACAGCTCGTGAAATTTATAACGCACTATCCTAGACACCCTCTTTCTATGGACACCTCGTTTGTGCAAATCAGTTTACAAGGTTAGTCTGTGCGTGGGAAAAAAATTACTCAGATATATACATACATAATCTATGCAATTCATAATATTACGAATTTTAAGACTGAATCTATGGACATCTCATTTGAATAAATCACTTTAGTAGTTTAGTCATTGCGAGGGAACAAACTTGCTCACATATACACATACATAGACAATAAAATTCATGATCCTTCCTCTGCCGCAGTCGGGTAGAAATTTCCAACGTTTTCAAAAATTAAAGATTATCCGATTTCAATTTAGCGAACGCTATGTTCACGAGCTTTGCAAGTTCATGCATGCATCGCAATTTTATTATAAGCAAAACATTTTAAAGAATACATTTTATCGTCTTCAAATAAAAACTGAACAAGAAACGTATTAAAAAGTGTAAAATAGGAAAAATGCGAGTAAGTAATTAGAACTTTTGCAATACAGTATTATTTCTAAACGTAGGTAAATTTGGAAAAATACTACCACTATTAGAGATTTATGAGATTCGCACGGAAATTACAATACCTATCATAATCTATAGATCCAAGTCCCGTCTATAACCCTTCCTTATCCAGTCTCTATCTCTAATGTGTCGTGTTTCGATTTGGTTTTACTTGACCTTATATTAGTTCTGAACGTTTCATATTTATACTATGTATCCATTTTATTTTATGTTTCATTAGTTGGTGTATTCAAGCCACTTAGCCTAAACACAGTACTTAATTTTCTCATTTATTCATTTTGGCAGACCATGACATACTGATATTGTAGCAATAAGTCCGCCTGTGTAAACCTAATTATCTTAGCTTGCAGCAAAGCGTAATGCATGAAAAAATAAAATCATGCACAAGACATATCTACTTATAATACCGAGAAGTCGAGAAACAATGTATATTTTTAATACGCTTTATTGAATGCTTCATTTGAATGTATGCATGCATGAAAGTAACGGAATACTTCAATTAAATTTTCACCCGTTTCCACAGGTTAGATTTATTATTTATAATTACGCACACTTATCAAGAAGTGATTAGAATGCAATAATTTCATAACTAAAAATTTAGAAAATAAAATTATAGTTTAATAAAATGAAAAAAAACACGCTTTTGTAACAATACAAAAAAAATACATTTACTACAAGTGATATCAGACACATTTTATGTAATAAAACCTTGGGGTGCCTACAATAATATTTAGTGCGTATTATTGACAGAGAATAATTTAACGCATATTTTTTAAAGTAAACAGATATTAAATAAAATTTTCAAGATATTATTGAGAAAAAAGTGTCATTCTCCCTGCCTTTTTCCCTTTCTCTTTTTGTCCTTCTCTCTCTCGCAAATCGGCAAGTAGTGTGATGAACATTTCACGTTACATCGTAATGCCAGTTAACTGGATGCCCAGGATTGATTAAATAAAACCGGATCTATGGACAAAGCTTTATTACCAAAAAATGGAGAAAAACGTATTATTTCTCTGCTTATCTTTAATTTTAAATATAGACTGAATTTAGAAAATATTCCATTTAGGATTAAATATATTTTTGCTTAGGTATGATTTAAAACAGAGATTGATTGCATGAATCCCATACAACATTCATCTAACCGTCACCTGATCTTTGTAGTATCATTGTCTAAGCGGGTGTATGTTTAATTAGCCATCGAAGAGTAATATAAGCGGTAATGTTTTCGATACTATAAACTGTGATCTAGACTATTAATTAGAAGTAGAATGTAGTGCTTTTTGGTATGTACGTAAGATTACTACGTATAATAATATAAGAATATTATGTTTCATGTTGCATTAGACGTGTAATTTAGGAACGGCCGGCGTAAGTAGGACAAAAGTATAGGTATATGAGTACAATGTATACGTCAAAAAGCCCAATGAAATATTAATTAATCGAACCTAGAAATTATTGTCAGAAACCTTAATAGTTATGAACACTGCTTATGTAAACAGCGCTTATGCCCAATATACACCAGTATGAAATTTTATCACTTCTGACATACCCGATGTCCGAATTGATTGACGCGTCATAAGATACAGTTGCCTTAACGATATTTTAAAATGGGTGAATAAAAGTATCGAGGGAATCTGTTAAATAGGAACGTACGTAAACCTCATAAAGCAACGGTAAATCTGTTAGTAATTTAATACTGATTCCTGGGAAGTTGAATTCATATTCTTGGTAATAAAATATATTTAGGTAAACTTCTTTTAGAAAATGGGTATAAATTACTTTCAAAAAGGCGTTTAAGTTCCAGTGCGCTGGATCACAAGAACCCTTATTCTGAATTTGTTTGTTTAATATATATTGAGAAATATAGGCGTATGGTACTAAATACTTAATAAAATCGGTAATATTCTTAAAACAGATGACAATTTTCAAATAACTTTTTAAATGTGATAAAAAATTATAATTTAAAAAAGAACATGCCGAAAGAGAAAATGTGAATCAAAAACTTTGAAATATCTCATTGAGACTTTAAGCACGTAAAATGAATACATACTAAACTATTGACAGATAATAGATATACAACAGTATAATATGGATAGTATTGAAAGGTGCAAAAATACTTAAAAACAAAACAAAATTTCACAGAGTTGAAACAAAAGCAAAAACCCAGAGTTGTTGCATTGTCAGAATCTCATTAAAATTAATAATAATTATTTGCCAATACCTTATATTACGAAATATTTTCTTATAAATAAATGGATATCTTATATTTTTATGTATGTGTAAAAATAACCGATGTTTAAAAACTAGTCTTTGATAATCCAGATAGCTAAATACCTATCTATTATAACACCTTAAAAGGTAAATCAATATAGCCAATGGGTCATTTGTTCATTACTAAATGATTAGTTATGATGGTAATAAAAAAAAACAACTAAATTCGACTGACAGTAAGATTGAATCGTTCAAATTCTGTAGAAGAAGAAAGTGCGAAATATAAGATTTTAATTTCCAGAATTTTTTTTTTAATATTCAGACTATAATAAATAACGTGTCTATTATTCATATAGGTGATTCTGTGCATCAAAGTTAGTAGAAAATGTAACGAAGCTATAAGACAATTCACAAACTTTTCTGAAGAAAATCGATGTCAACTTTGTGCCTCCAAATTGAAAAAAATATGCTCGGTTAAGGTGTTCTCTTTGTTCAGGTTTAGTTAGATTGTCGTTATTGCGTTTTGATATCACGGCCCATTCGCCGTATATTTTACTTTCATTGTCTGACTGCTTTATCTTTTTTACTGGTTGGTTATTGTCTCTAGGTATTTCGCACATTTACCTTTTATTAAAGAAAACTTGTAGCCTAAGGCTGAATGTAGTGTTTTCTTTAAATCTTTTTATACATATCATATTATCCATCGTTATCATCTTCGGTATTTTTGTTATTAGCAGATTTAGATATTTATATAAGGTTTCATTCACGAGATCAAAGCGTTATTTCACTTTGTCAAAAACCTTGTTGGAAGTTCTAGAATATTTTATTATAACGTAGAAATAAGCCAAGTGTTCGTTACCCAAATTATTTGAAATTTATATGTTTATCATTGTACATATCACCAGTTTTATCTAGTGAACTTTTCTATTTATGAATAAATATTAGTCAACAATTATCGGCATTAAGCTCATCTTTAATTTGCTGAAAAATTGGTGACTTCTGGTGATAATGAATTGCATATATTAATCATACTTGCAAGTGCTAATGGATTAGTACAGAAAAAAACAAGCACGTCAGTACTCTAACTTGAACTGAATACCGGAAATTTAATATTGAGCTGCTAGCTTATATATATACCTCAAATGCACTAGTCAAAACTTATAGCCGTCGGACTGGGTTCTGTGAGTACATCTACCTTATTCTTTCGACATTCTGTCATCGGATTGAAACTTGTTCCAAGCTCTAAGTAATCATTTATAAAATAAAAAAATGGGCATTATGGAAAATAGTCAAAAATATTTTGTAAATATTTTTAGCTTCATCACCATTTTTTTAACGATGAGGGTATATTGTCATTCTCTACCAGATGGTGATGTTACTAATAAAGACGGTCAACCTAGAGCTCAATGTCTTTATGACATTATATAAAAACATTTTTTGTAAGAATAAGTTAGAGTTACGAACTTATTATCTAACCTAATACATATTTGATATGAAACCCCGAGTACCTTTCGCTATGTGTTTTAAGAAAAAAAAAGTAGAAAATCATTATTTAGATATCTAATATTTTAAGATCAACATTCTCGTTATTCTTGGGCTTTTGGAACATTGGTAATACCAATATTAGTACCAGTAGACTTTAGATGTTTCGTTGTTACCGTCACAACTTCATGTCGCGACTTCCTTTTTTAGGTGGAATAATGGACAAATGTGTTTGGCTATCTGTATTATCTTTGACCAGTTTTTAGATATCGGCGTTATTCCCACATATACATAAGGATAAAATATATTCATTTTTAATAAGAAAATATTTCATCAAATAAGATATAAGGGGATTTTGGCAAAAAATTAATTTTAATTATATTTATATTAAAATCTAATTGATTATAATTTTTTAAATAATTTTATATAAAGCTGAAGAAAGCTTAAAAACGCGAAATTTTTTGTTTCATTTATACAATACCCTTTTCACAATTTATACCAATTTACTAAGTGTTCTTGATACGTATAAAAATAAGTTTAATAAAAATCTGCATTTATAGTAAGACGTGTGAAACACTTCATTTTCTAACAATCTTTGACATAGCGGCTGAAGTTAATGTATTGAAGACTTTAATTATTCTTAGCATTATTAATATGCAAATAATACGCGAGAGAGCGGAGTCAAAACAAATACATTGGACATCAAGCCAAAATTTTTGGTGGATGCTTAATAACCTGTTACTGATACTATAAGGTATTTCGTTTTAGCAATTTTGTAACTTACACACGTATCTTTACGTGATCGGGCTAGTTATGATTCAATCGTAGTTTTTTGTCGTGTATATATATATATATATATATATATATATATATACGATTTTTTATATATAGATTTTTTATTCGTTTTACACCTAGAACTAAGGTTGACGTCTGTCATAAATACAGCCTATTCGCAGAGTTAAAGTTATAAAAAAACCAATTGAATTTGATTTTGTAAATTCGCGCACTTAGTGGAAAACACACAAGCATCGACATGAGTGCGAGCCAACTAATATTATACGGGCGGGTAATGACGAAATATTGCCTCGGAATATTCTGAATTACGCGCCTAAAACTGTATTTATAAAGTTTGATTATTTTTTGTTTCGGATTTTAGACTTTGCGTATAAAATTTCGTCTTAGAAAATTATTTTAACACTGGGAATTATTCATGATGGACATCAACTTCAGTTCTTGGTGTAATACGAATAAAAAACCACCGCGTATATATAACGATTATATTATTGTCATAAACTAATCATATACTAGCCGTAACTTTGGACAAGGGTTAGAATCCATTAAGCCAAGGTTAATTTACTTTTTACTGGCATTTTTTACTATTGGTCCAAGCTGATAATTCATATGATAAATGATTAGCTTGGCCACACTATAAAACGTAAGACAATTGAGGTATGTAATACTTTCACAAATCAGAAATTTACAAAATAGCGAAACCGCCTTAAAGAAGGACTTTTGCATTAATTATTTGCATTACCATTTTATTGTTTGGATTATGTTAATCTCATTACAATCTGGTAAAATGGTAACTTTTTAGCTTTTGTGTATAAATGTCTTCGATTTTTATTTTTATCTATGAATTAAGAGGGTTGGCGAAGAAATTTCATAAAATCCCGTGGTTTCACTGATCACATATTTTAATAAACATTTTACTTTTAACATCGTATAATCCAACCAAATTGTGCTTCATAACATGAAATATGCAATGTTATTTTTATACAATTAATACCTTAATTTTATTTAATTAATTCTATGACTTTCCCGTTTGTAGAAATCGAAGGTGGAACGAACGTAACAACATATTTTTACTATTTGAGTGAATTATACTTCAGGAATGGAGACGTCTCGCAAGTTATGTGACACAAAATCCTAATCAATATGTAGTATAAAATGATATGATAAAACGAGATTATTTAAGTTTTCTTGACTTGGAGGTGTAAATCATATGTAGGCATATGTATAAACTACACTTTATGTCAAATGCAAAAAATTATGATACATTACATCGTTCAGAAGCGGGAATAAGAAATTTGTATGTATACAATTTTTAAGTTAGCGAATTTTTTTGGAACAAGTCCAGAAATCCAGAAATGATTTTTACATGTGCTATCACGTGGGAGGCGCCTGCTCTAAGTAATTTGTGTACGAGCTAGAGTAGTGGGATGGTATAATCAAGTGGGGACATTTTGAGTGTTATCTAATGTATAAGGTTCGGAGACTACTCTTACACTTGTTAATACGTAGGTGGCGCTTTGTATAATTAATTTACGAACGATCTGGAATAGTGGAACGTTTAATCAATTGGGGCTATTTTTGAGTATTATCCTACACGAAACGTTGTGAAACAGCTTTTTTACGTACTGATACGTAAGTATGTAATTAATTTAGGTAGGTACCGAAGTAGTGGAACGTATTATTATTTAGGCCGCTTTGTCGAATTTACCTCCTGTGTAAGATTGACTCGATCGAGATGACTCTTAAATGTTATTGTAATTAAAAACAATATATACTTTAGTTTACAAAATGTTCATTAAAAAGTAAATTGAAGTCAAAAAGTAGAACTTGACACGTCGAGTTTTTTTTTAGTTATAGTTTATATTAAAACTAGTTATATAATTAACGATTTATTTGTTTCTGAATTAATTTACTATGTTCTGTCTAAACTAAGATTTTCCTTTGAATCACTTAGTATTCAAATATCTAACAAGCTTAAGAGGTTTTATTCTTTTGAATCTTCTAATGATATTTTGCACATTTGAGAGTCTGGACACTTCTGGATTAATATGGTTTTGAAGTCTCTTTTGGTGAGAACTAGCAAATCTACTAATTATATCGTCTACCATCTCAATCTCAAGATCACGATGGAGATCACAGTTACGGACGTACCAAAGCGGGTTAATTACACAATTAAACACTTTGTTTTCGAATCTTTGTATAACTTGGATATTAAACTTACTAGCACAGCCCTACAGCTGTATTCAATAACGCCAAATTGGGCGTAGGACTTGCTTATACAAAATAAGCTTGTTGTGCGTTAAAAGCTCAGAATTACGAAAAAGGAACCAACACATTTTTCTGAATTTGATGTTAAGTTCATCACGTTTTTTCTTAATGTGTTCTTTCCACCAAAGCAACATGTCGAGTGGAAAATAACTTATTTAGTTATTAATATAAAGGCTACCTAAAGAAAACAATTATATGGGCATTATATTTAGATTTTGCGTAAACTTTATTTAAACTCCTGTAATTCATTATTTACTGAAAAACATTGGTGAGAAATATTAGAATCACAATCATTTTCTTACAGGTTGTGAAAATAATTCTTGTAAAATAATACTAATCAAATACTTAATTGCATTTCAACAATTGACAAACTTATGATCTTAAATATTCCAAGATTATATCAATATAGGACATCTATTCATTTCTTTCTTATAGAGAAACGTTGGGATAAAGATTTCGTTACTAAAATTCTGTATATCGAGAACAAGCTAACTATTGTTGTTAATTTTCACTGAGAATTGAATATGCAGATTATCATCATTTTTACCCAACCTGTGTAAAACATTTTTATCATAAGAATAACAATAATTTGTTTACAATTAAATGAAACTATGTGATGTAGTATTATTTCTACTTTCTTTACCACGACCTAGGTTTCGTTGTATTACAATATCTTCAGGTGAGCTATTGAGCTATTAAGATGTAATACAACGAAACCTAGGTCGTGGTAAAAAACTTGAATAAAGTAGAAATAATACTACATCACGTAGTTTCATTTAATTTTGAATAATGAATTTCTACAAAATTAACGCCAAACATATTCAACAAACGTAGAACTTATCCCTAAATAATGAAATTATTGAAATAGTGTTTAAACATAAAAACTTGACATAAAAATATTTTCGACTTTAAAGATAACGTATCAAGTCATAAAAAATCAATTTTCACGTTATTCACTTTTGTTTCCCATTACTGAAAATAGCATTTTCTAAATAGTTATTGGGCAATATAATATCATAACAGACGATGACGCACACGAATACCGCAGGACACTCTACGCAAATAAGTTAAAATGTAGGTAAAACGTAAATCGCATATATGTGTGCTTATAAATATAGCATGGTATGAGATGATGGCATAATATAACAAAAAAAAAGATAACAAGAAACATAGAGTCGGGATATAAATATAGAAAATCCCTCTTACAGACATTTCTTTAGAGAAATTACTACGTTATGAAGTAATGAACATCATAAAATGTGGATACTATCCTTTAGAAACTGCTTCAAATTTCGGAAGACAATAGTCTAACCCAGGCTATAATCCATTTGTTTACAATACCACGTAGATTCATGGAGATTTTCTTCCAGAAATCATGAATTTATTCAGTAACGAATATGCACATATCCATCTATCTATTCATTCAACCGTCCAACATTCCAATGTACAATATTATTATAGCTTACTTTGGAAAGTTAGCAAAATATCAATTCCACAAGTAAAAATTCACGAAATATGTCTTATTTCCATGTGGAAATTTATCATGTATTTTAACTTTCCCTCTAAGATATTATTGTCGTTCAATTCACTTGTGGAGTGAAATAAGTACCAAGCCTACAAACTGCTTAACGCCACCTATTTTAGTAGTCTATGGAATAGCAAGAGACGCATTTTTGAAATTGTCCACGCTAATTTTTAATATGGAATGTCTTTGCATCGCTATAAAAATTCTCACAACATATACGGCATTCATTGTAAAAGGGTATGGCATATTCTAAACAAGATGAAAAGTCAGAGAGGCACATAGAAAGAGGAAAAAACACAAAAATAAAAGAGGGTTATTTGAAGAGGAAGGTGAAAACATGGACCAGAAAAAGAGATTTATTGCAGTTAAAGAGTTCATAACCACTTCGAATACAAAATTTGAAGTAAAATACATTTGTAACTTGACTACGCTATCATCTAAACTAATCGATTTCATGTTTATATATTGTGTAATTATTCAGATACATTTATCAATTATAGGTCCTAAAAAGTCTGTAGAATATTCAGCAACTGCAAATGTCTCTATTTTATGGATTAGCTATATTGACTGTTAAAAGAGTGGTGTGTGTCTAGGTCGCGTCAAGTAAAATGTTTACTGTTACATTTCTTCGCACAGCGCCGTAAAGGAACAAGTTTGACTGCAAAAATTTAATGCAAATGTTATCTACTAATTTGATTTATTAGTTCATATTAAAATAAATGTCTAATAAGTTGAAATGCTCTCTTTCGATATAAATTTCCCTGCGTACTTTATCATGTGGATCAGAACTCTAAGAGAATTTAAAAAGTTTTTGAAAGTATACAAAAATTAAAATGCCCATGTTGATGACATTTGTTACATTATATTGGCCCACGGATAGAAGGAATGCAGAGGGAAGACAAGCACGCTTGCAAAAGCGCATCATATCGCAGCGGCACAACCCAGCGAACGCGAAGTGGTATGGTCAATTGCAGCCTAAGTCACATGCGGTATCCATTCTCGAACTTTTATTTGGGCTTGGGACCACCTTTAAAAAAATTTAACTCCATAGGTTTACATATATTTTCTTTACACACTATTTTCATTATTTTTCTTTATATTTCCACTTGTTTTATTTTTCCTTCCCTGGAATTTGAAACTATTGAATCGGAAAATATATTATGAAACATAAATCCGAATTAAATAATATAAAACTGGTAACCGATCGTATTCTTGGTCTGTGGGAAAATATAGTTATTAAGGCAACCCATGCGAAGATATAACTTTAAGAAAATAATAAATTATTTTAAACAATTGATCTGACATGTACGGCTATCCAGGCCATTATTTTTGTTACATTAATATTGTATTCCAGATTTTTATTAAAAGTAATTGTTTTGATTTATTTAAACGAATATTTTAGAATTTGTTGTGAACTGAAACTCTTTTCTTAATAAAATTAAAAATAGATAAAAATTAATCATAATGTGATGATGAAAAATTTAACTCCTTTTACTTTTTATTTTGGATCCCAGTTAATAGAACGTTTTCTCTTCTAGTTAATTTTATAAATTTTAATATAAAATAATACAAACGAAAATTACTAAGTCCCAGCGTCAATATGATGCAAGAGTTAAGCAATTTGTGTATACGTACTTATACCGCTTTTCATTTTATTATGCTGGCCATTGCGCTTATTCGAGCATTACTGCATGTTCCTACCTTAAACTAGGTTTAAAAGTTTGAAGCTAACCAACGTTATTCCGTGTTTGTCAAAAGCCACCCATTCCGTGTTTGTACAACATTGTGTGTTTGTCGAAAGCCTGGTTCATTTCAGGTCAAATCTATAAACGCCCGAATATTGTTTAATTGCCATATATTGTAAACGTTGGCTTTCTTTAATAAAATCAATACACATGTTCCTTTTGTGCCGATAAATTATTAAAGGTATTTCCTTCTCTCGTTTTTGCTCCATTCAACAAAAAAATTGAAAATTCTAATATTTTTATCTGAAGATATTTTTAATATTATTTGAAATTTAAATTTTTAATAAATATTTATCAAAAATTAATTTTTTCCGTTTAAATCATCACGAAAAAACTCATCACGAAGAAATCGTACCCAGGAGTAACCACAATTAAATAATTAAAACCCATAAGAAATTGCGATATAATTCTATTTCCGAAACCTGTATTGACCGATATCACTACACGAGACTTTTGTTGTTTATACGCTATGACTTTCAAAGTCATCAGGTAACATCGAATAGAAAGAAAAAAAGTCTTTACAAGAAAAAACGAAGTGTCATTTTTTTCATTTAACTAAGGAAGTTGATCTTCTGTTTTGCAAACAATGGTATACCTAAAAACCTAGAATCATTACTTCGATATTAGTACCAGTTAATTGTTCTTAAAATCAACCGGTATTTTATGTTATGTCCTTTATTAATCCCTAGCTGTTAACGCACAATTTTTAAATCTCAGTCATCATATATATTTACCCCACAACTCCGATGATACAAGTTTGCAAAAGTGCACAATGTCTAACTATTTTAATTTATATTTCGTCACTTTTTATGTTTAAATTAATAATACATCATCCTACTTTTAAATTTGTTGCATTCTTAGTTACATTTTAAATTAATTATAGTTAAATTATTTCATGAAAATTAATCTTTTATGTTGAACACAACTTTTCTGATACTACAATTTATATCGTTGATATTGCGTACTCCATACTATTTATAATGAACAACACTCTTACCTACAAAACAGTGTTTATTTGCAATCCACTTTCCTTCTTTATGACATGGGTTCAAAATAAAAAAATCTGCTCAATGGGTCAAAGATAGTGCCATAAATGTATAATAGGTGACAAGATTAAATTTCAAAATATAAAGGAAGACGATTACATAACCCGTTAATGAAGGAAAGAAGCAATATGGGGGAAATTCTTCTACAAAATAGTAATTTTAAACCGCTTAATGAATTGTCATCTTTGCATGTGGTTTTTCGATTCAATTATAAACTCTTGAAAATAAAGTACACACAAAAATACACAACAAAAAATAAAATAAACACCTACAAAATATATGTAAAAAAAAGAAAACACTAACTCGAATATAAAACGCCAGTTGGAAAGGTAGATTGATTAAATTTGTTAATTTGTTAAGTACCTACCTACATTGTATATATTATTTAAGAATGTATTATAATGAGAAACTCTGTAAGGGTGATGTAAATGATACTTAATTTTTTTTTATTAAATAAAATTCCATTTTGTCAACAATCGGGTTGATAAATAAGTGGTGAAAAAATTTAGAATGAGATCTATGAATGTACATTACATTCATAGATTAAAAATGATGGTCTTTGTCTACTTGAACTACCAAACTACGGTAGTTCGTGTATCAATGCAGACTTCTTCTCCATAACTTGTATATGCTGTAAATTAAAACTATTTTCACTTTAAATAGATTTTATTTGCAACCACTTTCCAAAAAAAATTAACTTTGCTGAAGTTATAACTTGCGGATGTGAATCTGAGTTATTTTATAGTATTCTAGTCTATCCTGTGGTTGGTTTTTGTACTCTTCTGATATCCAAAAAAAGACGTAGGTGAAGTCAATTTAATATTAACCCTTATAACCGCAACATAACATTTAAAATTCAAAGGTTTTATTAGTTTTCTTTTTAAATGTTGCATACAAGAATAAGTATTCTCGTCAGGGTTAAACGCTTTTTACTTATAGTAAAACATTTTGAAATTATAGCACATTATATTATCAAACAGTTTACAATACTTTCAATAAATTTTCACTAAGTTGGGATAAAATATAAAATTTCATTTTTAAGCAAATAAAAGATTTGTTTAGTAATTATATTTCTACACAGACAAACACATTTCTACACAGATAAAACTCAAATACTGTGGACATCCAACCTACAGTCTACCAACAAAATAAACCTTTTTTTCGGTCGGCCAGGTTTCGCTATAAGCTTCAAAAGCTTCAAAAAGAAATAAGTTCGTACTTAACGTTGCGAAAATTTTCAATAGAAATAAATATATTTCAAACAACAATCTTTGTATTCACTTTCACCATTTGAAAAATTCACAAAGAGATAAAGGGTTGAAGGCAGGATTATTTAATTCGATAAATATAACTGTACATAAACTTTTATTTATTTACTTTATCTACTTGAATGTATCTAACTGTATATGAAAAATATCTTGGACGTCTCCCATAGACATAAAAATATTTTTTTTCCAGAGCGTTATAATTTGCTCTTTTATTTAATAGCTTACTATTATATATGAAGTTGAAAAAAATGTTTGGCTACTTTATTGGCGCACTGCAAAATTCATACGTAAATATTTTCGAGTGTTTACTATTGAGCTGTATGTGATTTAATATAGCCATCACTATGCGAAGAGTGATCGTAAATCCTCCCGTTTGAGGGACAAGACATTTTGAATTCGATGGTGATCTAGCTTAAGATTAAATATTAATAGCAAAAAAAGATTAAGATGATCGTATTAATGATTTCAAAGCTACAAGAAGTTAAATTGTTAAAATAGATTCAGACATTGAAATTTGGTAAATTAATACACCTTTCTGTATCAAGCTTTTGTATATATTAGGTTTTTAAAATTCTCACTAGTTTGTATAGTTTTGATTGTTGTGTTATATATTTACATTAGAAAACATATATATATTTCATTAAGCTTACCTTTATGAAAAGATATTACACTAGCATAACATATTATTTCATTCGTATTATAAGCATAGCTATTAACAATATTTATAATTTCGTTATTAACAAAAAAAAACTAGAAAAAAATTTTGAAATAGAGGTACTAAACATAGACAACAAGGAAAAAATGAAAGAAAGAGAAATTCAAAATTTTCTTTTCCCAGTAAAACCCTAATATGGAAAAGATTATGTTAAACTACTACTTTTATAACCAATAATAATTATGGTAGTGATAAGTTTTCAGCAGCTGCATTAGATTCGTTGAATTTTGCAAATTAGTGAGACATTACGTTCTATTAACCAACTTTGCGATACTGATGGTTTAAAAAAATGCGTGGACATTTTCAGAAATATTCCTAGAATTACTTTACAAAGAAATTTTAAAAATACCTATGAAATTTGTATAACTTGTTCTGTCATTTATACTCTCATGTACGAAAGGAGAGAAATAAGTAGATTGCGTGCATTAAAACGTTATTGAGTGACAATTATTATGAGAACAACATTTAAGACAGACGGATAGACGGACACGTGAGATTTTGTATTAGGTTTCCGTTTTTTTTATTTAGTGAAAGCTGAGACAGAAAAAATTTGTTCATTAATTTAGGAATTTAATATGGATAATTTTATATTATGTGTGCAACTAAATTGATACACAATTCATTATTTGCAATAAATCAATAAAACAACTTTTATATAAGCCTTTAATACGTGCATTGTATTCAACTTTATTAGAGAAAGTTTTACTATAATCTACTTTTGTACGAAACATGAAGAAATGAAACTTTTTTATTTATCAATTAGTTTATACAATTTTATTAAAGAAACATTACTTTTCCTTGCTTAGAATTTTCTCGCAGCAATTTCTGTCATTTTCCCCCACAGATACGTAAAGCACTTTGACGTATATCATTTCATATTTTTTCTCGTCCCAATATTTTCTCCCGTACTTTACACTGTTTTTGTTTCTCAATAGTACACCAAAAATCAATTAGGAAAATTCAGCACTTTCTTCACAAGAAAAGTTTAAAGTGGGTCGCAATTTCAAACACGATGTATTTTCACAAAGAACACGCTAGGCCAATACACGTTGCCACATGCATCGCATAAAGTTATTTTAAATTTTATGTTTAAATTTTTGAAGAGTCCTACAAATATTATAGATGGCAAGACTATGATGGACGTCTAAAATTCTTTTTAATCGAATATGTCGTCACCATAGTGTATTGGGTTGATCACAAGGCATGTGATATTTGATGGCGCGGCGCACCACGGGGACCTGAGTTCGATCCCCGGGTGCTCATCAAACGGGGATCGAACCCAGGTCCTCGTAATGGCCAAGTCCCCCTGGGTTGGTGTTCTGGTTGGCTGTGAAAGATTACTCTCGTAGCAATTAGTCCGTCATAAATATCAATTAGATATAGTAAAGTATCTAAGTAAATAAATGATGTGATAAGAAAGAGCATTGGTGTATTCATGCACTCGGGGTTGAGCAAAATTTAAGATCTTTGATTTTTGGAGTTTGTAGGAAGAATATATACAGAAGTATGGTTTTGATCTCTCAAGAAAAGTAGATGAAAAACTGATGACCACGATTAGACAATAAATAGCGACACTAAAGCTGGCATTTAAAAACACAAAAGTTTCCAGCAAAACACATAACGTAAACTAGAATGGAACTGGTGACATAGTTCATCTAATCACTTAAATTCCACCTATCTGAAAATCCTTCAATGTTTGCTTCCAATTCATGTACTTTGCAGTAAACAAGCATATTTGTCTAGGCGAATCTCATGAAAGATTTTGTTTTTAGCTGCATTAATAGTAGTTTCCCAACGTTTTAATAAATAAAAGTCAAGAGTGTTTTTTTTGGTTGTCAAAAATGTCAGAGGAAACACGGGTATCCTTTAAATATAAACGCCTTAACAAGTAGAAGTATAAATAAATGGTGCTAATTAAATACTAGCAATTTTTTTTTTAAATCAGATAATTGCGGAATACGTATGTAATCAAAGAAACGTACATTCATATTGTATTTGATAATACAAAATGTATGAATAAAATATATGAATAAGGTTTAAGAAGTGTTATACAAATAAAATAAAGTTTTTCTTTATTTCATTTATATATATATATATATATATATATATATATATATATATATATTGTATATATATATATATATATATATATATATATATATATATTGAATCGAAACTGGATGAATCAATAAAAGTATATTTAGAATAAGAAGCTACCTGGTACATGTTGGGATCTAACCAAGTCATTGCTGAAGAATAAAATATCAGACATTTTGCTCGCAGCCAGCGTCGGATAAGAAATCAAGTAGTAGCTTAACAATTCGTTGCTGCAACCTGTACAATTAGATCTAGAGATGCCTTTGAACTCAGATTGGCAACTCGCTTGGGTCCAAGTTTCTTTTTTCTTTCCAAATTGTAACTCTCTATACAAACAGACAGCAAATACAAGAGATTGAGACGTAAGATGCATTTAACGTATTCAAAAGAGAGAAAAAATGCTGATCACTTTCAATATAAGCTAGGTCTGATGATTACGTTTAATTTTGTAGCACAAGCACAACATATACTCCAAAACCATTCGTCGAGACTACTCGAAGCAATTAACAGTTATTTTGACAATATCCTTTCGCCAAACAAGAGCGCAAATACCAACATTGCCGAGAGCACTGAAACGGCGTCACTGAAATGTTAATTCCATCACTCGCGTCTAGTTAAATCCTGATACGTGCATATAAATTCGCAGTGAAATTTTAATAACAGGTGGTTTTGGTAATACTATAAATTTATACGTGATTGCGTACTATAATAACAAATAATAACTATGCGAGGTTCCATTTCCATTTTACTGAGTGAAATAAAAGTTGACCAGGAGTTTATTAAAATTTAGTGCCTCTGTTAAAATATAATGACCAAACCAAGTAATTATCTAGAAATAAATACGAAACATAAAAAAAATATGACCAAATTAAAAAGGGAATAATTGTAGTAAATACCACAATCAAAAATTAAATCTTTTGAGTAGAACTCGCACTGGACACCCTTATGAGCATATGAAATAGATAGTATTTTCATTAAACTGTTTATACAAATATTATTTTTTTAAAACGAAAACCTATTAACTCTTATACCAGCGCTACTACAAGCGCAAAAATACGGTGCATATTTAAAAAAATTATGACATCCTGAATCATCTCCATAGTTTTCCTACAACCTTTCATTTGCGTAGGCTTTACAAAGTCTATTTATTTTTTTACTTTCAGGTTTAGTAGTCTCAGAAGAGGTAGAAGAGTTGAAGTGAACCTATTTTTGCTACTTTTTCATTATCTCTCTAGAGATATAACGTTTAACATAATAGCATAGCAAAACTTTGAAAAATATTTTTGCGACCCTTATATTTAGCCCTTTCAAACCATATTACACGTTACATATGGAATTTTAATTTGTTTGGAATAATACTTACAATTTTCATGTAAATTTTTTTGAGTACGAGCTATTAAATTAATATGCAATTATATTAAATTATTATAAAATAAATGTATAATTTTTACGTCAAGCGGTTTCTGAAATAGCGCCCGTGACAGACACACGGCCATGTTTTAATTACACATACGTATTCTATAATAGCTATATCTATGAAAAAGTAGTTAAAAATATTTACGGAAGTGCTACATTTCATACGTTCATCAAAATAAAACCACAACACAAAAGTGTTTTAGTAAAGTTATGAAATTTTCGACATCCATTCATTTGGTATCAAGAATCCTGTAGAAAATGAAATACTATTTAATCTCTCAACTTTTAAATGGAGAGATTCAGTTCTCTCAATAAAATTTTGCCCACAGAAAAAATAATAACATTCAACAAAGAAGTCGCTAAACTTCTGGACATAAATTTATGTAAGGCACTTTATTAAAGTCAGTCAAACGTTTCTTTAAATTACTTTCGAAAGAACGTGAACTATTCCGAAGATTGCGTTAAATAAAACTTATAAAGTGAAATGAACTCTGACACGAAGTGATCCATCAAGATGTGCTCCTAAAATGCCTGTCGTTTTTAGTTTATTGTATTTAATCTTTATTTCTATTGTATTTAATCTTTAATTCTTAACAACTCATCTAAAATTTTCGTGTTAATACTTATATTTGAGCTTAGTTAAAATAATTTAACATATAAACAAAGTAATTTTAGATGCCATTAAAACGATAATTTTAAGAAACATGCAGTGGATGAACAAGAAATTAACAAAGGTTAAATTTGATATTTCTAGTCACGCAGAAATTTATTGGAATTTAATAAAAAATAATATTTCAATACCAAAACTCAAGATCAAGAACCATCTTAATGTAGGCGTCAGAAACGAATGCAAAAACGAGTCTGTTATTGTATGGAAACACGAAAGGAGACGACTTTTACATTTAGACGATTTAATATTAGAAATTAAATCGGTGAACCTTACGTCACTATTATCTCGCGCAGATCAAATTTTAACAGCATAATGAGAAGATGCTTAGTGACTTTGAAATGTATTATAAGTGTCCTCATATTCATAGAATTACTCAACAATGACCAGCGGATATGATGTGATCAAATTTGAACCAGATAGGTCTAATTACAATCTCATAAAAAAGTCCCTAAATGTTTAACAAAGTGTCAAGGAGATATAAATTTGCCTTTTAACAAAATTGGGTCTAATGATGGAGCCAGAAGCTGGTGATATGGTAAATATATATAGAAAAGTATGTAAAGGCATGAAGCAACTGAGGTATTAGTTGGTATGTAGGAAGGTGAGTAACTATATAAAAACACATAAAACAACTGGTATATTAGTGGGCAGATAAGTAAGTATGTACAAATGTATACAACAGGCATGAATCGACTAGGACGTTAGTAGACAGGTAAGCGGTACGTAAAGGTATATCAATATAGACGGAGCACTGACTAGGGTGAAGTAAAATAATGCGTATTTATGTATGTATGTATATGTATGAAGGCATGTACGCATGTAAATATATATTCATGTTCACTAAACCCCTTAAATATCATATTCCATTTTCAATAAAATATTATTGATTTGTTCATAAGTTCGTGACCTTCTGGGTAAAATAGGTTATTATAGAAATTAAAAAGGGAAAAATACGTTTTCTAATTAAAAGGAAATAAATGTTTTAAATAAAACAATTACCTAATTTTAAATGACTACGAAATAGA
The DNA here is from genome assembly GCA_039881145.1 of Druceiella hillmani. NCBI lineage: Eukaryota > Metazoa > Arthropoda > Insecta > Lepidoptera > Hepialidae > Druceiella > Druceiella hillmani. The sequence goes on along the minus strand of JAYKKI010000018.1, from coordinate 35,402,433 downwards.
AGCGCACTGAAGAGTATGAAATATTTAAAATATGAGTATTCAGTTGAAAATTTTACGGTAAATATTGTACCAATTACAATTCTGTTGTTTGGGAACATAAATCAATTTGTAAAATACTGCTTTCGTCAGAAATTTTTGTAATAGATGTCAAGTGAAATGCAAAATTCATGCGGGTTTAAATCTACACGAGAGAGAAAGAGAAGCGACGACCGGCATATGATGAATCTTATGAGCATTCCGTCTTTTAAGGAGGAAATCCTACATAGGTCCAAAATTATTTATTTTTCCAAGTAATTTAATTCATAAATATCTTACGTAACGATTTGCCTACATGCATGGTTCTTTATTCGTGCTGTAGGAGTTAATACCTTCGATTCAGTGATTATAATTAAGACAATATGTATGGCAATAAGTACCTATACTTGCAACAACATGAAATAAATATTAACATAACTTTAAAAAGACGCACCTGTAATTCTTTACTCCCACTCTTTTTCATTTCAAATGCTAGCATTATCCAACCTACTCATATTGAAAATGGGAAATTGTGTTATTATTTTCTATTTAAATATTTATACAAATTTAGTTCCTTGGAAAGTATTGCAAGATATTGGCTACATATATACAAAATTTATAGGCTTGTAGTAGCCCCTAGTATTAATTTAGTTGTACAAAAATGAAGAGGTTGCCAAAAATACCTCAACCGCAGAAGTATACCTTCAAACCGATTACGACCACAGTTTACATCGTTCCAATAATATATTATATTAAATACTTATTCTTCCTAAAATTTTAAAAATTAATTAATCTTTAATTTGTATTTTTTTCTAGTTATATTAAGTATAAACTGTCTACCATATCAGCACCTCCTCTACATTCTACGTGCATTTAATAAAAAGGACATTTTAAGATGTTAATGATTGCAATCTCGTAGAAATATTCTTCTTATGACATTTATTTTCATAATGGCTAGAAAATGTGTTTTTGACGATGATTTACATAATAAAATTTTAAAAAATATATTTATATTACATTGTGGCCTTACGATTGAGTAAATGTTTAGAAAGTAATGGATATTCACCATTTACACCAAAGAATCACAATTAAACATTTCCCACAAGGCTTAATGAAAATCCTCATCATCTTTTTTATGAAACGAGTTATATACTGAAGTAGAAGTAACTAATTTATTTTTAACGCAATATCTTGCATGTGTCCCATTACTTATTATTATTTCGTCTTTTCTCACAAAAGTATTCGGGACGTATGTTATATTTAATCTGGAAATTAAACAGGGAACACCTCAGTTAAAGCCACTATGATATTGTAAATTTATCCGTTACGAAAAGGTAATAACGTTTGTTTTATTTTCTGGCGAAAATAGAGGTGACGAAATTTTGTAATTGACAAAAAAGAAGGAAGTCTAGATTTTAATAGAAACTGACTCTATAGTCTAGTCCTTGGAGACAGGGAAGAATTCACTACTTACATTTGTTCTCACTGCCTAGTCCAGCACCCAAAATGTTTCCATGGAGTTTGGTGTTTGAGAGTTTTTTTATAAATTCTTTAAGACATTTTCGGATTTCAAACATGTAACCTGTATAATTGTATACAACAAAATTGTTGTTTTTCCCATCAAAAAGTGCCTCACTGATTTTGTTTAAACTTTTCACTTTATTAGTATAGCCCATAAATCGTTTCCGTAATAATATCTGATAGTTATACCTCTCGTGTAAAGGTGAAAATATTGCAATTGTTTGCGATTAGTGCTTTACGAGCGCACAAATAAAACAAAACATTAAACAATCACATTCATATTCACAAGCTTGTGTTTCGCGAGAACGTAAATGCAGCGTAGCTGTTTTATTATAAATTTAGTCATTTTATGTAAAGTGACTAATAGTTTCAAGTGTTATTTTTATTTTTTCAAAGTATTTTCTTAAAATTACTGGTTAAAAAAAATTAATAATTAAAAATAATAGTTTCTTAAAAAATGTTTTAAATAAACCAATGAGTACCATGTCGTATAGTTCTTTTAATGAGGTATATCAAAGGTACTTGAAAAGAGTGTTGTCTTATTGAGGAAGAATAACGAAACTATTAATACGATTTTTCAGGGATACATTTTTATTGTTTTTAACCAGTGCTCTTTTATGGCAATGCTATCTATGTATTTATATGACCATCTATTGCTCTGAGGCTTTTAATTTTTTAATTAAATAAAATAGGGATTCAGAATTAACATGTAATATATTTTTTTTGACACAAAACTAAAAATTACATTTAGAGGAGTCTTCCATAAAATTAATTACATGAAAGTCTACTTTTTAATTTATTTTCATTGAAAACAACATACAATCAAATTTGCGTTTTAAAATCCATTTCGTTACCTTGTTTCCTTCAAAAAGGCCACTAACTAGGTATTCCAAGAATGACTTATTTTTTAAAATGAAACCTTCACATTATCCGTTCAATATTTTTTATACCGACACACTTATATGTGATTTCGTTGTACGCTATTTATATGTGCAAATTAATTAACACTCTTTGCTTATGTTTCTCCATAAATATATTAAAAACCAAAGTCATGGTGGTAGAGGACACAAATTAACAATGACTGACTAATGTATTATTATGTCATTTATCATTTTTCGGTATTATTGTAACTACTAATTACTTTGTTACAAACAAATTGAATCATACAATTTTGATTAAATTTGTTTGTAACAAATATATTATTACTTTTCGAACGTTTTCTCGATTTTGACATTATTCCAAAACGTTTGAATAAATGCTTTATTATATAAGGGAGTGGAAAGATTTTACATTTTTTTATTAAATAATTATTTTTGTTTTTACTTTTTTTCATATATTAATGAGTTTCATGCTGTATCAGTTTTCATATGATTAAGTTGCACACTCCGACTCAAAATATTTGTGCTTCAAGTGTTTTCTCTCCTCCCACTTTTCATTTCATTTAAGTATAAAATATTATTACGCTTTCTGTGTTATATTATTTAAATTTTTGAAAGCTGTGACAAACAAATCGGACGAACAAATATTATAAATAATTCGTTTTTACCATTTGATGCGAAACACCACGAAAATAAAAGCAGATATTTTTTTAATGTTTGAAAATTTTTAATCAAAATCTCAAACTAAAAATATGACCATTTATTCTAAAGTCATATTAATGTTGTTCCCATTTGTTAAATTCGGATTCGGATGAAATACAGGTATCTCTCCATTCCAGACAATCATTACCATCATCATCATCAGTACCTTGTCTCAATCCTGTGCTGACTTTAGGCCCCTCCAACACGCGTGTTATACCCATAGCCGTCTCGGCAGGCAGGTTGTATGCCCACTGTTCTGTGTTGTTTAATTAGTTCTTCCGATTGATTGCAAACATTACTATATTAAAGTAAAATTTCACAAAAATCTAACATGCAAAAAATTTTTAAAATTGTCCGGAGAGATGGATGGATTCATGGATTTATGTTACGATCTTTACGTGAATAAATTTCATTATTAGCAATTAAATATACTCAACTTCAAAACTTTCTTGGCACTATTCAATTATTGTTTACAGTTTAGTAGTTTCAAAGGTGATTATTTGTCTTTGCGAATATTTACCGACCCATATTTTTTTTCTAATACCCGCCAAATCTACTGGCATATATTTTATTCTGTATTCACATAATATTCGCATGTTTTACTTCTTTTTTATGCACGTCGGCAAGTATTGCCTACATGATAAGATAAATGTAGACTAAAAAAAAATCATCATCTATTTGTAAAACTGTCAAAATAGTCAATAAATCTTATTCTATGTAAATACTTTCATATTTGAAATTATCTTTAATTGCTGCAAGTTTTGTTTTACGTGTTAATTTTTCTATCGTGAAAAATATTCATTCCCAAATAATTACAGCAAAAATGCAACTTTACGTCTACGATTTATATAATATAATTATAATATATTTAAAGTTTCCCTACACGCGGGTCTTCTAAATTAAAATGAAATGTTAAAATCGGCAAAATATCTTATAGCGATGAAATATCTCTTCATTACAGTTAAATATTGATTATGCAGTATGTACACAGCAAAAGGATCAGATTTAGATATGTCAGATACATAAGATAAAGTTCGGGGAGGCGAACTCGGCGGTTATTGACTTTCTTTCCCCAACTTAGTTATGAATTCATATTTTGCTGAAAGCCCCTTCAAAAGCTATTCATATACAGAACTCGCACTAAAACTTTCGAGAAGTCTAAAGACAGTTTACATTTTCCTCGAGCTTCGAATATATTATCATAAATATATTTTTGATGCATTTAATTGAACTTTTGTACAACGGAAATTGCTTAATCACTTTAGCTTATTAAAAATAATAATAAAATGGATTGGTTCAATTGCGTAGATGTAAAAAGTGACAACTGTAATAAATACAACACCAGTTATGATGCGCTGTAGCAAAGGAATATAAATAAATGGTACGTAATAAATTGTCTTCTTTAATAAATCTGTTTACCAATTTATCGTCGGAAAGAAGAATTGTATTCTTTCTCAATGTATATTCAAATGCAAAACTCAGATCCACATTTTCATTAAACATAAATATTTCAATACACAGAAATAAAAAAAGGGCACGCGTAACCACGGAATTGTAGTGAATTTTATTACATATATGCACACACACACACACACATATATATATATATATATACATATATATATATATATATATATATAATTATATATATATATATACACACATATATATATATATATAATTATATATATATATATATATATATATATATATATATATATATTCAACAGTGTTTACGTGATGGGATAGACAAACAATCTGACAAAAATTCCATTAACAATATTTTTGCAATTTTTTACTTTCATTATGTGCCCTTAAATTATTTTTTTTTGGAAATAACATAGACAGACCAATTCTATAATTTTATTATACGTATAGATTATAAAAAAACTAACACTTAAATTATAATTTTGTTCACCATGAAACTGATAGAATTTAGTATGTAATAATTGCCATGAAAGCGTCGTATAAGGGCTGCAGTGGAATGATTTAGTTTATTATAAGATTAACCGTGGATTGACTTTAATATTTACACATTTCATTAAAAAGGCAACGCAAATTTTTAGGCTTTTTCGCACAACGAACAACTTTACGCATTTTACATAACTACCTTTAATTATAACTTATATAAAATATACAAAATTGATTATTATTTTCTACATAATTCTAAGCACAATTAACGATTAAACGAATACTTATTAAATGAAAACACTTTACGAAAATAAAAACTTTTTATGAAATTTTTTAAACTAAGTTTTTATTTGATGCGACTTAAAACGACTTAACGTAAAAATATATGACCCTCCATAATCTTCTTTTTTTACCATCATCTCTGAAAATAATTGAAACGTGGTCGCCCAGTACGTTCCTCCACCTAACGACCGCTCCTCCATTTTATTGCATCCGACGTATTATAATATTTTATAAAAAATTTACGGATAACTCAATGTATATTTCATTTAAACTTTTATAAGCAAATTCAGCACAGAAATTGAAATAAGAAATTCGTTTTAAACTCTTAATACAGTACGACATATAACAACATTAATTTGTTTACATACACCGACTGGAGAGCTTCGTAGTGAAAAAAACAAGTGAAGAGAGAGAAAAGTCAGAAATCGAGGAAAAGAGAAAAAACATAAAAAGGTTTTTTCTCTTTTTCTCAATTTCTGACGAAAAATGAAAAGCCTGACTGCGGGGTAATTCTTAACAAGAGAAACATTATTTTTCTAACGATACTTAAATTTTACCCAATGTATACATTATAGTACACGAAAGTAATTTTCAACCTTATCATACCATGTGTTTCATTAAAACAGAAATATAATTCTTGAAAACCTTTTTTTTATATTGATTTAATAGTAGAGTTATTACCATACACATTTAAAAAATTTAATATTTTCTCTTTATTTTTAGAGCTTCAAGTTTTTATTATTTGTTTTAGTTTTTTATTTATTTTTTTAGGCAATTCACCCAATTTATTGTTTTAAGAAGAACGTGGAAAACCAGAAAAAAACAAAATCAAGGTTAGAAACGACTTATTCATGGAATTAAATCTTATTATTGATAAAAACCAAGTTTCTTCTAAATAAATGTATAATTCAAATAATAAATTATTAACACACACACGAAACAATAAATTTTATTATCCTAACCCTAATAGTTGTAGAGATGTAATTTTTTGACTTTTTTTTTAAATATTTGCATAAAAAACAAAATTGATTATTACGTATTATTACTATTCCTGCTTTTTTAATATCCAAGAGCTTTACAATAACATTCGTCTTTCTAAATAAAATGTTATTCTTTCGTTATTATCAGCAATATTAAAATAATTAAACGCTGAAAAATATGCATTAAAAAAAAACACATGAAAAGTGATTTTTGAATAATGCTAGTGTAAAAAAAATATAGGGCAACCTTGTAAAGCTTTATTTCAAAAACATCTACAATTTACACAGATTCCAAAAATGTACTATTGTTACAAGTAATTCTGTAAACATTCGAAATATACCTGTTTTAGTGAAACAATTCCGCATTCGCAGAAATGCTTGCGATCAAAACAACCGCTTATCAGAATTATTTCGCTACTTCTTTCCCACTCTACGGCCTTTTTATTGTTTTCGGTCGTCAAGTGACCACCTTTACTCCTTTTTCGAACAACTTCGCTTCTTTAGTGACTTGCTTATCGCTCGGATCTAACAACGTGTTTTTTGCTGTTTTTTCCCTACCACTATCTTCGTTTGTTGACTTACGCTTGAATTGGACCTTGTTTGTATTTGTGATTATTGGTTGACCTCAAGAAAAATGCCTCAGACCTACACTGCTCGTGTATATGCAGAAATGTATTTTATTTATGGACTATGTAATGGGAATGCTCGGCTACCTATTGCTAGCGCTACCCTATTCGCAAACTCTATCCCGATCACAGAGTCTTTGTTCGTGTAAATAACACATGTTTGGAGGTTCGAATTCCTAGAAATATAATTTCTGAAGGAAGACCTAGAAATGTTGATGAGCGTCAAGTGCGGCCGAAGTGGAAGAAGTTCCTTCTACTAGTGTTCGGCGGATTCTCGACCTGCTGGTGTCGTAACAAGAACAATACACGTTTTAAGACGAAATCATTTTTACCCGTACTATGTACAACGAGCGTAAGCATTGCTATCTGCTGACTATCAATGACGAATAGATTTCTGTCAGGAGATGCTGCATGGATTCGTTTTTTTTAATTCAATCTTATGAGGCGATGAATGTTGTTTTAAAAGAATCGGAGTATTTAATATGCACAATCTACACCAATGGGCCGTCTAGAATCCCCGCATAGTAAAGCAATATAAATTTCAACATCAATTCGGAGTAAATTTGTGGGCTGGAATCCTGGATGGCACAATTATCGGATAATTTGAACTTCCACCGATGCTTAATGGAGTTCGTTATCTAAGGTTTTAAGTGATGAACTTGGAAATCTGTTGAATAAAATACCCTAATATGTACGTGGCAGGATATTGCGATAGCACGATGGTGCACCGGCCCACTTTTTGAGAGTAAATGAATACTTAATTTCAATTTACCCAAACCGATGGGTAAGACATGGCGGTACAATTACATGATCACCACATTCGTAATACCTCAATCCATTAGACTATTTTCTATGGGGATATTTCAAGTCTGTGAGACTACCAGCGATAATGAACAACAATTACACCATGTGCCTGAAGTGGGAAAAAACAACGAAAAGGTCTTAGAAGTTTGAGAAGAAATTTTTTAAGGAGATGCTGGTTATCCTTAAGAGCCCGGGAAAGGCATTTTGAGAATTTACTGTAATGAAAAAAGACATAATAAATACGATAAGATCATAAATACTACACTTGTTTTATTTTATCACAACCAAAAAAATTATCGATGATATGGGTTTAGGAATACAAAAATTTTATGAATACTTGAAAATTATACCTTTTTTGGAATTTGTGTAAATTGTAGATGTTTTTGAAAACAATTTCTACAAAGTTGATATACATCTTCTTACACTAGAATTGTTCAAAAGTCACTTTTCATGTTTTGTAATTTAAAAAAATGCATATGTTTCAGCGTTTAGTTTTCATGTTGCCAATAATAGAAAGAATGACATTTTAATTAGGAATATAAATGTTTTCTTAAAGATCTCGGACAATAAAAAAGCAGAAATAGTTTTAATACAACATTAAAATAAAAATTTTAAAAATTATACCTCTAAAACAATTAGGCCTAAGATAATCAAATTTACTGTTTTGTATGTGTTACAACTCCTCATCACCGACATTTTGATAGTCTACTCCTTACGGAAAAGTCTGTATTCGTAAAGGTGTCAGTTGCTTTGTCATTGCATTTAGAGATTAAACATTTAATTTAACATTATGAGATATAGATATATCCGCAGCTTTTTCATGTTATATAACACGAATTTATTAGTCGTTACAAATATTAAGGACTGTATCTAAACTAGCGACAAATAATAATCTTAACGGTACAGCGTAAGTGGAGTTGACCAAGCAACACGCCAGTAATGTTAAATGAAGAGTATGTGTTTGTCGGGGATTTAAATGGAAAGAAATGAGATCAGTTTTAAGAACTCTGTAATTAAATGGTTTAAATGGAAAACATTAAGAAGCACATTAAACTTTACATGCATTATAAAGGACTGCTTCTTAAAATTACAGACCGACTGATCGCTGTAGACGCGACGACCATCCACAACATATTACATAGACATTGTATAAGTAGGGTTGATTAAAACTTTCTTCGGTAGCGTTAATATTGACAAGATTTACAATTGAATAATAAATTATATCACTGAGCGCAATTCGTCGACGTTTCATATTTTTGCAATATTGTTTTGCTATTTCAGACATAGAACGAGAATAAAATTTTCCACTCTCAGCTTCAAATTATTGATAACAAATTTTTATCACCAACTTATTATCCGTCCCTAATTACCTTTAATTAGAAAGAATAAACCAATTACGCTAAAATTTAATTAATGAGATATTATTTTTCTGAAATAAAAATAAAACAAAATTGTATTTAACCATTCCAAATCATGTTTTCTAATTACGGGAAATAGGGCCCAGGTATCAAGATCAGGAAGACTGAAGCTCGCCATCAACGGGCAGTCCATTATTATGGCGGAACTCGCCAAGAATCTAGGCATCATACTGGATACACGTAACTGCAAAAAGTAACTGTTGTTTTATGCGTCTCAAAACGCTATACAGATACCACCCTTATCTCTCTATTCCCGTTAGAAAGATTCTAGTTGAGAGCTTCTTTCTTCCTGTACTTGATTATGGTTATATCGTAAACGGCCCACGTTTACTTTCAAAAACAGCCAATTTAATCCAAAGAATTCAAAATGCATGCGCGCGTTTTTATTTCAGCATCCTAAGGCATTCCCATGTATCACCCATCATCCCATGTAAATAAGCATGGAATGCTCCGAATGCACAATCGTCGCAGTTCTCACACTCTGCATTTTGCGTAGACTTTTCACAGTAAAGGAGCTGAAATATCTTTATGGTAGTGCTCATCGCCACGTGACGCGGGTCAAAGACCGACTTTTCTTAGTCCCGGAAAATCATATATAGTATCTTCCTTTTTTCTCTTCTTTTCGAATTTTGGTTTTTACTGCTTTTTTTTGTGCTATGGTTATAATGCATATATGTATATATATATATATATATATATATATATATATATATATATATATATATATATATACATACACACACATATACATTATTACCATAGCACAAAAATGTATATATATACAGGTGAGTGTGTGTGTACTTGTATTTGTGTGCGTGTGTACATGTGTGTGTGTGTATCAATAGGTGCTAGCTGTAAACCGGCCGTGCTGGTGATACATATATGCTGGTGATGTAACATATCTGCACAAGCCGAGCTAATTCCTTTTTTGTGCATAAAATATTGAATAATTTAAAGTTAAAGTTAAGGCGCGTAACTTAATTTTCATTTTGTCATTAGCTCTAAGAATGTTTCTGTATATACCTATTATTTTAACTCTTGTAATTTCTATCCACAAATAAATGATTGTTATTATTATTTTTGAGGGGAAAGAAAAAACACAGAAAATAACCTAATTTAAATACGGTAGAAGATACTTTGGACCAGAGCTGATCGGTAGGAGAAGAAACTAGATGGATTGGATGAGGGGGATATGATGGAAAATAAAAAGTAGTATATAATGTTGGGAAAGATATAATATTTTCAGAGGAGTTCTGAATATTTCAATGGGTGGTAAAAGTCTGGTGTCCGAAACAATACTCTACCAAATCGAGCTTTCACGTTACGATGTGAATAAAATATACTCCAACAGAATTCCTCATATTATTTTAATTAAGTTTTTACAGTTCCTTTTAATTATTTTTGTTATATAATACATAATTTTTCAGTTTATTTTAAACACAGAGATATAACTGAAATGAAATTTTGTTAAATCACATTAAGAGATTTACGTACAGGAAAAATGGATAGTAGGTACGTTCCAGACGTTAAACCCGGAGACTTGTTTCACAGTACCGGTGAAATTTCACTACCAGCATGAGAGAAATTGCATTAGGTTGAGTTGAACATAATTAATTATATATTTTTAAATACGATATTGGAAGGGAAATTCGCTATTCAACGGAATCTCCAATGCACCCTTAATTACAACCTAATATATTGAACCTTTGGGAGGGATTTGCAGTATTGAGTAAAGTTAGTTTGCCTCTGCGGTTTATCTACCTCTTTACAATATCTCCTACATCTAAATTAAGTTCTATTTATAGAGCTAATATCGTACTAAGGCTTCATTTAATAGAACATGGCGTGGAAAGTAGATGAACTATCTACTATCTCCATGACATCTGACATAACTTAATAAATTTAAACGTGCTAGAAGAGAAAGTGCTGGACAGAATTTTATTTAGAGACAGTACTCTTACAAGTGCACATAATGAACTCTCTTTTCATTGTGTTCGGAAATTATAATAATATTTTTATATATATATATATATATATATATATATATATAATAAAATTATAAGTTTTCACTTCATATGTGTGATCAAAAAGACAAACCAGAATTTTTTTACAGCGAGTAACTAAGTAGAATGAATAATAACAAAATTAGGAATCAATAGAACTCAGGTAAGGTTAGATAATATTTCTATAACATTGGATATATTTGGCGTTAATTTTGTAGAAATTCATTCTACCATATCCAATGTTATAGAAAAGATTTTTGATGAAAAATTTAGAATGAAATTTTGAGAGTTTTAGACAATTACGGAATCCTACTTAGTACGTGTCCAAACTCGTATTAGGTTTTTTCCAAAATTTTTACGGCTCACATTTTTTACGGTTCCGCAACCGAATAGCAAAAACGGAAGCCATATTTTATCGCCGCCATTATCATTTCAGCTTACAAGTAATAGTGATCCTATTCTATAGGAAAATGTGGTTTGGTTAGGTGGTCATATAGAAGTAGAGATACAATTTTATGTTTGAAGTATCTCTCTATACATTTGAATGGTGGGTGAACTATTTCCTTTTTTATAATTTTTTTTTAAACCACTCATAAATTATTTAATTTTTTTATTGCTTTTTTAAGCAATCTCTTTCTCACTCAGTTAATCATGCATTACGCACAGAATTACATGTAAAATACAGATATAGTGCTTCTTTGAGAGCACGTAGTTAAAAAAAGTAGCTATAAGTATGTAAATTGTTGTTTAGGTAACTTAAAATTATAGAATATATTTTTGAAATGGAAAGATATATTTTTCAAATGACATAATTCAGCTACGTTTTTGTACTTAACTTCCAAATAAGCCTTTATATTTATTTATTACAAATCTGTCCTTTGTTCTTACTGTAGTAATATTTGATCTTGAAAATCAAAGACGAGTAAACGAAAAGCGGTTATTACTTTGTTATAATAGTACTTTATTATAACGTTTCCGTTAGATACGTTGTATCATTTACTTATCTTATTTACAATAAGTTTACTTTGTAAACGTGGCGAACTAAGTATGGAAATTGTGAAAATCTTGCTACGAATGTCTCTCTTATAGCCAACACCGTACAAAAAAATGTAATTTCGAACCATTTTTTCTTATTGAAATATTACACATATTTATTTAATAACCACTCTCCTCTATTTCAGTAATTGTTAGTTTAAGAAAATGTTGTGTTGCGGGAAATTTAAAAAAAATTTTCAATGAATACAACATGAATATCCAGTGTTTTTAACAACAGGTAATAAGTTTTCAAAATATTAATATCAAACATACAAGTAATGATCAAACAAAAATACTATTTAAATAATACACATCGAAATTTCACTAAAGTTGTACAACACGTCGCCCTTATGGCTACAGATGTACAGCTATTACAGCAGTATATCTGTAGCTGTAGATGTTATATATATATATATATATATATATATATATATATATATATATACATATATATATATATACATATATATATATATATATATATATATATATATATATATATATATGGGGACGTTTTTAAGTTCGCGGAATGGAGGATAAAGAGTGAGAATAAAAATACAAAATGATTTTTCTTTTTTATTATCTTCAGCTGCTACCCTAATACATTTCTCAGATCTTTCAATTACCTTATGCATACCTTCATAAAAAATGTTTCGTCTTTGCCCGAAAAATAAGCTCAAACTGCGTCCTTCACTTCTTCATCGCTTGAAAACTTCTTTGCACAAAGTTCTTTTTTAAGGTTTGGAACAAATAATAATCACTGGGAGCCAGGTCAGGACTGTAGGGTGGGTGTTCCAAAATATCGAACCCCCAGGGCGGCCAGCGCAACGCGGCTCGTGTAAACGGGCGCGTTGTCGTGCAAAAACACGATACCTTTGGTCAATTTTCCCCTTCTTTTTTCTTTGTTTGGTTCTTTCAACCTCCCTAGAATTAACGCATAGTATTTTCCGGTTATGGAAACACATTTATCTTTATAATCTGTCTACAGGATCAATTCTGAATCCTAAAAGACTGTCGCCATAATTTTTTCAGCCGACTGTGACACCTTGAACTCCTTGGGTGGTGGTGTGCTTTTTTTGTGCCACTGCATTGAGTCTTGTCTGGATTCAGGTTCATAATGATGAACCCAAGTTTCATCTCCAGTAACAATTCGGCTCAATAGTCCATCCTTGTCTTCACTACAGAGGTCCAAAAACGCGCGTGAATACTTCATGTGTTTTTGAAGCGGTGTGAGCATTCTCGGCACCCATGTTGCGCTGACCTTTGTCATGCCGAGATGATCATGGAGAATTTTAAAAATTGTTATATCCGATACTCCAACCATCTCTCCAAACTGTTTCTTCTTTAATCTGGCATCTTCCGATACTAATTTTTCAATAATTTCCGGAATAGTCATTTCGATGGGCCGACCGGGGCGTGGGTCGTCTTCAAATGAGTCTCTACCCTATTTAAAGAGACTATGCCACTTGGAAACCATGGTGTTACCCTGGCAAGAGTCCCCGTAAACGGATGTCATCTCTTTCAGTATGGTTTGAACCGACTTTCCTTTCTTGGTAAGGAACTTTATAAAGGCGCGGTACTGGATTTTTTCCTATGATAAACTCGGACTTTCTTCCAAATTGAGTTGTTTGTTCGACGATAGTTCAAAGACTAATGATCCGATTATGATAAAACTTTAAATTAATCAACTTTACTAAGGGCCTGCCTTTCCATTCTGCGAACTTTAAAACGCCCCCTCGCATATATATATATATATATATATATATATATATATATATATATATATATATATATGTATATATATATATATATATATACATATATATATATATATACATATATATATACAGTATATATATATATATAGAAGTTTTGACTTCAATAACAATTAATTTTATTTAATATATTCATTCTTGTATAATCACTGAAGTTCAAATAACTAGTGTGGGCGGTAACGTTTCTAAAGGTTTAATTTTGCTAAATTAAAAGCTTTGAAAAATTAAACTGTATTAATTTAACAAATGTGTTTATATTACTCTTTGGACACTTTGAATTTATTTATGAAACTAAAAGATAATTAAAATTAATTTTCCGATGAATATTTAGAATATATTATGACATTAATGTACGCAAAGGAAATTGGGTCAAAGGGCAAACAGGTGTATGCTATCCTTTTTCGTCTGTCATAGCAGTTTTTCTCAGAAAACATTAAACATAGACATTTGAGACTTGAAGCATACATAGAGAAGTTTTGGAGGAACAAATGAAAGACTCTGAACTTTGTTTCTTTAATTTTATGTCTCGTATGGAGTTATACACTCAATTTCAAAACTTTTATGAATTCATTATGTTTTATTAACCATTTTTACTTTTAAGCTTCCAATGCAATTTATTACACCTCGGGTAACATTTTAGCCATTGATTTGAAAAATTAAAGACATTCGAGATACTATTATTGGGTAAAACTTTTAACTAAAATTGTGGTTCAATATCCATTTTTATTTTCAAGCTTCAAACAAAATTTATAGCATCTCTGCTAATTTCCTAGCCATGACTTAAAAAATTGAAATACATACGAGGTACTACTATTAATTAAACTTTTAGCTAAAAGTAGGGTATCAACAAATGTTTTTATTTTCAAGCTTCAAACGCAATATATTACATGTAAACCAACATTCCAGCCATTAATTTGAAAAATTTAAATACTTTCGGGACACTACTCTTGGGTTAAACTTTTAACTACAATTGGGGTTTCATAACCATATTTTTTTCAAGCTTTTAACGAAATTTATTACACATCTGCTAATATTTTAGCCAATAAATTAAAATATGTAAATACATATGAGACACTACTATTGGGTTAAATTTTCAACTAAAATTGGTTTTTTATTTACCATTTTTGGTTTTTAAACTTCAAATGCAATTTATTACGTCTTTGCTAACATTTCAGCTATAGATTTGAAAAATCTAATTACTTTCGTGATAGTACCATTAAGTTAAACTTTTAATTAATATTGGGGTTTCCTTACCCATTTTCGTTTTCAAGCCTCAAACGCATTTTATTATACCTCTGCTAACATTCTAGGCATTGATTTAAAAAAATTAAGTACACAAGGGACATTACTATCAGGTTAAAATTGGGGATTCAAGAACCAATTTTGTTAACAAGCTTCAAACGCAATTGATTCCACCTATGCTAACATTCCAGCCATTGATTTGGAAAATCTAAACACCTTCGATACAATACCATCGGGTTAAATTTTAAGTTAAATTATTTCAACTGCTTTGCATGAACAACTTTAAAAGATACATACGACTACGTAAACCTAATTTATAAATGTTCCAACGCGAAATTTTCATCTTAATTTCATTTAATTATCATTTATTTTCTACATATTTGTCTACACGTAAATTATACAAGTAGTGATACTCATATCCAATTACTTCTTTCCTTAACCAAAATTAAATAATGGACCAGGTATAGTCCATCACACCACGATTATTTTATCTTTTTATAAAAAAGCTGTTTTTTGTAAACTCAAGAAAACATCTGAAATAATCAATGGACGCTCCTTTTACATACGTGGAAGAGAACAATGACACGATCCAAGTGAATTTGTGCAAATATATGTGAATGTACGAGAATGTGCGTAAAGCCAAATGGCTTAGCAGTTTGTCTTCATGATGGCTACTGGCCACAACCACCTCCAGAGCTGCTTTGCTCCACATATCCATGAGTAATTCCCCTAACGCCTTAGGGATCATCAGAGATAACAACAACTTCAAAGGTATATTCTCTCTCAGAAGTAGATAGAACGGTGAAAATAACGGAGCAGTCAACACCAATGAATAAACGTGAATGAATAGTTTTAATTTTTTATCAAAAAATTCATATACTTTACAGAAAAAATATAAACACATAAATTAGTAAATTAAATTTTTGTAGGATCAAGATTTATTAAAAATAATTGAAACATAATCAAGTTATTTTTCAAACAAATTGTTAATTATAGGCCATTGCTCTAATTCTTAATAAATGTCCGTAAGTTTCGAATACTTTTATTTCACTATTCGCGACTATAATCTGACTTAATCATTAAATTTGCGGGTATAAGGTCAAGGGCGGTATTAACAGTGAAACCGTTATTTATTATCATGGACCAAAATAGTGCCCAAAATGATAAGGTATAGCATACAAAATTAAGACACTAATTTTAAATATTCCTAATATTTTCTAAGTTACCTTAAAAATGTACAGTTTATTGCAATTAATTACAATAGGATTTTTACTATTCTAATTTCGGTACTTGTTACATTCTGGTACGTGTCAAGAAATTCACCATAATTTGTCTTAGCTTTCCCAAATTACGTCTAAGTTTTGTGAATAAATAAGTAATATCTGTCATAAAAAACATTAATATCTTGACGAGACAACTTGTAGTAATTTTCATTATTTTGAAATTGTAACCTAAAAGGCAATCTTAATATTTACCAAATAATTTCGTGCCAAAAAATCTTTTCTAAAAATTTAAAACCAGGATAATAACAATAATAATCTGTTGTACTGAGTAATGTATCACATTGAAACTGAAACTGTGTATTCCAGGTTTTGTCAAATTAAAAAGTCATAAAATACTTAACAATCTGTAAGAATAAAACGGGATCTATGAACATTAGAGGTAACTGAATAAATATTAGTTTCATTAAGAATCTTGTATATTAAAATTGTTAATGTAAAAAGGCCATATATAGAAACAATAGTAAAATTATATGAAAGTCTAAGTTGAAATAGACCAAGACATTGTCGGAAAATGACAATTTTCAAGTCTTTAAAAATAGGAAGGCTGGTATGAATTTTTTTATATTTGTACAATGAGCTATAAAAACATCATCTCGTTCATAACAGCAGATTACTATTAATGTATATTCTGTCACACTATCTTCCGGTAAGTGAGAGTATAATAATTTTTTTCAATATGCTTGCTGGTCTAACGGTCGAAACTTTAATTTCATTTATTGGTTGGTACAATTTTCTGTACCTATTCTAAATGTTAGGCAACAAATTAAACAATTTCATATTTTCAAACTACGAATCTACGGAAATTCTACTGCGTTACACATATGAAATTATAACGTCATCTTTTATGACTAGTTAAAAAGGCAATATTTACACTCATTAGAACTGAAGCTTAACATACCCACCATCTCACCTACGTAGATATCGTCTACATTCAATATTGCGCTCTCACCAAGACTCGCCTTTATGTTATATATTGAACTATAATTATTTTCATAACCTAATATACATAAAGAAATTGTACGTACAAATAATAAGAAAATTTATCAACTACGGAAACTGTTCACTGATATAAGTTTTCGGAACTTTCTGAAGAAAATCAACACATTAATTCGCATCAAATTGCGCAGTGTCTTCGAGTTACGGAGTCGCCCGATAACTTGGAGATGGGAAAGGTGACTCGTTGCAAAATATTTACTCGTACGAAAAATTTGTCGATAAAGGCCTCACGCAGTCAGCTCATAAATAAACGAGCCCGATAGAGCAAATTTATTGTTACACAGTAGCAAAGCGCCCTTCGGATTTCTTAGTTGCTGAAATTAAAGCAAATAATATGTGTAAGCACGTTTAATGTCATCGGCAGGCCACAAATATGGAGAATTTATTTTATCTCCATTATCGATAACATGTATACCGATACATTAATTATGACTGTGCATTATGGGATATTTTATAAAATTTCCAAATGAATCAAAAATATTTTCAAGAAGTTCAAGACCTCAACGTAGCCGTATTATTTTGTTGCTTTTTAATTTCATCTTCTTCAAAACATTCAGTTAATTTTTTTAAATTATGAAAATTAACAAAATCTGTAAAAATTACGTTACGTGTCTCTTCAGTCTTTTTTTTATGTAACGTACTTAGCCAAAATGGTCGAAATTTTATATCCTTTTAGCATATGTATTATATTTACTTACTTAAAATTGCATTTGGGTAATTTTAAATAAATATATTTAATCACTAACTTGGAAACACCTCCTTTACTTATTTTTATTGTCTCTCCTGAATGCTGACGCGCTATTTTCAAGAGTACTTTTCAAAAGACTCTTATATGCACATTTTAACAAAAAAATGCTTAAAAAGGATTAAAATAAAATTCAGTTTCTGAGAAATAAATACAAATTGGAATAGAATGTCTTGTCACCATTAAATTACTTCATTATGAAACATAGGTATAGCTTCAGACCTGTATACAGATAAGTAATATGTAGGAATAATATGCAGGTCATGTAGTAAAATTCTGTCGTCTTCTTAACTGTGCTCTTCTAGTTTTGACATAAAATCAACACTACTTTATTATCAATACTAGGTATAGGAAGTTATTCGAATGAGTGATACTTCCGTAAATAAATGATCGATAGTTTCTGTCAAAAAAATTTTAAATTTCAACAACAAGGCTAAATACATTTCGTGCTATCATCTTGGTTGGAAAGAATGAAAGTTTTGCCATATTCTGTTAGCCGGGCGTCGCGAATATATCTCAGAGATGATTTATCCGATTCACTGTAAGCAATAGATTTTTCCCACAAAAATAATTGCGGTCCTATCCAGAAGTGCTCTTCTTGTTACTTATCCCAGTAATGTATAAGTCCTTTTCAATGCAGTCAGTCTAATTCCGTCTAGACCGTCCTCTCGATCTGATGCATGTAGGAGTGTCGAAAAACATTTGTTTAGTATTTCCATTTTCTTCGGTTTTTTATTTTTATTTCTTCAAATCAGATGTCCAAGCCATTCGTCATCTTTTTATGTATCTAGTTACATCAAGTCTTTATATAATCAATCTTTATAATGTCAGTAGCAGTGTAGTTAAAAATTTAATGTTCCATTTGTCTGGTTACTAGTAAAGATGTATTTCAGGATTTTTCCTTTAAAAACTACAAGTGCTTTTTTTCACATGTATGTTTCTGAGGAGTGTTCACTATAGATTTTATTAAAATTTCGAAATCTTTGTTCCTTAAATCAAAACATATTTATTTTAGGTATTGTCTGACGCGGTGTTATTATTTGGGTTCACTTAGATTATCAAATATCAACGGAAAACAGCATTAGAAAATAACAAATCTGTACTATACGCAGATTTATGGAATTTCTTAAACGTAAAGTCAACATAATCGCATTATATCTAACTTCAAGATTCAATAAATAATCACTTCATTTCAAAAATACTTCTCGAAAAGATGAGTATTTTTGAAATATAGTAAATGTTGAAATCATTTGATACTATTCCGTCTGCAAGTTATATTAAATTGCTTTTAAACAGTATGAATAATATTGAGAAAGCTTCTACTTGTAGCGAAGCATTTGTAGATGCTATGGATGTTTCCTTTATAATTGTATCTTACAACTCGACTTACGTAAAATGCTTTTGATTTCTTATGATTATTCACGTGGTGCAAATTTTATTTTACAAGTTAACTGGTAAATTCAATACGAAATACGAAAAAAACATAAAGAGAGACGAAACATGATGTACTATGACATTTTCAGTTTTTCGGAATGAGCTATTGAATGAATCAAATGGAATTTTATATTGCTTAAAATACTCATTTTCCCAATTTTGTTTGTATGTTATTATCGAATATATTTTTCTTGTGTTTCGTTTGGACAAGACTTTTTAGGACTTCGTAGTCAGACACAGAATTTTCATATCTTCTTCTCTTAGTACATGTGACCGTACATCTATCACACCATCGTAGTTTTTACAGTTTTAAACCTATGTTCATAATCTAGAGAAATATTTCAATTAACGTATAGCAAAAAAATTGAATTTTTTCATTATAAAATGTAAAAAAGAAGAAAATATTTAGTGTGTACTAATATATAGGATATCATTAAATTAGATTTTCTTTACCATTTTAAATTTTTGGTCCCCATTTTTGGAATATTATATTAGTAGTTTTACATTGCACTTTCCTCCCAGTTTTATTAGTCTAATAATTATTTAGTAATTAATATTGCACCCACTTTGGGTTGTGCCAGAGATTTGAAACTTGGCATGTATGCTTTTTCCGGCTAAAACACATGATGATAATTTATTCAGGATCTGATAATAGGGAAAAAAGATAGACAAATTATCTTCTAAACAGCAAATAGTGGATTTTTGGAGGTTGAACTCTTTTCAAGTGTCTTAATGTATTCTTTCCTTGGGGCATGGAGAAAGGGGATGGGGGTTGGGTGTTATCAGAAGCCATTGGTAAAATCTGGATCTGATGGTGGAAACTGAAACCGGTTCAACGATCTTCCTAACGTTGAAGAGCAGTGTCTTTATATTGACAATATTTCTCATGAAAGCTACTAGTAAAATAACTATATTATTTTTAAATCACAACATCGATCAGCTACTTACGTTAAATATTTTAATTTCCTTTATAATTTAAATGTACATTATTGTAAATACATTTTCCATCACGACTTATTCTCTAAAAACTTTAAAAAAATTATTTTGCATGGGTTACAAAAATACAAAATACAATAAATCTAAAATATGTACAAAAATGCGATGCCGCTAATCGTATTAGACACGCCTTGGAGCATTCCAAGTGGACAGTTTAAAACATAAAAAAGTTTAATTTGTCACAGCTAAATGAAACTACGTGATGTAGTATTATTTCTACATTATTTAAATTATTTACCATGACCAAGGTTTACTTTTATCGCAACGTCTTCAGGTGGGCAGTTTGTAAAGATCTATATAAATTGCCCACCCGAAGATATTGTTATACAAAGAAACCTAGGTTATGATAAAGGATTTAAATAACGTAGAAATAATACTACATCACGTAGTATCATTTAGTTGTGAAAAATTTCTACAAAGTTAGCGCCAAATATATTCAATAAATAAAAAAGGGGTATTACATGATGTTTGATCTCGAAATGACTCTTTGAAGAAGTCGATACAGAATGAATTCACCCCGCTGTGTGTTTCTGTTCAAAAATTATTTCTGAATTACTGAGAGATTGAATTTGGTTTCCAAAGTAACGGCGCAATTTTTGGTTTCCTTTATCTTGAATATTATTATTTTTTCATGCACAGATATTTCTTTGTGGGAATTCTAAGGTTTGTGCACCAAAATTTAAAATATTTTACTTACTTATAATAAAAAAATAATATTTGAAGTTTTAGTCAAAAATTCATCAAAATAAAAGTAAAAAATAGAAAATTTTGCAATAAATAAATTACAGTCAATGACAGTACACTAGTATCCATTAAGAATAAATCTTATACATTGCCAAAAATATAATAATTTGCTATTAAAAGTAAAGAATATTCTTATTTTTCAGTAATAAATTCGAAAACATTATGATTTTAGTCACGTGACATTGAACACTAATCTGAAAGTATTACGTCACAATACGAAAACTTCATTGTTTTTTTGGCATTTTCATAAACAGAACAGGTTATTTGAGAAAAATTTTAGTTTTTAAAAATTTAGGTTGATACAATTGACCTTGATTACACTTAAAAAGACATATATAATTCGCAATGGAATCAAGTTTTAGCAAAGCAAACAGTAATAACTCACCCAAAATTATCGCTTGGTAGACTTTTCGCATCAAGGAATGACTTCTGTTCATTAGAATTTTGGAATGTAAGTATACTCAAGTGTAAAATATGTTCAATAGGTTGAAATAGTATTATTTCAGTTTCGTAGTCAGTAACCGTTTGTTTTTTTACACGTATTGTAAGGTAATTGATACTAAGAAAATCTAACCTCGAAAAGGTCAGATTTGCGAAATAAAAACAAAAAAATCAAAACAGCTTAACCTCAACTCACACCTTATACTTTTATAAATGAAGTTGTAGAAATAGTGATTCTACAAAATTTATTAGTATTGCTCTACATTTACAAATAGATTGTGTGTATTGTAAACGTAGAGCAATACTAATGAATTTTGTAGAATCACACATAAACTTCATAAGAACTTGTTTTTTAATCAACCTTATTAGCTCAAAGCTTCGATTTTTGAAATATTTTTTGTAGAAAACACAAATCGAAATGTTTAAAACAGAATGAAAATTACAGTGATTTTGTAATGAAAACACACTACATTGAACACATACTTAAACTGTAAGTAAATACTTACATCAAAATGATTGTCACAGAAATGTATTCTTGAATCTAGTTATAAATTACGAGATTCTTGCAAGTTTTAACCATATTTTTCGAATTTGTTTATTGTTTAGAACATACATAAAATTTTTTTGGTGTCTTAATAGTTGTGATTTTACACTAGGGCACTACACAGAACTTGTAATTAGACAAATTTTAATGAAACAAAAGGTGCGACTGCTATACGCAGATACGATTGTTTTAATTTTATTTACGGACACTGACGTTTTCGAGGTAAATTAAAATTGTTTTTATAAAACGCAAAATACTTAATATAAATCTTTGATTTTTGGTAAAGCATTAACCACTTCTTTAAATTTTGTCAACTAGCCTCTTCTTAATACGTAAAATCTAATTGATGTTTATTATAATTACCGTTTTCGTATAAAAAACTAAAATAAAATATTTATGTACAAATGTAAAGATATTAGAAATGTATACAAAAGGTAACACTGAATATTTTTAGGCTATCAACAACGGATCAACAATCAAGTTTATAATTTATAAATTGTTTTTTTTAAATAATCTTCGTGGCACCCTTGCATCGTTTCATCCAATTGATTCATTGGGAGAAGCTGTTTGGCCACTCTTCCTTAGACCTCTTATCTTTAGGAATCATATTTTTCGTAATTTATATTTAATTATGAAAGATAAGTAAAAATCCTATCGGGCGATGTCAAGATTATTTGGCAGATAACACATAATTTTCATAATGAAATATGATGAGGTATTGTGTTAAAGAATTAAATTACGTGGGCGTTGCTAAGGAACTTGTTTACAAGACAACAGGCAAACGATTGCTGGTAGCCTATTGTAACTATTCTTTTATTTTCCAGAACAATCGTTTCATAATGATCCGCAGACATAATGATACACATTTTTTCCGCTAGTCCGCCATTTCTATAGAATCTTCAAAAGAAAGCTCCCACTGCAAAGTTGCCTCGTTATTTCAGTTCCGTAACAGTATATCCAACTTTCGTTGGTCTAGTCAATGTTGAACAAAGTATTTTAGTAAACTACCTAGAATTTTTTTTATATTTCACAACACCAACGACTTTTATGAGCTTCGATTCAATTATGGGGCTTAAACTTAGTACAGAAATTTCTGACGCTTAATTGTTCATGTAGAATTTTAACTGAACTCTTTTAATAAATTTTGTTATGAGCCGCATAACATTGATGTTATCTTCACTTGTCACTACTGAAAGACATTCATCACGAAATCTTCTGAGATTGGTATGACCACGTTTGAGATCATTAAAATAGTCGCAGACTATAGGGCGGGATGTGGTTTCATCATAAACATGTTAAAATAAAGGTCAAATTCCATCATGGGTTCACATAAGATTATAAAAGAGTTCATATTTCGATATCTAAATTTATTTATATACGAATTTTACAAAATGCCACTTCTGAGAAACTTCAGTGCTACCCTTGAACTGAAAGTTGATAACACCAATATAAAAATGACAATCGCAACAGTCGAGTACAATTAATTATATTTATACCAGAGTTGCAAGGGATATCCGGTTACCATCTGCATCCAGTCTATCCGACCAATTTTATTAGTATCTGATATACGGCCGAATACTGAGTACTATCCGGTCGGATACAGTATATTTAGTTCTGCGAATAAAACAACGTTTTGATTACAAAATGTATTTGTTTTTGGTGGTTCGACATACGGTTATGGCATTACAAAATTTTCAAATTTAACAAGGTCAATTAATGATTAACGTGCGATGTATGAAAATATTTTTTCTAAGTTTCTTGGCCATAAACGACTGTCTTAAAAAACGAGACCTGTCGAGAACAGTCTCTCACTATACACGATGCTACAAGGAGACGAATAATAAATTTTAATAAATTTCTTTAAGATCGGATAATATTTGGTGTTTACTGACCGTCACTTTTAAGAACCTGTCTCCTTATGTAGACACACCGTTTTTAAACAATACTATTCTATTTGGAATGTTTTGGAGGAACTGAAAATATGCGACGCCAGGTGAAAATACTCTCGCTCGTCCTAATAGCTCTTGCTAATGAGTCCAACCTTGTATTCATTTTCTACATACTTGTAATTTAGTACAGGGAAGTCCCAAATATTTAATTTACCTATTAAATTCAACAGAAATAACGGCAGATTCGTAATGAATATATTTATATTATGAAAGTCACAAATTTTGAATTAACAACTCTTTATTGATTCTAACTTCTCAATTTCAGAATTCACAGTCATTATCCTACTATCTTCGAACGCAGAAGAAGAAACAATGAAAATCTATTTACAAACTCAAACAACAAATTTTGTTTGACGCTATTTTTTAAAATGAAAGAATAAACATGGTAACAAAATGGCAAAGATGACAAACATATCGAATAATATCGATTTTCATACACTGATTAAAAAAATTATTCTATTTTAGAATCAAAATAAAAGTAATTAATTCTATTTCACATTTTTGAGAGTAAAAATTAAATATACAGTATCAATTTTTGTCAACAACAAACGTCAAACATACAAAAAGAGTCAAGTAAATATCACAAAGAAATAGAATTCCAATTTATGGGCATATTTCATGACTGATTTATATAAATTCTTTGTGCTAATAAAATTACTTTCACAGAAAACTAATAACAGAATAATTAAACACACAAATTGATCAACAGAAAGCCCACTAAAGCGCACTTATTTTAGATTTATTAAAATATGAACGTCCCAGCTCCGTATTCTATTGCAATACATTATGCCATTTTATAGGTCAATATTCATCTGATGTGAGAATTTCTATTAAATCTATGTTTGTAATTGCAACATTTTCTCTTTCTGTCAGAGTAAGAAGTAATTATATATTACTTTGACTGAAATTCTGTTGCTAGGCGGAACGTAAAGTTTGACGAAGCTGCTCCAGCGGGTCCCATTACGAGCTAGAACTTTCTGCTTCTCGAACGGCCTTCACACTTTCTTGGCCTCTTCTGCCACAATTCTCCTCTGTGATGTCTTCAACTAGGCCTGTTTTCCTCTTCGCCTGAGGGTTCCAGCTGAGGGTTTGTTAGTTTAATACATCCTGACTATCCAAGGGTGTTTTCAATCAAAATATTTTTAAGGAATTTAAATCCTTTCACTTTTTTGATAAGTGTTTGGTTTAACTTTAATTTTACTTTGACACTTAGTCGTTTCATTACAAATTGGTCCAAAGTTTTTGAGCATATTTTAAATAAGTCGCTGACACCGTTATTAAACTCAGCAACCTCCCCATCAACAAACTGAATTACATTCCAGTTCAAGGTCTCAGCATCAATTAAGAAATACAATGAAATTTCAATATTTAACAAATAAATGGATTGCGTTTGTATTTGACTCAGCATATATTTTTATTAATTTTCTTTCTAATTTGTTTAGTAAAATCTTTATAGTATCCTAAGTACTTGGTTGTTGCTTTCTTTGTATCAATTGACGAGTGACAAATTCTAAGAAATATATATAATATTTCAACATATTAAAATATAATGTCCGAGATGCGGGTCGCCTCTTCGTTTGACTGATAAAAAGATCTTCCATCCCACCGAACTTAGTTGAACTAATTTTGTTTAGTTTATTGACTTGCCATTATAATTTTCTTGTGAGTCATGATTTTGTTTTAATTACGTTTTATGAAAACTTGCATTCAATTTAAAAGCAATTGGCATAGATGGAACTTTTTAATTAAGCTAACATGATTAATTTTTAAACTGTCCGTTTAATAAATCTTATTTCTTGAAAAAAAAATTATTTTCATCCAGATAGAGTAAACATTTGGTTATATTTAGTTATTTGCATATTCAACTTAAATATGTATAAATAATTAAATATGTGCTAACCGCACACAAATCTGCAAAACAGCAGAAAACTGTAATCATAGATTCTTCGTGTGATATTTGTAATGACTAAATATTATCAGAGGAAATACAGTTTTCCATGAATATTTCCGTTTTCTTTAGTATACTATTAGCCCATTCTTCTAATAAATATTGCCATTTATAACCGCAACTAGGTTCTAATTACACAGTCTAAGATTAAATTGTGGACATCTCAATATTTCTCAGTTAAATGTATAAATTTCTTAAAGAAGAAAAACTGGTCGATAGATGCAAATTTGGTACATATATTCTCTTTATACTTTTGTTAAAACAAATAATGTTGAGTGAGATTATTTCATTTTTAACTCCATCTTTTCAAAATTCTAAACTTTATTGAGATTGTTCCATTCGTGACTAAATTTTTTCATGATTCATGAAGAGTTAAAAAAGAAAGTTTTGAATTCATCTTTCAAAAATTCAACTCCAGAAAGGACAAATTGTTTTGATAAATTATCCTAACATTTATGCTTTTCCGCATTAAATAAAGTCACAGAACCACTAATTAATTTCCGAACTTGTTGTGTACATTCTAACTATGAGAAGGGCTTGTGCGTGAATAAAAAAATACGTGTCAAGGGCAATCTCATTTTATTGCGTGAATCAAAATACTTGAAATATTTATAGGAATGTAAAGCTACAGGTATCTGTATATTATATTAATTTTAACTTGATATCTCCAGTTGTTTTTGGGAAAAGGAGCTTTGGCAGACAGACGGACGGACGAATAGCCAAGTGATGCTACAATGTTTAAATTTTTTTCGTTTTAATGAACACCCTAAAAAGTTTAAATTTTAAGTATAATATTGGTTTCCTTTTTTATTTCTGAAAATAAAATATACATATATTGTTTTGTTGCATCGTAGTTTTCCAATTTTTTCCAGTTTCCATTACGCTGTTAACCACAGCAGATATTTTTCCAATATTTTTAGTTTATATACCAATGATCATAGTAGTTTGTAAATTGAAATACATTTCTTCAAAATTACATGTTCTAAAAGAAATGAATAACATTAAAAGTAATGTTTTTGTTTTTGGTACAAAACGGTACTCCGTTTTCTAATTACATCAATTAACTATATTTTCAATAAATTTTATGGTCATCTGTTATCTAATTTTGACAATGGATCAATTATTATAGATCGGGGTATGAAAAACAGTGAGTAACTTCTAGACTATGCATTTTTGTACAACCTGTTTTCCTTTAAAGTGAGCATATAGGTATTCTGTTCATGACTTCTACATGACCTCTGATGCAGGGATAGTATGTGTACTATCTATTTTTTGTAATATGTTCCACTGATTTAATAATAACATAATTGTATCATTATGCAACCACAGCGTTTCGACTTTTTTAGTATAACCTCCCTCGCGTTTCATATTAGGAGATGTGTTTTGATGGTAAATGAAGCCACAACGGCCTTACAAAAAAAGAAATTATTATTTTTGTCACAAATAAATAAGAAAATAATTGAGTACTTTCTTGTGTGTATTTATGTATTTACTATCTTTTTCATGTTTACCTCATTAGTTTTTGCAATACGTTAACAAAGTCTGCTGCAGGTCATAATATTTTCGATATTATTTTTATTTAGTTCCTTGGTATTTCTAACAAAAAAATACGATTTAATTTTACAATTGCTATTATTGATGTATACACTAAGCGAACGCATTATAACATACGAAGCATTTTGTAGATAGTGCATTACTCGACAAAGTGATATAAAATATATGATTAACAAAATTAAAATGTAATAAATATATTACCAGAAATACATTTATTTAATTCAATCTATACATAGTGAAATATGTAAATATATTTGTGTTAATTTAGCATGAAAATATGACTGAAAAGTTAAGTCATCCCTTTCAAATATCTTTTTGTATCGAAGGTTTGAGGTGAAATATTTATAAAATTATTTCGTCTAATTGTTAATTTGGGACTGATGCTAAATTCTGTCAATTGATTAAATTATAAATTTTTAAATTAGACCTTTGAAGCGGACAAGAAATGTTTTAATGTGTTAAAAAAAAACAAACTGTAAATCAAGTCCAGTCAGACAATGATATTAAAAGACGGCCCTTACACATGCTAATAAGTACATATCTGCAAAATTATTTTTTTTTCATGGATTGTCTGATTTAGTTTTATACTAAATGATTATATTTGATATAAATAATGTTATAAGGTATATTCTTTGGCTAAATGTGTATTACCTTTAAAAATCTAGATATATTGGTATTTAGAGTATCCATTTAAAACCAATTGTTACACAGTGATCGCCCTAATTTCCCTTCTACATTATATTGTATTTTTCAAAGATGTGTATCTGTATAAATAATTGATTTAAAAAAAAACGATTTAAAAACTTTTAAATTAAACATGGTATCGTCCAATTAAAGCTCTAGATATTAAAAAGTTAAGCACATGAAATAATTTGTGACCACAAAATACTGCATAACATACACAGGAACAAGTGTACAGGTATATGTGTGCGTATTTACTTTCATTTATTTTCCAGATTTTCTAATCGCTACAAAGCCGTTTGCCATTTGACACACTCTATTTATTTTACTTAACGTTAAACATTAGTTGTGTGCATTAAAAATATAAATAAATTAAAAAGTGAAGTTTGTAAAAATTGAAATATAATTAGTTTAAAAAAAATTAAATACAAACAAAGAAGAAAGCAGAAGAACCGAATTTAGTGTATGTTGGCTGTAAATTCATAATAAATAGTTTAACCAGTTTCTGTTAAAATTTTAAAAGCAAGGAATCTTTTAGCACTAAAGCTCGAACAATGGTTCAAGACCGCATTTCCCTTACTAATCTTTTTATAAAATCGGTCCAAGGTAGATTAACAAATTAGTTTTATCTGAAACTGTTTTTTCACAAATGTTTCTTTAGCAGTTTCGGAGCTAGGGTAGGAGAAATACATTTTATATGCGTTTTCAAGTAAATCTTTTGAACCACCTTACATATAATTATAGAAAGAAATTGTTTCCAAATTCTTGTAACTTACTTTTGAAATTGATAATCCACACAATACATAAACTAAACAGATTGAGTACTACATAATCCTTCCTCAAAATTTCCTTATGTCCATTTATTTATAATTTTTTCATGCTTTTTTTTTGTGAATGCTAAACATTATTTATTTTCAATTGCAGTGAAATGTAAATGATAGCGATTGAATCGATAATGTTTAAAATGAAATTTAACAAAAATAAAATTAAAATAAGTGATCTAATTAACAAATTTATTTCCATTTATTTTTTGCTTCATGATTACCTTTGAACAGGATTTGTCGCTAGGTAGTTGCAGATTGCATTAGTGACATATAAGTTCTGACATACAAGTAGCCATTTCTTCTTAAGTTTGTAAATTTCAATAATGAATTCAAGTCGATAGATATTGAAAATTTATTAATTTGATTAAAGTCATCTCATCTTATATTCATACGTGTGTTCATCTCACCACCTGCAGACGTTTTAACAGGGGTCCTTTAAGGAGGAGCTCTTTGTTTATTCCCTTTTTATCGACGGGTGCATAAGAGTATTGGAAAAATTACAATTTTTTATTTTTATGCTGCTAATACACGTCAATACACGCCCATATGTGTAAATATTCCTGACGACCATCGATAATGTCAAACAAGATTGGGCTATAGTTGAATATTTGTTTCATAAAATGCGTTTGTTAATTATTTCCAATACAAGCTAATTTGTAATAATTAGTCGATAAAAAATGCTTTCAATCTATACACGTGTGAGATTTTTATTAAAATAACAAAGGAAGTGTCCGATCCTGTACACTGAACTATTTTTTTTCATTCTTATTATCAATTTCAAAGTTGAATTTTTATCTTATTAACAGGATATTATCGACTGTTTATAAATTATATGCAGTGATAAATATTTATTTATATTTGAGTATGTAACTTAATTTTATTATAATGTGATGCAATTAAATTTAATTTAATAATATAATTCCTGATTACATTTTTAATAATAATTTATCTACGAGAGTTACGAACTCACCAGAAACTAAATAGGTAGCCAATGACAGATTAAATCGACATGAAAGTGACGATTGAGCTCACATTTATACATACTATATTAGCTATCAGTATAGCTTCCCATGTTCGCTTATACCCCGCAACATATTTCCGGTACGGTAGTAGCAGTCTATTTAAAGTGATAATGCGTTTCCCTTCCGTTAGTAAGCTAATCCGATTACACACTATAAATCGATTTAAATTTTAATATATTTTGACAATGTATATAGACGTATTGCCTCTTGTTATGTTACAATTGAAAGATGCCGTTTTTAATTTATAAGCTATATTTGACCTTAGGAAAATATTAAACAAAAAATATATACTTGTCATAAAAGTATAAAAGTTATTAATTTATTTGATTTCATGAGTAAATAAATCTGGCAAATTTATTGTTACGGGTGTAATCAGTTCTAGTTAACCAAAATTAAAATGCAATATTAAAGACTCAGGATAGGTAGACAACAAAATATTATAAATAGATTTTTGACAATAAACAGAAAACTCATATAGTCTAATTTTAATATTTTGGGAGTACTTAAATAAGAATTGAATGTTAAAAAAAGGAAAATTAAGCAAGTGTGGATCTTTTTGAAGTTCAGATATCTGAATTCTGAATTCAAATTCTGAAATATAATTTCTTCAAAAACTATGAAAAATTATTTCAATAAATAGTGGCATAATTGATTAAAAAATTAAAACTGCAATTAAGCTCTTTTAAAGGAAATTATTTGCAATATGCCATTTTAAACATTTAAAACCATGCTATTTTGAAATATTGACAAAAATTGAGTATGGTATCTTAATGTATGCCAATGTAGAACTGATTTTAATTATTAACATCTTTATATGTATTCGTATGGATATTAACGTTCGATATATCTGGATAAGTTTTCAGGGTGATTGCATAGTGTATTAGACACGAACTGGGATTTGAAAAGAATTAAAAACATCTAAATTAGTTCACACCTATTTAAATGTTCCTTTAAAAGAGACCTTTTCTTTCGAACGAGCTTACACTTAAAAATTTTAAATTTAATTATTGGCGCCCATAAAAATGAATTGAATGAGCAGACTTAAAAAGTAATATATAGAAATTGACGGGACTACTGCAGAAATTAAATTTAAAATTACGGCTGAGATGTAAGTTAGAGTCATCCTTGTTAAATGTACGTTCAAAAAGTAAATATATGAGATAAAACCTGAGCCGTACAAATTAAAACCAACACGAGCAAAGCCGCGAGTGTGATCTAGTTTCTAATAAATTCAAAAACTCCGACCGCCGAAGATTGTAAAACTTTTTGTAATAAAAGTAGCAAAAATGCAAGTTTTTGTACTTCAATTTCTATTCACTACTACTTGATGTAGTATTATTTCTACTTTATCTAAATTCTTAACCACACCTTAGGTTTCATTGTATGACAATATCTTCAGGTGGGCAATTTACAAATTGCTCACCGGAAGATGTTGTCATACAACGAAACCTAGGTCGTTGTTAAGAATTTAAATAAAGATAAAAATTAAGTGATAATGAATTTCTACAAAATTAACGCCAAATATATTCAAGTTTTTTGCACCTTAATTTTTAATTTTCTTGTTTTACTTTTGATCCCAAGAAAGAATAAAATTAGGGAAAAAACTATCTGGACGAGAAAAAGAAAGGGGAAATTGATGAGATTCACTTTCCAGCATGGCTAGAATGTTACAGCAACAAGTCAGAAAAGTGATTTCTAACCCTAAGGGAAATAGGAAAAGATGCCGGCAAAAGACATTATGAAGAAGGACGGTTGAGGAAGAAGCCAAGAAAATAGAACAGTTGTTTGGGCAGTTGAAAATTCTAACTCGTAACAAAGTTTGTTGCGGAGAAGCGTCGATGCTCTGCGTTATTTTATCGTAGGTTTTATTTAAACTCTATTGGGGTTTGAGTCGAGTAAATCAAGTTATAATCAATAGAAATAAATGAGGTTGACTTATTATTTTATCGTATTGAAAGGCAAGTTATTATTTTAAACTAGTCTCTAGACCTCATAGAGTTTAGAAATTTTGTACCAATAGAAAATGGCCTTATTAAATTAAATGTCAGATATAAATAAGTAAATATCCTATTCACTATTTCGAAAGGCAGCTTAAGAGAATAATTTAAACATTCGCAAATGTCTCGATGGACTTAGAAATGTTGTGTGCTCAACATGAAAAACATGTTCTGTTATTATTTTTACCCACTGTTATACTTAGTCGATTATTATACTTAGTCTCGTTTACAGTTATAAAATATATAACATAATAATGCTGACTTGAGTTCTATTTTATAACATGATGAACTTTCTACATTAAATGGAGAGATGTTCAAAGAGCTCAGCATTATAACGTGCTCAAACGGATTCTAGTTCCAAGATACTTCCATTACTTGTTACAGATCTCGAAGATGTAATATGTAGACGACAAATGAATACATTACTATTTATACTTTTAAATGACACAGTTGACACATATTTGTATTTAAAATTTTGTAGGAGTCTAAAGCCTTGTTTATTGCAATTTGTATATCAATGGCCTTGAACATTGCATAAACGGATGGTAATTTATTTATTATTAGGGATTGCACATATCCCAAGACTTGAACAATTTCAACTTTCTTCCTTACAATATATAATGGCGATGATTGGATCCTTAATTGAGATTTATATAAAACTCAATTTCCTTTCTTCCTGGAAATTAGTAATATAATAATTTTATGAACTATTTTTGTACCGAATTTTAAATATTTTAAAAATTTTCTTATTTGTGTACTAGGCGTTATTAGAAAAAAATAAACATCATCAATAAATACTTTAGAGTGATTTGTTAAGTTTAAAAAAAAAACATTTTTTCTATAACTTTATTAGCATATCAAAATAATCATTACGGATGGGTAATGATTATTTTGATATGCTAAGAAGACCAGCAGAAAAATCAAATTATGTTTCCTTTATTTTTAATCCTCCTTAAACCGTTCCGCCATTCCTGAGTGGCACGTACCTATAGATACTAGCTTGGAGTAAATCACTTCGCACTAGTTATCGCAAGCTTTCCTTAATATTACGGCCTTGTCGGCCAAA
Source organism: Druceiella hillmani (assembly GCA_039881145.1). Classification (NCBI taxonomy): domain Eukaryota; kingdom Metazoa; phylum Arthropoda; class Insecta; order Lepidoptera; family Hepialidae; genus Druceiella; species Druceiella hillmani. The sequence continues at coordinate 35,369,017 of JAYKKI010000018.1, read as the reverse complement.
TAAGCTGGCTTCGGCCACGGGGTTTTGTACTCGGTCATTTTCAGCGGGATGCTTTACTCTGAATGAATTGCGTAGGCTTGTTTATATATATATATATATATATATATATATTTATATATGTATGTATATATATATATATATATATATATATATATATATATATATGTATGTATATATGTATATATATATATATACACACACACACACGCGCATGTATAAACCATAAGGTACTCGTAGCTTCCGCGAACCGACAGTGATTAATCACGAATGTGTTTATGGTTTGATTCTGTTTCAAGTTCAGTTAATTGGATTTTGTTCACACCACTCTGTCGGATATTTTAAGTAAATATATTCATATTCGATTTTTTTGTATGAATTGTAATGTGCATATAAATATTTTCGATGTCGGACCAGTTCTATACGCATGATATAGATTTTCCTTTTTGTATTTGTAATTACTTACCTATTCAAACTTGGTACAGCGTATTGAATCCATCACCATTGAATCATCCATCGAAAAAAATTAATTATGGTGAAAAATATTCCCGGTCTGCCTCTTATGGATATTTTATAAACAAACAATTCTTAAATTTATAGACCACTTTAAGAAACGGCCGGCTCTATTTTTGAAACGAAACTCGGTATTTATATTTTACTATAAATAACTATATAAAAAAATTATCGTTATACCTTTCCCATACCCAGATATCATCTGTACAGGTAAAGTCCCATATGGCCACAATAGACTATACAATTTTCAAAGTGTGCCATATAAAGTGCAATAAAATGTTTGATAAAGTTATTTTCCATCAGAATAAGAGGGAAACTGGGTAAAATCTGTGTGGTTACCCACGACAAAGAAGACCAAAAATTTAGTCAGCAGTCTAAAATAGTAATAACGATGTTTTAAACTAGGTCCTTGATCGGTCTGAAGAAATCAGAAATTTTACTTTCGTTCGATAGCCGAGGAAATGACCGATGGCAGCTGCACTTCGCGAAAAACAAAAAATGCTCGTTTGAAATAAAGCCACATGTTGCGCGGTCAGATTAATTATTTTAAACTTACCTCAAAGTTGGATTCATCTGATCACATATTCGACATGTGAGATGTTAAAGTTATGTATGTTGTGTATATCTGTGTATTTATGCTTACACTTGTGTGTATTTACTATTATTTACTTTTAACGAGGGATTATAAATGATATCACAATCTAACGTTTAATATTTAATGAAGTGAAAACAATGCTAATAATTATTTTCTTTATTTCCGTTATGTAATTTAAGATTTAACTAACTCTAACTAGAGTTAGTTAAATCTTAAATTACATTTGAACCAAAAATGCGTTAGGAGAGTTAAAACTTATGTTTTTACAATTATAGCATTAAGGGCTAAGTAATGTTTTTTATTTATATAATGGCATATATAATTTTAAAAAAATAACGGTTAAGTTCGCTTCAGATATGCTTTCTTACTTAAGCTTTCTTAGCAGTTGATATTTGCACACCGTGTTTGAATTAATAGATTGTGAATTACGGTAATGATAAAAAAAAAATTTGAAACAAAAATTTTCATCTCATAATTTTCTCCTCGCAATTCTAATAAGTCAAAATATTACAATATCCAAGATTTTGGAGCACATGTACAGCATCGAGGTGCCCGTATGCAACAGAACTAGAATTACTGAGGCAACTGAACGCTGCTCACATTTACGGTGAAACATGCAGCTAGGCGCCGAAGACGAGTGGGAGTTGGGTATTAATCATATTACAGCATAGTTCGAGTTCTGTAATTTTATCCATCATTAACTTTTCTTTACTTTAATTTCAACTTTTTATGTTAGCTTACTATTGTACCTAAAATATAAATGGCATGGGATTTTTATCAAAACTCCAATTTTTGCAGAATTTTTAATATTTTCATCTGTGAATAGCTTTTTCTAAAAAAGTGCCAAAAGGACCGCAGTGATTTTATCGAGGCTTCAAAGTGGTGCAAAAGTTATAAGCGTCCATCTTATCTAAGCGAAACCGTAAACTTCTAAACTGCCGCCGAACTTCAATTATTTATTAACCCTTATCACGTAGTTGGACTAGCCAAACAACCAATGAATTGTTATTTATTAGATAACATAAAGTGGCCCTTGAAAATCGGAAGAATACAACGTTTGTTTCAAGGTCATAGATTCAATAATTATTTTTGAATTATTTGGTTATGAAATTTAATATGTTTTGGAAATAAGGATATGTTCCTATATTAATTTTCATTTCTTAAAGACAAGTAATAAACCCGTCGTTAAAACCGAAAGTACACAAATACCCTGCATCTTTTCATTGTTTATTAATTAACATTGCAAGAAAAAGTCAAAAACAAAAAAAAAGATAAAATTAGCAGGATGCAGAAAGAAGAGGCAAGAAGCTCCGCATAAAACGAAGGCCGAGAATAATGGCCCAGTATGGAAATGTTCCCACAAAACTTAATTAAAATTCAATTACTTGTAAAATTATCCTACTAGTAGAATTTTGCTTAAGATTATAAACGAAAAAATAAATATTGAGTCTGATGTTAAATCAAGAGTGCCGGCTTTTTTTACAATTTAAGCATTTTTGTGTTTATAGAAAATATTTAGGCAGCAGGTAAGGAATATGTGTCACCATAATTAGTTTTCTTGGCGTGATGGATTTAATATATTTAATATTTTATTTGATTTAATATATAATTATATAATCTTTAATACGGTAACATTAATAATAATAATAATGAAAAGTGATTACAGACATTTGAAAAGAAAAATGTATGTCTTATGCAGACACCTGTATAATTTCCAAAATCTTTACACATAGATACAGTCCAATGCGAAACAATTGAAGCTGAACATATTTATATTCAGTTCGCCCTACACTCTCGGGCAGGACGGACTGAAACTAATAGAGCATGAACCACGTGTCAGATCGGTAACAAATTGGTGATTGATCACCGCGGTTTCCCGTATGCTATCTTGTGGGTATACTGTGCAACGTGAATTTCGTGTTTACCCGCTGATATGTGTGTGTACTTGTATATATATACTCCCACGCTACATACAGGGGATGTACCGTAAAACATATTTTTTTAAAAACGTTGTTTTATAGCTATGCAAAAATTTAGCTTTATGGCACTTATAATCTGTGATCAAAACGACTGTGGTGCATAAACGGACAGATAACCAGACGGCCATAGCGAAACTATAAGAGTTCCTTATTTAGCTAAACAGGATACAAAATAAACTAATATCTACTCTTCAATAATCTTATTGAAACTTTAAAAAAGTCGTGAAAACAGTTTAGTCACGAATTAATAATAGTCAGGAATAAATAATTAATCTGAAAATATGTTTAAGTTAGTTAAAATGTTATAGTGGTTACAAAATGGTACATAAAATGTTGTAGCTGGACTACTTTTCATACGTCGCCTCACCAAAGTTCGTTTTCATGGGAAAAACTGTTATTAACATCTTCCCTATAATTTGTATTATTTCCGACTCCACTATTGTCTCTAAATGGTTATAGGCCTCGTGATTCCTAAATATTACAAAAATTACAAAACATGGCATTAAATAGATTTTTTTCAAATTAAAATTTAATCTAAGCTTAAAATATTCATATATTTAAACCAGATTAAACTGTTGGCCATAAATAAAACGACATTTTGAACTTTGTAAATAATTATTGGAAGTAACGTGACATGTTAGAAAGTTTCAAATTTTTATTATATGTTTTTGACATTCAACTGATATCAATATAAATTTTGAAGTGATCGTAATATTTACCATAATAATAAGCATATTCATGGTTTAGAAAAGTTTTGTTCTTAAAATAAAAATATTTCTAATCACATCTAAAAAGGAAGAGTTCGACACTATCCGTTCGCTAGACATATCTATTTATGACTTACGCGGACTTGGGAAATCTATAAAATATATACAGAAAAAAGACTTTCAAGATCATTCGAAATAAAATGGTTATTTTCTGAATGAATATATTTGTTTACTGCAAAAGCAAATCCGCGTATTTGTTTAAGACAAAAGTAAACACGTGTACGTGAAAGTAAATATAAGGGAATTCTTTGAAACTCCCATTCTATATGATTTGGGTCATTATGTTCAGCGGTAAAATTGATAAACAATTTTTTTCTCAATCTCATAATATTTTTAAAAAATTAATAGAATTTAATTTTTCCCTTTTTTCCACGGTACCGATACTTAATTTTATATTTTCTTCAAACATAGCAATGTTTTGCTTAATTAAGTAAAGAATGTCACATTTATGATTGTATTTAATTGTATATTTTATAAATGTATTTATTTTTCCTTATTCTTTATGGAAATGTTAGAACACAGGATTACTCGTAGATCTAATTTAGAGTTTATAGAATATTTCAAATATTTTTTTGTTTTTTTTTTACTCTCAAGGCAGAATAACAAATTTGGTTTATTTTAATTGCAGTTACATTCAGCTTATTCACTTTAGGTTAGGCAATTATATAATATCTAAGTAAATTTAATTATTGCCATTACATGGATGAAAAATTGAAACACGTGTAGCAACACTGTCTGTCCTAATAGGGAAAGATAATTAAACTTAATATTAATTTTATCAAAAGCTAATTTAACTTGCGACATAAAATTTTATTTGCGATTGTACGAATAAAATAAGAACTTTAGTCAAATAGCATAGCTTTTGAAGGCTTTTACGACTTCACTGAACGAATGTTACGTAACAAAGAGCGAATCTTGGACGACGATAGCCGTCCACCCGGAATGGATTATTGGGAAGTATTTTCAGGCAAGGAATTCATTTTATGAAAATGAGGATATGAGTTGTTTACATGATGCGATTAATTTTCGAAACTTATGCATAGTCACTTTCAAAGTTCAATTTTCTCAATTTGAAAGTTTGATGAAACTAAAATTTGTTCAGTATAACCATCCAACATTCAAACACCAACTCTTTTTGGGTGTTATTTTGACCGTAGTAATAAAATCGATATAAAAGGACCGTAGTAATAAAAATACGTTTTACAGCACTTGTCTCTCCATAAAAGTGAATTAAATGAATTTAAAATATACGGATTGACACCAAGTGGAGTACAAAATATATTTTTGAAGGAATTTACATTAAGAGCACAATAAAATAATTTCTAAAAGTTCAATTCGTAATTTTAAAAATAAAAAAAATACGATCTTTTGAAGGACATAAGGTATAATAAACTTATGTTCTAGCACGCAGATATTATAATTTTTTGTTATTGAAGTATATATAAAAAAAAACAGGAAAAGATCGTTGAATGTAAGGTAAGAAAATTACACCCACTAGAATCATACTCGAGATTTTTAAAGAGTTTTCCTAAAAATTATATTTTTTAACAACTTTTGTCATTTTAAATTTAAAATTAGTCCATTTTTCCGATTTTTTCAGGGCTAACAGAGATATTTCTTATTTAATTATTAGTTTTTAGATTTTTAAATATCATACTTAACTTTCATAAACGGAGAAAGTTGCAAATTTTTTTGAAATATTTCAAGTTCACATTCATCACGAAAATCACCCTGAAATCATGAAAATATTTCCTAAGTCATTTACTCTATTGTTTTTTGTATATTATTTTTGTTTTTTGTTAAAAGTCAGTGAGGCACAAAAGTTCTCGCCAACCCTGTGTTTAAAAAGACCTTCACGCAATTGATTAAGGATCCTCTTTTGTATTGATTTGATACTCTCATACTTTAAATTGTATAAATAAAATTTTAGACTGACAATTCGTTATAGTTCACTTTTTTCCTCTTCTTCTAAACAAATTTAGTTCCTTCATATTTCAAATGGCCCTAATTGCTGTGATCAATTTCTAGACGTATATAATCTTTTCATATTCCAAACGATCCTAATAGCTATAATCAGTTTCTAGATGAATATAACGCCTTAATATTTCGAAATACCTTAACAGCTATAATCAACTTCTAGATGTATAAAATCCCCTAATATTTCCAACGACCTTAACAGCTGTGATCAACTTCTAGATGAGTAAAATCCCTTTATATTTCAAACGGCCCTAATAGCTGTGATAAATAAGTAGAAGGTTTAATTTCTTTCTTGCAATGAAAACAAACATCAAAGGTAGAGATTTGAAAATTAATAATTGGAATTCATGGAAATTGTTTCGTTTATACAAATTAACTTACGAATCTTAAAAAAAAATTAACGTAGAAATATAGTCATAAAAATAACATTCTAATCAAATCTAAAATGGAGCAGAATTGGAATTGTTCCAGTACTAAATATTATATTTTTTATTGACGTTCCATCCAGCACTTGCGATGTTCATCGGCTAATGATAAAACGTCATTTATATATTACCATTTGTTATTCTAGTCTGGTATTGTTTGGAAATGAATACCAAGCTATTACTACTATTTTATTATGAAATCACCAAATGCACCAATGATATAAATAATATCAAGAAAACATGCTCGACAGTTGGTATACTTTTTGTTGGTATACCATATTTCTCATAATACTTAATCAAAACCAATGACTGAACCAATGGCATTTTGAAGATTACCTCCACCGCTGACGCGAAAAATAAACTAACAATTTGAAATTAATTTAATTATTTTTTAATTCTCTATATATTATTTTTTAAAAGTGTTTTATTGTAAACACACGATCTATTGTAAATCTGTTAACTAACATACACGAGAGTCATTCAAAAATTAATTATTTCAAACAATGCCATCTATTGACAATCTCTTTAACTAACATGCACGATAATCTTTCAAACATTATTTATTTATAAACAAAGATTTATCCATTGTAGCTCATTGTATTCATGCATTGTCGCTCATCTACCAGAATCTGTTTTTTTGCATGGACTAATATCCGTGACTTTTTTACGAGTCAATGATATTCATAAATATATGTTAAAAATACATATATCTAGCCAAAAGTAAACATTGATCACATTGTTATTCTAATATTGTTTTTAAAGAAGTTTTGTAAACTAATTAGTTAAAAAAATATTTGTGTTCAAATTAATGGAGTAAAATAAGTACTGATAATACACGAGTTTGAATATGTCATAACTCACAAAGTATGAATGAAATGTTTTGCTAAAAATGTACTTTACACTTCGAACACAGGATACGTGCTCTACAAGTGCACCGATCTCGGCTTTGACTGCAAAACTCACATCTGCCCTTTCTATCTCTTGTAGGTATATTTAGGCGCGGTGCTGTTTCAGGTACACATAAAAGCAGCTCTCCTTAAATTTTTATTCCAATTGGCGTATTTTCCTTTTCAATCCTCAACTGTATGAGTGGCTTTACCAATACGAAAGTATTGCCATACAGGAAGGGTCGTCGGACAATTTTTTCAGTTGGATTATTCAGCTGGCGTATGACTAAAGCGTTGATTCCACTAACATTGAGAAGATTGTAAAATATAGTCAGCGTCTAGCGCCGACTGTTGCGTTAGACATCATATTGTTGGCACACTTTATCAACTATATTCACCCCACACTTTGTATGATTATAAAAGGTGATTATTTTTGGTTTGCAAGATTCACCGATGGCATCATCGATTTTGTCGATGTGCTCCTCTTCTGAAATTTATTCTTCCGCTTCGCTATCACTAATATAATCATTAGTCAATGTTTCCTCGAGCCATGATTGTATAATTCCATCCGGTGATAACGGCATATTTATTGTCTATCAACAAAATATAGTGACTGTTTAACGGAAATCACAAAATAAACATTAAAACTAGTCATAATAATTATGAATACTTACCACTGTATATATAGTTAATATGCACTAAAAAGTTCCACAAACGGTCTCGTGGCTTCATTTTATAATTCATAACTTAATATTTTGTTTTATAAATATTTATATTTTTCTAATTGACAGTCACGTCATCATATAACCATTCCGCATTAATATATTTAGATTAATTATATATTTACAAGTTACCTCTTACTTAGCTAATCTAATATGCCTTGTATTTTTTTTTTATTTCTACAAATATGTATTTCTTAATTACTTTTACTTGCAATTTTATATATACTCAACTATCCTTCATTTAAGTACTTTTCTTTTATTTAGGTTCGGTAATATTTAGGAAACAATTGGTTTGTACATTGTTTGTTATTTTTTATTTCAGAAGCAAGACTTTACATTTTCGAAAACACTTTTCGCTTTAAAATAAAAAGCGGCAGCTCTTTTTAGGCCTGAGAAGTTATGAAAAAGTATTAGATTCAGAGTGGAAGAAATAATTAAACAAGATTTTTTGCATTGTACAGATATCGTACCGAAGACATAATTTAAAAACAGCACGAAAAACTAAACAAATTAAAAAAAAATTATATAAAAGATTGTTATTTCTTTTTCATATAAATGTAATAAATTTTAGAACTCTTCTATAAGCATAGACGTAACTTAAAAAGAGTACTAAAAAGGTGTCATAACGGTTTAAAACTATATTTCACAAACGATTTAAAACTATATTTCGGCGGGTCCACAAACAAAGGAAGGATGAACATAGTTTTTTTAGGCGAATATCATCCTAGAACATGGTAAACAAGTTTTTATATTGGTTTAAATTGAAAAGATCTATCTCAAAAAAGGCATTACGCAGATAGTCCTAACTAGCTCCAGCATTATCATATCCAGTTTTGAAATAACAAAAAGCAATAGGAATTATATATAAAATAGTAAAAAGTTGTGAGTAAAAAAACCAAAGTAATTTTGGGGAATCAGCGATATTTTACCCCTATGAAAGAAATAGTGGGCAATGATATCCACATAGTCAAAAATTAAATGAATACTTGCAAAAAGCTTCATAAACATTATATAAATAACTGTTTAGATGTATCTAATCAAATCCTCCTAGTGCGAGCTCGACTCCTACTTGATAGGTTTATTTTAATTTCATTTGATATTTTATGACATTACGTAAGTCAATTTAACAATGTCAAATTAGTTTAAAAGTACAACAGAATTTTGTTTTAAAATTATATATATATATATATATATATATATATATATATATATATATATATATATATATATATAATCATTAACCTAACTGATGGTTTATTAATGAGCAAAAAATTTCAATATTTGCAATTTTAACAATTGTAAAAAACTGCCAAAAAAAGGTAAAAATTGGTATTTACTCTATTGTACAGATGTGGTTTATTTAATCTAAATACCAGAAAATACAAATTTCATTGATAAATTTAAATTTATAAACAAAAAACTTACAGTTACTCAATTACAGCATGAGAGCTGGTTTGTCTACACAAATCTGCGTGTAACATTAACTCGAAATTTATCTTTCTGTCTGTTTAAATGTTTAAGTTTGTTACGGAGGTTTGTTAATAATTTATAATTATACTAAATTATTACTGAAATAAGTCGACTCAAACAAGTTCGTCGTTAAATAAAATCGGCCCGGCTCAGACAAATTTGTCGTTAATTAATTTCATAATCTTGTTTAGGTTAGTTACTTTACTAGAGTTGCTAGATTTTAAAGTTAATTAAGAACATTTTTTTCTTAAATTTAACTAAGGATTCTTTTAAAATTAAAGAAGGACTTAAAATTTACACAAGCATGAAAATTGTTCAATTTGAGTAAATTTCTTTCAGACTCTGCGGTTATTTTTACAAGCAGACATTTTTTTACTTTGTGTGGTAAAGTTTTAAAAGTAGTATCGATTTAATTTTCAAATGATTTATAATATACTATACTATTTTTTAATATTATGAATAAACTAAAAACTACCCGAACCTACTATCAAGGTGTTATGTTTATTTAAATATCAGATAAGACAATTATTAAAACGCAATTGAAAAATTAGTTTGCTTATGAAATTTATGTGCGAACTTATTTTGTCCTCGATTAATTGTTAATTTAAAAAAGTTTTAACATTTCAGCGAAAATTATTTAGACTGTGAGAGTAATAGCTTGTATTTAATTTTTAAATCTTGGCTACATTTCCATAAAAATTAATGTTATAAAGTATTTAAGTTTCAGTTTATTTAAATCGAAGAGGATGTAGGCCAAATATCGCTGGCGTACATTTCACATCAACACAACAGCAATACTACATGTTTTATTTTCATTTTAATTTTTTATATTTTTATCATTTTCATTTTATGTATTATTTCCATATTTTTATTTTTAGCAATACTACATATTTTTATAAGAGCAATTAATTAGAAGCAAAATAATTTTCAAGAAAATTCTTAAAACCACTTCTTGAGTACTAGTGATATCTAAGGCAGTACCAAAACTGAAATTTATGGGTTCGTTATAAACACCTACACGTATTATTAGTATCGTACTACATGTAAGCAGGTGAAATACTTTTTGTTATTATAATTTGCATTTAATAAAATAAATGTACATTTTATTAGAATTACTTTGAATAGAATCGCCTATTGCTTATAAAAACGCAAACTAAAACAATATATTTTTAAATTAAAATTTATAAAAATATGGACCTACGAAAATTATGTGTGTTACATCTCTTTACCCAAGCATTGCTGAAATGTAACAATGTTCAGCACATTACATTAAGGTCGCTCCCTTATAGACAAATATTGTTGACTTAGCTAACTATACATTTAGACAATTTTAACATTTATTTAACTAAGACCACTTCATATTTAGATTAATTCAAACTTCAGAAAGTTTTACATTTAAACAACTTCAACATTTTGAAAACGTTTTATTTAAATTACTTTAGCATTTTGGTAACTACAAAACTTAGATAATTTCACATTTATACAACTTTACATTAAGCGACTTCAACATTAAATCAATATCACATGTAGATAACTTTAAAGTCAATTTAAAAAATGGCAATAAATTAGACACCGCATTAAATAGAGACACCGACGCTGTAAAGTGCTCTTTTTGTCTAGTTTCTGTTCTTTGTGTTTAGCTGAAAGCTGGAACTTGACCAACAATTATTAAAAGACTTTGGAAGAAAAAATAAAATGATAATTCGTATTATATGAACGAAGCATTTAAAAACCTTAATATCTTATAACAAATCAAACTCTCATTTTATCTCTTTTTCATCTTCACTGCTCCATCCCTCAAAGGAAAAAGGGAACCCATACCACATTAAACACGTGTCCATCTGTCAGTCGATCACAGCCATATTTCGGGAAACTGCTGGGTACTGACACTTGAAATTTGGTGCCATAGTAAAAAAAGTATCAACTGACATATATTTCAGTAGCTGATACTTAAAATCATTTGTGTGGAAATTTTACGGGTTAAATTAAATGCTTGAAGAAAATTTTAAAATTCATATACGTCGTATGAAAGCACTCGTTATGAGAGTTTAAATACTAACATTAAAACTAATATTTTTGAAAAATTCTAATATTATTAAAAATATTTTTTTTCATAATGTTAGATAGTATTGAGATACTATCGAAATAAATCCCTCAAAATTTGCAAAAAGGTAAGTGAGCTTTCCTTTCCTTATTTCCAAAAAAAATTACCTTAATGTTATGAAAAAAGTTATTTTTAGAACCCTACGCAAGTCGTAGAAAAATTATATTGATGATTCCAGATGTAATAGATTCACGATAATATATGATGTTTGAGATATTCACGATAATATACACTTAATTATTTTAATACTAAATATTTAGTACTACATAGTAATATTAAATATTTATTGCAGTTAGAACTCCATGTAATTAATGACATAATAAACAAATTAATTAACTTTCGGATCAAGGTACGGAACACTCAATGAGTGAGCTAGATTTGCATTTTGAAGTTTCATTATTTTATGATAACATTACTCTCATAACGTCACAATTTTCACTTTGCAGTTTCTTTGAACTTTGCAGTTTTCACTATTTTATGATAATATGACTCATAACGTTGCATTTTTAGGTTTTTCATAATTAAAGTCTTTAAAATGTTCATGAGTTAACTAAAATGGAGAAAAGAGCACTTGTAAGACGCTTTCGAATGTACGCAAATTTCCTTCCAAACTTTCCTTATCGGTAATTCATTTGCATTACCGTGGAAATATCATAGATAAAGAAATTCATAACCTGTCTTGGTTCGTCAAATACGATATAAACATAGGGGCTTCGGGTCAATGCGACGGTATAAAAATAGGTAATTGCTTAAAATTTAGTGTAACACAAAATATTTGACAGACACATATTTGGGGAAGATATTTGTGTACCCTCGAAATTCGATCTAAAAAATATAGACTTCTTACTTCCCTATGCAACTTGTTTAGACAATAAGCAATACAGCAGACTAATTTAAGAATATTATATAGTTATAATATACAGTGAAAAGTTTTCTAATCCACCAAACTCAGGCTACATGTAGCTGAATATTCGGAAATATATTTTTGAAGACAAAAGTTAGTATCGCGCTAAACGAATCATTGGTAACTTTACATGCCGTAATTATTATCCATTGCCATTAAAATTATTTAGCAAATTGAGTTAATTCTAAATATCTTGTTTTTTCAAAATAAGCCATTACGTAGAGGAATGAAGTTTTTTTATATTTGGAATTGGTATTTTCAAAATCTAAGTTTTGTGAAATCTCAATTGGGAATGATAATGTAACGAATTTTTTTTTCAAACGGGAGTTATTTGCAAATGATTCAAAAAATTCCTATGACAATTTTCTTTTTCTCACAATTGCCAATTATTATATTTCATAAAGTACCACACGTCTGTAAAATTGCGAATGAACAAGTGCACTTTCTTAATTTTAATCGTTGATTAGATATTAACTTAGAAGAGTATTTAAATTCATATAAAAGTCTACATTTTGTTGTTTGGACTCAAACCGAAACCAACTTGAAAAACTTTTGCTAATTCCAGTTTTTATCAGTGAGTAGAATATTTGGGTACAAAGTGTACCAGAAGGGATTTTGAAAATGAATCAATGCCATAAAGCAACTAAGGCCGTAAATGTAGAACGAAGATAAGACGAGTTACGAGGAAAAATGTGTAATAAATAAAAAATAAAGTGCATGTGTAAATATAACAACTTGTTATGACAGGCGTTGGCATTCCCTTATTAACGCCTCTTTTTTTGATTGAAATATAATTAAAATGTTTTATTATGAACGATATTACTTTAAAATTGTTATTTATTTAATATAAACATATTATTATTTTTACTACTATTATCGTAACTTTTACCGAATGGCAACTCCAAGGTAATTAGGAGAAAAATATAATCGGTATAATATTGCAGTTTATGTGCGGGGTAGTTACTGACAAAGTATAAATTAGATCTGTTGTTATTCAATTGCTATGGGCAAGCAACATTACGATATTTTTATTCGATTATGATGTTCTATTAGTACTTTTAAAATACCGGGCACTCGGAGTTCGAAGTGTTTTGACTTAAATATTACGATTACAATCAAAACTTCCGTAATATTAATACATTACTTAATTAAAATACCAATTGTGTTTATATTTCTGACTTGAGTAAAGGGGCAAAATATATAAAACGGGTGCGTTTCATGAGTTTTCAGATTACTTTTGGTATCGATCCTATGAAAACTGGCCGAAAATTCTCGAAGAAAAATATCATGATGAATAAGTATCGGTGTAAGCTTGTTAGAATATTTCGAAACATTGAGCATTGCCTACAGATACTACCTAAATGAATTTAATCTTATTCATGTATGCCAAAAACTTGAATAATTAAGTAAATAAAACACGACTTCCACATGTATTTTGTTTATCTCTATCGTAATAGAGAGACAAACAAAATAATGAGAATCAATGTAGAAAAGTTCTTTGTGAAGTTCAAAAAATTACATCCAATTTGAATATGGATTCTATTGAAGACATGTTTTAAAGGCGGTTAATGAAAATAAAAACTGTGTATTAATATTTATATGAATATTATCTATCTAAATATAGTTTTTTTACAAATCAACACGTCTCTTATTTTACCTAAATATTTATTCGTTTGTAATAACTAAGTATTAATAATGATTAAAACATGTATATACAAAAAACCTATTATTGGTCAGCGAGCAACATCTCGAGCAATATTTTGTTTTTTTCATTCATGATCAGAGGTAAAATTATCATCCCTCAAAAAAGGAAATATAAGAGAGGAAAACTGGCCTCTATTCCCAATAAGTCGCTTATGTTATCGAGTGGTTCTTTTAAAATTTCAATGTATATCGTTATTAGAGTTTGATAAATATTTTTTAAGAAAAAATGCATTTTCATCATGAGTAACGAAAAAAGCATTTAACAGGGCTACAGCGTCCTGCCTGTTCTGGAGAGTATCAACACCTACTTTCTCCCGGATGGGTCAGAAGGAGAAAGCAGAGATATATGAAGTGAAGCAAAAAATGAAACCTTACACCAATCTTCGGCGACTAGGATTTGTTAATTCACTAGAAACTAAATATTTGCCGTGGATTCGATTGCGTGAATTTTCAATTAATACAGCAGAAGTTTCATCCAAAAATAATGTTTGCATCTCAAAAGTTTACTTAACAAGGATAAATATATCTCACATTTAAGCTTTGACTTTTCATTAAATCACCATAATAATTTCGACAATTTCTATGCATTGATAATTTCTATCCACTGAGCGTCAATAATAGAATTTAAAGTATTTAATGCTAAAGAGAAATATGAAAGTCTTTTTTTAAACAGAAATATCAACAGATGTCAATTTATTTAGTTGTTTTTAATATTTTCTATTACAAAGATTATGTTTGTTTTATCTCAAAACGTTGTTATCATTTATTGTTATCAACCTGTTCTCTAACTTTAGAAAAACAATTTCATTTTAGTTGGCTGGAAGAGTTGACACCTGTAGCTACAAATTTGCCAGGTGACTTATTCATTAAAGTAATTAAATTTATTAATAACGAGATATTTCGACATTCACTTTTATGAGGTACACATATTTTATTTTGCTTTGTGTGCCCAATGTTTACTCCAGCTTGCATATGCATGTATTTGAATATCAGCGTAAAGATGTTACCATCAGTTAAGACTATCCTTATCAGTCCAACGATGAAACAAAGAACAAACGATTCCTTAAAGCAAACCAGCTAAAAAGTCTCCTCAGGGTATGTATCAGTAAATATAACGGACTGCCTAATCTTGAAGGTTGTAATATCAGTTTTAACCAAATTACCAATATAATTTTAAAGTGGTTAAATTTAAATATAATTTACACCAATTAAATTTCAATCATTTTCTCCATTCATCATTATTTACAGCATACCTAGTTGATATTCCAAACCATCCTTGATATTCCAAACGTAAAAAAAAAGAATTATCATCAAACTTGCATTCAAGCCGAATTCGATGTGTCTTTTATAAGTGGTTGTAAATGAACAAGCACACCTGCATACACGTATGCCTGCTCGCACGCACTCTCACACGTTCGCACTCTGGTACGGTCGCATATATTTTATATATATTTACAACACGATGAACCTGATTTTTTGATTCCAACGTAGGTATAATTAGTATATTCCAGCGTAGGTATAAGTAGTAGATTCCAGCGTAGGTATATTTAGTTTTATTTACCTATTTAAAACAACTCAACGGGCATTAAAATTGTTTCGACGTGAAGTGGTCTCTTACCGAGATATACTTATGAAAATTGAATATGGGGTCTTTTTTCCATTTGCTTTCATTTAAAACCTATTTACAGAGCATCTTTTGTTAATTATTTTTAACATACTAACCAACTTTACAAACGTAGAAATAACAACAGCCTGTGTTTTAAGTGTGAAGGTACACATTTACTCTTTTTAAGCTGCTATATATTGCGGTCACGTAAAATAGTTTTTCATCGCAGAATCCCCGCGAGTGACAGGTAATCGATCCCTTGAGCGCTTTTCCATATATTTCCTTATGGCATGATATTTTCGTTTACACTTAGCGAACGCAGGTGTAGATTTTATTAAAGGTTTTTAGAGAAGAAATTAAAGCTCTAGAAGTTAAAGTTCCAGTTAGGGAAACCATGATTATATATCAGTAATTGGGCATCAATATAAGTATTATATATTCCTTACGACAATGTCAAATAATAAGATATTAAGAATTGAACTCACATAAATATTTAATTATACATAATTAAATATTTATGTGAGTTCAATTCTTAATTTCTGTATTCTTAATTTCTGCGTTTCAATTAAACTGTTTGCAAATTTTAATGTTTTTTATAACTTTATAAATAAACAGCCTAATATTTCTGAAGTGTATTTTAAAAATTTTGAAAATATCTGAGAAAATATGAGATTTAGTATTATCCCTATTTTTATCCAATAAATTTCAAGAAACCGTCTCGTAACGCTTTTTCCATCATTTTGATTTTATAAATTTCGAAGACAAAGTAAAGAGAAAGATATTTATTAGACAATATCTTTAGAAATATCCCACTTAAACGATGAAAATATAGTTACGAATGTCATAAGGGTTTATGACATTATTTTTCATTTGATATCTCACACGATATGTGAAATGAAAACTACTTCCATGTAAGTTCCATTCAAGTGCGAATTATCGAGATATAAGCAAGTTTATATGCTTCATATTCTTATCAAAATTTCAAGATCGATATCAAATGGCTTCTGTGAAAAATGTTTATAACAATATTTTCAGAACTATCCAAAATAAAACCCTTGTATGTATTTAAATGCCTTGAAAATGTGATTAAGATTTTGAACATTTCATAGACACTATAAAATAAACCATTTCGCTCTGAATCTTAATAAAACCAGTCAAGTGCGAGTCGGACTCGCGCACGAAGGGTACTTTAGCACAAAACAACATTAAACTTATGAGTTTGTATTTCTCAAAAACACTGCGAAAAACAAACAGTTTTTGGTGCGGTCGATACGGAAAATATCCTATGCTAAAAATTTAAATAACATATCTTATTCAAATAAATTTTTATTAAAAGCTTATTTTAAGTTATACTACCTTAATTTTTTTTCTTTTAAGGGAGACACGTTTTTAAGGATTTATAAGCGCATATCTCAGAAATTATTTGACTTAAATAAAAATCTTATCTTGGAACTCTGATAATTTTTTGGACCTATCTAACAATACTCCATACGCCCATACTATGGGCACTGGATTTATTTTCCTACCTCAGTTACATATATGGAGTGCTACCCTTAATATTATTTTTTTCCTAATTCCACTGTTTGATTTTATAACGCTTTGTGAAATTCGTGTTTTCTATTTTCATATCATATACTTAACACTACCCTAAATGAAAAAAAATATTTTCACTTTACCTATGTTTCGTATTCTTGGTTTGTTAAGAAAAGTATTTTCCGATATGATTTCCGATATCACGTATTTTTCGAAATGTTAAGAAAAGCATTTTCCAATATGATGATGTAGAGACAGCGTAGAGTCGACAATGACGTCGATCGCAGGTATGTGATTTTAACCAAATAAAAGAGAGAACAAATCAATCTATATCATACCAAGTTAACTACATGTCGATATGCCATGATTTGTATAAATATCGTCAAGTGCGATTAGGAACAGATTGAGTATACGATCGACGAAAACAGCGTGTACTGTTGCTATTAGCCTGTTGCATATATATTAAGCAAAGAAGGCAACTAGATTTGGCAATTTAAATATTTTTCTTTGTAAAAATTTAGTAAAGTCCAAGAATTTGCCGGAATCACTTGACGTAATGTACGACGAGTATTGTGTGTGAAGGAGAATATCTGGCAGTAACTCCTTAAACTTTAAAACGGTATCTGATACCGGATGTGATAACGAGCTTTCATACGGCAATAGTGGAAGTCAATTTATTTGGTGAGAATTTATTATTGACGACTTTTTCTTCATTATTTGTAATTTTTGACAGCATAATTGTCGTAATGTTGTATCAGATCTTATTACTATGTAGCAAATCTTTTGTTTTGATCATTGTTTAACTCAGATTTTTTTATCTAACCGCTGTAATGACTATTTATACTTGGATAAGAAGCTCTACATTTTGTTATTGGTGGCAATCTGCCTCATTTTCGATTTGATATTAATTCAGTTCAAAACATGCCCGAATGAGCTTCTTCATTGTCTTGATTTGTTACAAATAATTCAATGTTAGTTTGATGCTTATTTAAAATCTTGAGATTTATAGCTGTAGAGGAGGGATATTTATTGGGATGCAGACTTCAAACCTTGAGTATTGTAGCTATAACCGAGGGATAGTTATTGCGATGCTAACTTTTAACCATAAGTATTCTCTGGATCTAATGAAGGGATAGAAATAATATATATGTAACTAAACTATTGTCCATTCCCGATATAACTAAAGTTTATATTCATATATTGAAAAAAATACTCTATGTAAATTTAATGTCCTGTAATCGTATTCTTTATCCCTTTTTGAGAAACGTTCTGATGTAATAAAAAAGTAAAACGTGCTCACTGCAAGAAACTACATTAACATGTCATTATCGTATTAGGTAGATTACATACAACGTGTAGAGTCTAAAAAAAAGTGATTTTGAGATCAAATGAAAAATTATGTATGAAAGGATGAAAAAAAGTGTACATCAGAACAAAAGCTTATATATTCGATCACATATTCCTAAGATTAATGATTTTGAAATGAAGTTTATAAATAAGGAAACTTAATTTCTATTTTGGACTCAAAATATTGAGAACTAATTTTGCATAAAAAAATCTGCAACAATTAATAAGTTAATATCGTTAAAAACAACAGTATTAATAAAAGCTTTGAACCTACAGCTAATATTTGAGTGTTACTTAATAGTAAGTGATTTATTGTTATGTATATATATATATATATATATATATACACATATATATATATATATATATATATATATATATATATATATATATATATATATATGTGTGTGTGTGTGTGTGTGTGTGTGCGTGTTATGTGTACATAAAAATATAATTAATAAAATCATACGTCGTAAATGTAGTCCTTAATAAACTTAATAAACTTTTGTCATATTTTTATTGTTCATATAGCAAACGTCCCTGGAAGTAGCCTTCAGTTAGTAATGATAAATATAAACGGTGCGTACGGTGGACTTAAAAATATGATGAAAAAAGCTTCTTAGGGACTAAGTTTGTATACAAGTTACCGCCTGTTTTCATTTTCGACTTCAAATAACTTGATTTTCCTAAACAATATCTAACCATTTTATATGTTTTTGTTAGTATTTTCCTCATAGCTGTTGGCCAAGTTCTAATGAGGTAGCTGGAAGGTGGTAATAGGAACTCCTAAATGGTAAGGAGTAGATGCATTCGATTTAGACACAGTTATCGACATAAACATATATTTGAATATTATCAACATGAAGATGGTAATTATTATGACTGACCTTATAAATCCGACGATGAAACCAGGAGCAAATGATTTCTTAAATTAAACCAGTTAACGATTCTCCTCAGGACAGTTATCTGAAAATTCTACGCATTGCTAGATATATGATTTAGAGGTTATAATGTAAGCATTAATACAATAAGTAGAATTTTAAAGTCCTTATATCTAAATCAATTATTAAAATCGTTTATAATAGTAGTGAATCTTCACTAGAGCAACCCGAATGTGCATAGCGGAGAATTTGCTAGTTACAGGATGAACTAACGATATTTCTGGTATACTTTATTATTTACAATTCAAATTAAATTACGATCATGAAAAAAAATATTGGTGACTTTTTAGAATTCACCAATATTTTTAGCATATCTAGTTGATGTTCCAAACTATCCTTGATGTTTCAAATGTAAAAAAAATTATTATGATAAACCTTGAATCCAAGGCGAATTCGGTGCGTCCTTTATAAGTGGTTGTAAATAAATAAGCACGCACGCTCGCACGCATGCATGCATGCACGCATGCACGCCTGTACGCACGTATGCACGCTCGCATGGTCGCATGAACACTTATTTGTAACATGGAGCACCGTGAATTTTTATTTTAACGTAGGTACAGTTAGATGTTTTATTTAGTTTTATTTATCTATTTAAAACAAATCAACGCGCATTAAAATTGTTTTGACATAAAGTGGTTTTTATCGAGATGTACCTACGAAAATTTAATATGGGGACTTGTTTTCCATTTGCTTTCATTTGAAACCTCTTTACCAGGCATATCTTGTTATTTAACTTTAACCTGCCAACCGAATTTACAAACGTAAAAATGACATCGGCCTGAATGTACACGTCTACTACTTTTTGTTGCTACATATTGCGGTTACGTAAAATAATTATTCATCGCAGAATCCCCGCGAGCGACATGTAATAGATCCCTTGAGTGCTTTTCAATATGTTGCCTTATGGAATGAGATTTTTGTTTACACTTAGTGAAAGCAGGTGTAGATTTTGTTAAAAGTTTTTAGATAGGAAATTAAAGCTCAGGAAAATAAAGTTCTAGTGATGAAACTACATATCAGAAATAGGCGTTAATATAACGATTATATATCAATTAGAACACGGTCAAACAATATAAAGGATAATTGAATTTCGCGCACTCAATTACTTACACTTATTGTATATAAGTAAAAAAACTATTACGTATGCGTAGAACTTTAGCTACGAAGTTTTAGTACACATTAAGATAAATACAAATATTGTTAATGTAATGTTTATATTAAACTGTTTCCAAATTTTAATGTCATGTGTCAACTTATAAATAAACAGCCTAATATATATTTCACTAATTAAGAGTATGGAAAATAGAACAAGTGTATCTTAAAAATATAGCAAATATCAGAAAAAACTATGAAATTTGGTATTATCGCTATTGTTTTCCAATATACTTTAGGAAACCTTCCAGTGACACTTTTTTCATAATTTTCTTACTTCATAGATTTTAGAATGAGAGAAGGGAGAGAGATATTTTTCATACAATGTTTATAAACTGTGAAAAAATAGTTTTGACATCCTTATGACATTTTTTTCATTTGATTGTCACACGATATGTGGAATGAAAGCAATTCCGTGAGAATATTTTTAATTGCAAATTATTGAGATATATGCGTGTTTATATGATATATAGTGAAATATTTTTATAATATATTTGGAAACATACAAAGTAAATTTGGATTCTTATATATATTTAAATACCTTGAAAATATGATTAATGTTTGCAACACTTCAGAGGAATTGGACATATTATAAAACATTTCGACCTGATTCATAATAAAACTGGTCAAGCGCGAGTCTAACTCGCGCACAAAGGGTTGTATAGCAGAAAACAATATTAAACTTACGAGTATGTATTTCTTAAAGACACTGAAAAACAAACTTATTGCTGCGGTCGATACGTGGGAGTACAGTGCATACTGTGGATTTATAAATATTGTGAAAAAAGCTTGTTACCGACTAATTTTTTATACAAGTTTTTCGCCTATTTTCATTTTCGACGTTACTAATTTTGCGTAATTTTTAAGCTCTTATTTAGACAACGGAACAACTTGATTTACCTATATAATTGTGGAATAGTTTTGCCTTTCTAATTACTCGATTATAGTTTTAAAGTTTTAAAGAAAG
The DNA here is from genome assembly GCA_039881145.1 of Druceiella hillmani. Classification (NCBI taxonomy): domain Eukaryota; kingdom Metazoa; phylum Arthropoda; class Insecta; order Lepidoptera; family Hepialidae; genus Druceiella; species Druceiella hillmani. The sequence continues at coordinate 35,347,427 of JAYKKI010000018.1, read as the reverse complement.
GAAAACAATTTTAATATAAATCAAAAAAAGATCGTACCAAGTTTCGAATCCCGTACTTCCGATTTTAAACTCAGTACTTTTTGGCTGCGTAAATTAAGGAACATTTAAGGAAATTAAGAAATTAATGTAAACTTAACACGCACTCATTCACTTGACCTAAATTTGTGTTAATTAGGAAAATATTCTAAATAAGTTTGTACTTGCAACTCATGTAACTTCCATCAAAATTAAAGGTTCTTATCTCAACTAGAAGTCATTAAATGTTTAAATTAAATCCTATTAAATTCGAATTAAATCTAATTTTAACTCTAATAAAAAATATAAGAGACCTTTAAAAATTAATGTTTAATTATGTACATTTTCTTAAATATGAATCTGTGTAACTGTCTATGTAAATGATAACATGTAAAATTTGAGAAAAACCGATATACCCGCAAAAATGTCATTACCAAAAAGTAAATAAAAAAAATTTGAATACGTTAATACCTATAGTAGCTTCTGTTACGATCGATTATGAGAGAAATTATTATTGTGAAATTATTTATTTATTAAAAATAATCCAGGTACAACTTATTTGTTAACCTAAAGATAGTTATTAGTTTAAAAAAAAAATTAAACTCTAACGAGAAAAAGTAAAATAATACAATTCATATTAAATATCACAAACTATTTATCAATCGCAAATTATTAAGCTACTCGACAATTGCGTTTCAATTCCGGATGTCTGTCAAAAATAAGTGAAGGCTAACGGATGTCTGGTCGTCCGCTCTATGTGAAATAAACTATGACTTCGTGCTCTTACGTAACAGTTAAGAACATATAACGTTATCAAACTGAGTGCCAAAAAGTTGTCATTGTCATTATTTAATAATTAAGAAAATGCATATTCATAAGCGATTTCATTAGACTTCTAAGGGCTTATGTTACACAATGCCCTTTATAAAATAAGAAGGAAAGATACAAGTCAAACTTTAAATATTTTTTTCAAACATGAGCTTAGAAGTTACTTTACACGAAGACTAGATGACTGCTTTCGTTTTTAGCATATTATGAACTTGAAAATTGAACAGATTCATAATATATCAAGGAAATATCACGTGAAAAATAAAATCGGTATAGCAACGGACCGCACTGACAACTTATCATTTATAACAACGAGTTCATAAAAAGGATCTGAATCACTTTTTTGGCTAACACCAACTTGAATAATATAAAACCATGATTTAAAATTTCCAAACTTAACCTATTGTTTTAAGGCTCAAAATTAACTGGAGAAAAATTTTATTAAAACGGCAGACATAAGTTTCTAAAAATTTTGTTATAGGTATATCGTTGTCGACTTTTTAAAATTTTATTTTGCTCCATTTTTACTTGCAGATACAATGTAAATCCCTAGTCACATAATAAATAAACTTAATGATTTCTTTAATGTTAATGAGATTAGTGATTTAGGTTAGAAGCTAGCATGGCTTTCATTCGGAGTGTTCTACCGAAACACTGCCACTTAGATAAACTGGATTTAGCAATAAATACTGTGATGCAAAACGATTTCATAAATTATAGCAAGGCCATAACAGTACATTTTTTACATCAGGCCTAAAAAAACATTTAAGAACAATACATGTAAGTAATATTTCAAATGAGTATATAAATTTTAGGTTTATTGTAACTTTTAACAGTTTTATGAAGATATCGGAGAAGGCCTTGATTATGCACGTGGTTAAACTATTAGTTTGTTTTGGGGGCAGCTGCTACAATGGGAGCTCAAATAATCCGATTCAATATAGTCGACCCTCAAGATACACAACAAAGATACCTATTAGTGACTTCATTAGCGACCTGTAACCCTTTTATAATTTCTAGTGTTGGCTCTTAGTTTTGTTTGGAGTTTTTGATCATCTATACCATTTATATTTTTAAGGCAAAATTAATAATGAGAAATAGTGTTGAAAGGACAAATGAGTAACCATTCAGTGTACTTACGTTATCGTAAATCAACTTTGGAATTGGCAGCTAAAAAAACAAAAATAAAATAAAAATACAATGCCATTTACTTAATGATGCCATGCCATGACTTAATTAGATTTTTTAATGAAATTTATATTTAATCTTGTTACATAAATAACCTTGCGCCGTCTTCTAATTATTTTAAGAGGTTTATTTTTTCATCCGAATTTATCTAGTCTCTAATTTATGTACTATAAATGACGCAATTGTCCATTCAGTGGGACAAAAATAAATATTAATTAAATAATTTGCAAGATTTTCAGTAAAGCTGTAAACATAGATATGAACGTGCTATTTACAATATATAGTAAATATTTATGAAAATAAAATTACTCCTTAGGGAGTCGGTTTAAATAAAATGCGCCTATTATTTGAAATATAGTGTAGAAGGATTTAATTTTTTTTTCAATAAATTGTGGAAGAGTTTGTTCTATTTAAGAAATGTTTTATTTTAACAGTTTTTGTTTATTGTTCAAGTATGTACTCTGTAGGAAATTTCATGTACCCTTTAGCAATCGTAATTTTGAAAGTTTCATTCCGATCGAATGAGAAACATGACTTCAAGAGCGTCAACAAATTTGTTGAAACCTATACATATACTCGCACACAAACATACACACACACACACACATGCACATATATTAAAAAATGCTCACAGTCAAGACATCGAGAGTTTCGTTAGGTTTATTAGAGTTATGAAAGTTTTCCCATGATTAATCATTAAAATTTATTAATAATTTTAGATAATTTGTACTACAAAAATTACACTCGATAGTCGGCAATCTGGCAGTTTCTTGATGCTTCGGTTGCACTTCGTGAAATGGTGAATTTACGCAAACTTCAAGTGGAGGTTACAAGCACCCAGATGAAATACTCCGTTTGAGACTGAGAGCACCCTTACGTGAACCCTAGCATCATTAGATGAGGTAGCGCTTAATCCATTTTTTCCGTTACAATTGAAGTGACAATATGATAAAAACTAGTTTAATTACGGGACAAATTAATTTACAACCAACTAGGATGTACTTAAATTAAAATCATTAATATGTTTGTAATTATTGTAGTATATTAATATAATGAAGGAGTATGTTTTTTTTTCTTTGAATTTTGATTAACGTTGGTTTGTATCTATGTATTTCAGCTATGTACACTATTATATGTGAATTCGCCATTCCTGAATTAATACATTTTGTAAAACTTTAAGCAAAATAATTTCTATGATATTTGAATTTTTAGTCATTTTGTTAGACATTCTTAAACACTAGCCAGAAGACAATGGCCAGAAGTTTCTTTTTTAGTTGTGCATTCTAGTTGGATGGATGTAAGGAAGACAGATGCAAATTTTTTATTCAAATGTTATGATTTCTGTTTCAATTTGAAACGCTTGTGGTAGAGTGTAAAATACATCCAAAAATATATTAAGTAAGAATGTGCAATAGTGTGACTACTATAGAAGTTAATAGAATAATGATAGTGAGAAAACAAAACGATTAAATAAAATGAGTGAATAGGCTATTTGACTTGAATTTTTAAAATGTTTTAAATTGTTTTAATTTTGTATTATAAGCACAATACGTTTTTATTTCTAGGATATATGCCGTATTTTTTACACAAATCACTTTTAAAGTTTGAATTTTCGAACTCGCGCTAAAAACTCAATTTCTGTAATGGCGGCTAATGTGACGTCACACACAATGTAAAGAAACAGTCCTGCCCGCTGAAGGGGATTATTATTTATTTTCATATTAAAATGGTATATAAATAGTGTGAAGTGACACAATGTACAAATACGTGTATAAAAAGTCGACGCAAAGTGTTCCTTTCAGTGCCAACAAATCTTCGAAAAAAAGTCGAAAAAAGTGGCTCCAATTAGTTCAAATCCAAACAGCATTGTAGCTCACTCAAATGTTTTTATGTGTGATGATCATTCCGATATAAGTCATATTTGTGTTTAAAACATCATTATAGATATAAACGCCTATAAACCAAAAGAATAAGAAAATTAAATTTTGGTATGAATGCATTTTAGTACCAATGATATTTTGACATTTGTTAGTATTCATCTAAATTTAATTTTTTGATAATATATGAAATAATATACATTAAAAACGATATGTTTAAAAACATTCTTCAGCAGACGATTATTTATTATAAAAAAATCAATTTAAAAAATTTCATACCTGATAACTTTTGTTTGCGAGGGAATATGTTTCAACCTTTTTTTCCACTTAGTTCACTTTATCTTTTATCGCTTAGCACTTATTACATAATTATGTATAATTTCTTACAGATTGTTAAGTATTTATAATATAAATATAGTAAATTTAATTATCCAACTTGAATATTTACGTAATCTGTCAATTTTAACAATAACATCTGGTTTATCCAACAACATTCAGGAAAAGTCTATTTGTCTATGATTTACGTTGAATAAAATTATAGGGCTGATATATTAGCATATGCATTGCATGGGAATTCAATAATTTTTTCATACATTAGTTATGACTGGAAGTTATTTTAATTAAATAGATCATTTGTAATGTATTTCTTTTTATATAATATAATACGTAATGAATAACATATGTGATGAATTAATATTATAAAAAAATTATATTAAATGCAAAAGGTGATAGTTATAAATTAAAAACAAAAAGGACCAAAATTTAAAGATTTAAAAACTTGTCTGTGACGTCATCTGACTTTTAATTAATAACAGGGCGTTTGCGACACTGATTAAATTTCAAAAAAATATATTTTTTCCTTTACTTGTTTTTTGTACAATATAAACTTATTCTTCCGAAAATAAAAAGCAATACGCTTATTTACATTATAATCTAACAGGATGACCCCAAATTGTAGTATATTTTCGATGTTGTCAAATAGCTTTAGCTACCAATCCTCATCGGTAAATTTAAAATTCTGATTTGCTCTTTAAAACATATTTTCTTATTACAGTACTATTCAGTTATTTAACAATCACATTCCTCTGTAACATTTAATCATAAAGTTTTATCGTGCTTTCATTTCCTTATTAAATTAAATTTACCGCTAAAATTATAGCATTAGGTTGTAATTTAACAATATTGAAATGAAAACAGATGAAACCACAAACAGGTGCATGATAATTACTTTTGCGTGTGCAGTAACTTTATGTGCGGATATTTGGGAAATAGGAATTTTTCCAATTACAATTTGAATAAAATATAATTCAAAATTTTTTCAAAGAATTATTGTTAACTTCTCTCCAGTTAACAACATTGTTTATAGTGTAAAAAATTAATACTTTTCAAATATAATCGAAATATACTTTCTTGTATAGAGGTAAGAGAGACACAGTGTGTAAATCACAAAACTTTATTGTTTTCATTTTTAAGGTAGTCAAGGAATTGAGTGTCCAGAAATTGACGCCCTAATTGTAACCTTAATAGTTTTATCCAGCGTTGTGTGGAAAATGCCGAACCTTTGATTATTTTAAGTAGATTTTCATGTCAATTCTGAGTTTTATGTCAAAAAGGATCATTAATTTATTCTGGTAATTAATTTAAGGAAAAGATAATTTATTCTAACTTTAGTAAAATTTTATTGTGTATCACTTTTTTTTCGCTAAAAATTTTATTGCCTTTAACATTTCATTGAAAACTGATTAAAATATTTGCCACCATTTTATATTCAATGCACCTCAAATTCGGCGTTTTTTGAATTAAATCAGGATTATGTATTTTCTTTATTACTTGATTGATTTTATCATTTATTTCCCAAACTATGTTTATTTGTTTATAATGTACACATTTAATTAAGGTAAATTTATTGTTTCAAGAGCAATCTATTATTTTTTACATTATATCACATAAAATTTGTAATGAAATGGCAAACTGTAAGCTGCTGTGTAAGAATAAGAATAAAAAAAAACAAATATATATACATAACATAGGCACGCAGTAGATTTTGTAGTCACGAATTAACCAATAAATAATTTTTTTCCAATGAATCGAAAGTTCTAACCGTGTAAAGATTAGTTTCAAATGGATCCTCTTAATAAGAATACACGCAAGTTTTGAAATATAATGTAGATTTACTCACAAAATATACATGAATAAACTACGAATACGTTTATATCAAATTAATATCAATATCAATATAACTGAAATAATTTATGTGAATATAACTGAACTAAATGCACAAAGTAACAATACAGGTAATTAGTCTAATACATATCATTGTCGGACCGCAAGTCTTGTAGTTTCTTTTCAAACACATCGAAACATCTCCTTTTCACTTTTAAGCGATAGTTCACAATGCATAATTTATGAAATGAACAAATTTGCATTATTCGTATACGATACGTTAGCGGAAGTACATTTAAATAGTTTTATAAATTTAGCTGATAAGTTTAACCTACGACAATAAATAAATATGACTGAAAAAATTATTAAATTTTTTTAATATTCTTTCATACCGAACAAAAAATACAAATAGTTAAATATATTTCGGTTAATTTTATGTATACGATTTAATTTTTATGCAGCTTTCCACCTTTGATAGATTAATGTGTAAAAAAAAATATATGTATTTATATATATATACATATATATATATATATATATATATATGTATATATGTATATATATATAACTATGCAATCAAGACCTCGTTGCGTTTGAAAAGGTTTACGTCTGATGGCGAAAAACACGCGTGTTAAAAAAGAATTAAGAGATAGGGGCTTTTCACGGAAGGTTTGATTGCCTATTATAATATTTATTTAATATGAATATTACATGGAAGAATAATTTCCTGTTATTTTGCAATTTATTGCCGATTCACTTTTGTTCAATATACCTAGCACTAATACACATACAGTGCGATTGAACATCTTCGTATCGGTTGAGCGAAGAGGCGACCCGCATAGTTTACGTCCCCGTATTGATGAAAATTTAATATCCAGGAAGCAATATCTAATCATCTAATACATTTTTAATATCGGTTTCCTGCAAAAATTTAAAGTTACCTTGAGAAGAATCGGATTACAATGTGCACAATTACGATTGAATAACATAAAATTATGGAGCGTTTTAGTTTTTCAAAATATTTCTTCGAATTTGTCGCTTGTTAATTAATAGTTGAAAATAAGGAATTAAATATTTCGTAAATTGTAAAGACGTTTTAAAAAAATATTCACTTGAATACGAATACGATACGCCGATAGTGTAATTTTAAGATTTCATTAGTACCTGATGTCCAAGCCATTGACTGAAATGCATTTCAAGTCTTTGAATTTATGGATGACAATGGAGTTAAATTTAATAACCGTATCAATAAATTATCCATCAGCCATGTTGCTTGAAAATTTAAGAAAATTTTATGCGAATAATACCGCTGCAGAAAAACAATGACTTAAAAATTCCAAAATTATTAAAAACAAACAACGTATTTGATATTAAGAAGAGGTTTGAAGTACGTTTTTACCAAAAAAGTTGAGAGGCTCTATATTGCTAAAAGGTAAGTGTTTGCAGCATGTAGAAATGTTAAAAAGGACACATTTCAAAATTAACACCAACGTATATTTCTAGAACACCTCCTCCTGGTTTGAAGAAATCATAATTCTACCTCAAACACTTCAACAAATAAAAACTTATTAAACTATGGCAGTACTAAATCTACCAAAATAGAAAAAGTAAAGTTTAAATTTTTATAGTAGTAAAATTTTGTATTAAGTAATATTACATTTACACTATATTTATTGAGCATTATAACACAGATTAACCTTAGATCAAAGTTTCGAAAGATACAGTGACACTTGGTTATTTAAAAAGTATTACGTCAAAACATCCGTTTAATATAAAGTGTTAACAAAGACTTCCGACTTCCTAAAAATTGATATTTAAGACTGATAAAAGCAAGGTTATTGAGGTCTAAAAAAGTCTCAAATACGATTCAAGGTTATAAATTTTCTTTGATAAAATGTAAATATACGAAAGGCCTGTAGGTAAACATAACAAACAAGTAGAAACGACAGAAGCGTCAAGAAATGAATAAAAAAAGGGGACAAATTTCCATAATTTGAATGATTCCAAACTTGAATTATATTAAAATATAACCGTTACCGAGAAATTTAAATATTCTAATGTATCGCCCTTACTGCTTTGCACAAAAGGGGAATGCCCACCAGTGGTATCGATTATTGCTAAATTGAACATTCGTGAAATTGATTTAAAAAAAATTGGTTGTGGCTATGTCATGGACACGGCCGTATGTTGTACGTGAATAGGTCTATGTAACGGATTATATTTTTTAAATAAAATATTTTTATTTATGTATTTAGGATAAAAGCAAGGAAACAAATAATTATTGTGTTACAACAGCGTATAGGCCGACATTATATATTTTTGATGATATTTTTTTTATTCTAACACCTTATTATATTCACTGTCACTACTTTAAATTAATGTTTTATATATAATCGATAGATTTTGATGACAGCTGACGATTAAAACTTAAACTAACATCGTAGCTTTTCCGAATCAAAAGTTATACTAATTGCAAATCTTGATACGCAGCAAAATAACCTCAAAATGGCGGCGCTTCTCCCTCCACCGCGCGCGATGCATCACTGTTTTCGCTTATCGTAATGAATTTTTTGATCCTTTAGCTATAGCCAGTGGTATAATTTAATTTTTGATGTAGAATATAGATTCGAAACTCCAACGCCAAACTGTATCCCACGATTTTGTTATCATTAGGTTTTTTGGATTGTAGCAAATTTAAAGACGTATTCACGTCAAAATAACATTTTATTTAACGTAACTTACTCAAAATTATGTAGATGAAATTTCTCTTCAGAAATCAGTGTTCTGTGCGACTTTTTCCAAAGATTTCAAGTTATGACAATTACGTCGTGCGACCCTGAAGTTCCTTTACCTCGAAGTTACTATTGGTCACTTATATTTTTTGGCCTTTTCTTTTATAAGTTACCCCACATTTTGTCGATTAATCTCTGTGGGCAAATTAAGTAATAGAATAGAAAGTTGCTTGATGGATAACTAAAGTCACGCTCTAAATGAGTAAAGTGGTAAAAAAGCTTAAAGTGTTAGGGAGATATATTTTTCGATAGTTTGCGTTGTATTATTTTATAATTGTTTTCTTAGTTCAATTTTTTTTTCAATTTTGATTAAAATCATTATCCAAAAATGTAGTGGTTATTATACGAACCCATTACGACGTACTTAACGGCATAGTATAAAGAATAAAGATAGTTTCAAAAATGTCATCATGAAAATCCCAAAAGCATAACGTTAACGTTGAGTTTACTGAATACGTAACACATCTTTAGAAATATGCTAAATAATTTGCTTAAAATTATGTTGTTCTTATTTCCGAAACTCTTAAGCTGAAAATTATGAAAAAAAAACGTTTTTAGAAACTAACTTAAAGGTGATAATAAAACCATAACAAGTATTCTAGATGTCACAGTCTTTCAGATATTTTTTTAGTTTTTCAGATATCTAGGATAATATGTATGTCTTTTCTACTTAAATATATTGGTGTTTTTAAGTATTGTGTCCACAATAGTGATATATTATTAAAAATAAAGTAATTTCTAATAATAATTAATAAAATGAGTTAATCCGCGTAAGAGTAATAAGCGTAATTCGGTGATTAGTAGCAGTGAAATTGCTATTATTAACGTATTTCAAGTGCAAATGCATAATAATGGTAGTGATAAAAACGATGAAGAAAAGATAGGACTAATTCCCGAGTTCGTATCGGACACGGAGCGCAGCAGTGACAATGAAGCACCATTGGTTAATAATACAAAGTTGTTTTTGGACTGGAACTTAATTAAAAACTTTGATAACAAGCTGAAACAGCTATTAAATCTAAAAATACTTGGTCATTACATTTTTGTCACAAAACTGAAGATGGAAAAAAATATACTACAAGTGAAATAAGTTGAAAATACGTGATCCACAATGCTCTGCAAGAATGTATTTATTATTTGAAAACACCTCAGATTCTGTGTTAATGTTCAAGACTAATGCTGATCGCGACCATGAGAAAAAAAAGGAGTGTACCTCATCGTACTGCTTGAGTGACACTGTGAAGAGGGAAATTATTTGACTTAAAAATGAAAACAAAAGCAATAATGCTAAGTCTTATAAAAATGGGGAATATTAAAGTTCATAAAATGACTCGTTAAAAAATTACTTGGGTGATCGACGTCGTGCTATATACAGCCAGCCAATTATAAGTTTGGTAGAGCTTGAAGCTTGGATATATTCACACTCAGATGTTTTCGAGCAAAAGCTAATAAAATAAGAAGTTTTGAAGTAAGTTTTGGGAAAAAACCTATGCGAACATTTTTTAAACGTTTTATCCATTTGAACGTTTTTATCCAAAATAGACTAGTTGGTTAAATATTTTTAAAAAATCAAATTTCTATCAAAATCATTCATGTCACAAAGAAATATTCCTAAGTTTGGAAAAAAAGATCAAAATTATTATGTTTTGAATATACCTGGAGATTCTCTATCTCTATACTTCCGCTTGATGCTATTTTCTTTCTTTACAACTTGTAAATTTTTACTTGGGATTATAATATTTGAAATAGTGTCGTTAATGAAAATTATTTTTATGTAATCACCACATTAATCTAATGTTTTCAGAGTACATTTCGGAAAGTGATGCGAGTTAAGTTCAGAAAAGAAGAGAAGAAGAGCGAAGAAAAGAAGAGCGAAATTAGTACTAAAAAATTTTGTCGAGTGCAAATTCCTTTAATTGGAGCATAAACAAACTCTTCACTATTGTTATAAGCCAACAACAGGTACTGAAATGTTTTGAAGTACGAACGTTCGAGGAAAAAACTTAGATTTAATAATGACACCAAATTATTAAGAGTCGGAATTTTTTTTCTTTTCCGATATAAGTAACCAAAACTTTCGGACGGTTTGGATATATTAAACTATATTAAGATTCTTTCGCTTTCTTAATATTTTTAACTTTATTTATAGCGAGGTAGTATGCCATAAACAATTATTTTGCCTTATTTAGGTTGACCCATTCTTCCTAACGTTTTGGTAAGTAATAATCCTTATATATTCTTCAGAATCTCCAAAAAATATGTCCTTTTCACTTATTTACTTCACACTTTTTTATGAATACATATTGTTTTGTGTTCATTTGGTCAGATTGACAAACGATTTAAATTTAAAATTCATATTTATTTCAGCCGATGACAAGTTAATATCATTCAAGCTACTCTTTACGGAGTGGAAAGTAGATCTTGATAAAGGAAAGACGATGCCATCTCAGTGCAGACAAATTCTTCTTCTCCTTCTAAAGCTCCACAGCTGATTTCCGGCCTAAGCTGTCTCAGCCAATTTTCAACGTCTTGACCGATCCAACGCCACCATCATTCATCTTTTGACACCTAAATGCTTTAGCCATTTATCCACGTTACTCAGCCATCTCGCGTGACCTGGTACTCCTTCTCTTCCTTTGCGGTGTTTGGAAAGTTATTATTTTCCCAAGGTTCTCATCCTCATATGATCAAGGCATCTCAGTGAGAGGTTTTGATTACCTTAACTATATTTGGTTCTCTCAATTTATATTGCATTTCATTATTAGTTCTTATTTTATAAACTCCATTCTCTCTCACTGCTCCAACCATTTTTCTCAAAATTTTTCATTCAAAAATAATTAAATTATCTTCATCTGATTTATTCATTATTCAGGTTTCACTTCTGTATAGGATTCTTGGTTTTACAATTGCCTTGAATAGTAGTATTTTTTGCAATGCTTCAATATTTTCTTCTGAAGTAATTTCATAATCTATAGTGCATCTGTTAGCCATGTTGATACAATTTGTTATGTTAGTTGTAACATCATTATTGGTATTTAATATTGTACCCAAATATTTAAGTTTTTCCACTTTCTCAATAGTATAATCATTTATTTTGAGTTATAAAAGTCTACGCTCCTGTTTGCCATATGTTTGATTTTTTCTTCATTGTTTTTCAGATCAATATTTTGGATGGTTTCTTGAGTGCACAAAATGCTTCTATTATACCTACCTTAGTTCTTCCAACAACTTCAATATTATTTGAAAAGGCTAATATCTGTATTGACTGCAAAAATTGTCTCGTTTGTTTGACAGAACATAGAATATATCGCCATTATTGTGACATGAATAAAAATTTCCTGTCTTCAGGAAAATTCAGTCCTTAATTATAGCTTAGAGATCAGCTGTGCTATCGTGCCATTTAATTTACTATAAAAATAACGACAGCAGTACAATCGCATATGCAAAAACGGAGTTGGATGGAAAAGTTTCCGTTCAATTTCTGTTAAGTATAAATTTTAATTTTTCACATATTGTGAGCTGCATGACTGGGCGTATCGAAATGATTTAATAGGTATATCAGTATTACACTTTAACGAAAGTAAGTAGGTGGTTTTAATATCTGTTGCAACACTTGTGATGTTAATATCTGTTGCAACACTTTGTCACACTTGTTATATAAGTGGAGAGTATTTGTCTTTTTTTATCTTAAGAAAAGATCAATAAATTTGAATGAATTTTTTTAGCAGGAAATACCTTGAAATTATTTTTGTTTAGATATGCCTCATTGTAGATTTATATGTAGGATTAATAAATGTATTAGCCTTCGAAATTATTTTCATTTCTTCTTCGGCATCTGAATTAATTCTAGATCACAATTGTATAATAATCATTATTTAATAAAATATTTTTAATGGTTTTATTTTGACACGAGGCCATTTTAGCATAGAATAATTAATATATAAATACCATATAAAAATGTTTTTCACTCCTTACATCTATTTTAGACTGTTTCTATTATGTAAAAATCAATTATCTAAATAAAAAAAAAACAATTCTCAATCCTATATTCACATACATATGTATGCGTAAGCACGCACGTGTGTGATTTAAATATCGCAAGCTTGCAAGGGTCGAGAGGCTCGAGAAAAAGAAAGGAAAGTCACGCGATGGGATTACTTTACTTCCCTTTAAGGATAGCGGTGTAAAGCTGACTGGAATGAAATTCTAACAAATGAACTCCTAACAAAGGACTTGTATATATCGGTTTGCATATTTCATGATATAGATATATATATATATATATATATATATATATATATATATATATATATATATATACACATATACATATATATATATATACATGTATACATATATATATATATATATATATATATATATATATATACATATATATATATATATATATATATATATATATATATATATATATATATATATATATACACATATACATATATATATATATATATACATGTATACATATATATATATATATATATATATATATATACATATATATATATATATATATATATATATATATATATATATATATATATTGGCTATTCGAGATATGGACTTTCTTTTTCGACTAAACATTTAATTTTCTCCTTCATTTGACAGTTTGTTTTTACATTTTTTTATTGAATTTCTTTCTTCAAATTTATATTTTATCGATTTTTTCTTTTTATGACAAATGGAAAATTCAAAATATGAATATTGTTTTTGTTTCGCCATGTAATCTCAATAGCAGGAAGTATCCCAAACCTCAGCGTTGTTTGTGAAGAAAGTTTAGCTTAACGAGAGGAACAAGCGTGATGACTGTTACTGATGTTTTTAAGTTAAAATATACATATACAAGAAAGGGGCTATCTAAAATATTGTTAACATTTATCGCATAAAGAGAAATATTTTATAAATCATGGAAATCAGAAAAAAAAAGTTTTTGTCGATGTTTACATTTGATACGTGTTTTGGAAAGAAGTTCGGTTATTGGTATTATTTTTTATTTTGAAGATTTGTTTATATAACATTCAAATTTACGGAGAAAGCTGATGTATTCAATATATAATTGTTGGATCCGTTCAAAAAAGAAATTAGGAAAATTTTTAAAATAATATTTAGTGATTGCGTTTATTTAAATGATTTGGGACATTTTGCAATAATAACTTTATGCGTTTTAATTATGGGACATTATTTTGTTGTGGAAAATGTCAATGATATGGCCGTAAATAGCGTTAAATATTTATTTCTGTAACTCTAGTTAAATTGTCTCTTTTAGATATTGTGTTAAATTGAATACTATTACACTGTTTTGAAGTTGGTTTTATTCATTCGAATTCGAAGGATAGCTAGTTATAGGAGAAATTTAATATCTACATATTAATTAAATCAGTGATATATTTTTGAAATAATAAAGGGATTGAAATATTTTAAGAACTTATTATTTGATGATATGACGGACATACATTATATACTCATTTTGTATTTTTGAGTACGTAGTCGCCATTCGAGAATTTTTCATTCCCAATTGCCTTCGGTTATATGAGCTATGAGACCTGCCTGTTGCCATTTCAGCCTGCCAGTTTGATGAGCTATATATGGAATCCTAGTTCTCGTAGAAATCTTCTCATTTTGGACCATATTTCGAAGAGAAATGCCGAGAATAGCCTTTTGTTAGCTCTTTCGGTGACTTAGAGTCTTGTTGTGAGACCAATATTTTAGGAGCAAATTTTCATTTTCTTGGGTCCTAATTTAGCAATACACACTAGATGGATACTTCAAACACTGAAGTAATTTGAACAATAATATAAAGATGATGAAGTGTCCTGATCGCTAAGTTTCCAATTTGAATTCCTAGGTCGACCTGTTTTCTGAAGTTAGATTTACCTGATTGGACGGTTTGTTCCAGGTACATATAGTGATTATCAACTTTGAGAGTAGCATTACCAACATCTATTGGTATAAGCGGCATGGAAGTTAGGCATGATTTTTGTCTTTTCCTGATTTTATAATCTACATATTGAGGAAATGTGCTTAGGTCTCTGACAGTTATGCCAAAAGCATCTAGCGATTCTACCAAAAGCTCTACTTGGTTAACAAGTAGAAGGTGAGTTATATATTCGTGTTTGATACTGCCAAAGCGGTTCCAATCCAACAGCTTGAACTTACCTTCCAACGATGTGGAAAAGAGTTTCAAGGGGATTATAACTCATTGTTTTACACTTTCCTGCAGCTGGATCGGTTTTAAACTTTGGTCCTGTAATTAGACTGTCATAGTGGCGTTACCGTGAGAATACTTTAATATTTCAATATGCAGGTAAACAATATGGTATCAGTCCAGAAACTGAAGAATGATGCGGGTATCGATAGAATCGAAGGTTTTCTTCTAGGAAAACATGACGTATAATATAAATGTAGTACTATAGCGTTTTTAGCCTTTTAGTTTTTATTTTTGGAAATGTTCGTACATTTTTTTTAATTGACAATGCTTTGTTGGCGGCTTTTTGCATGGTAAAAGTTTACATTGTTTTTTATCACATTCATTTAAAAATTCGATTGGCCATTAGCAAAAACAATTATGCATTTTTTATAAGCAACCGATTTAAACAAAAGCAATATTTTCTTCTAAATACAACAGCATTACCCTCGAAACAAAAAAATATTGACCATTTCTCTTTTTGAAAAGCTTAAATCCAACCAAGGTCACGCATCTATCATGTTTTCAAATATCGCTTTATACAATACAACTCAAACACCATTATCACTTACAAACAAATGAAAACACAAGTAGACTATTCATCGGTATTAAAAAGGGTTTCAATTCACAAATGGATATGCTCAAAATAAATATGTTGTAAACCGTACTTGATCCCAAAATAAATCCACAAAATCCGATTAGAGGTATCCCACCTCTGATCGGCTGATATTACGCTGCGAAAAACAGAAATTCATTTTACTCTCCGGGGAGATATTTTCGGAAAGATGCGATAGTGACTGAGCTTTTTCCTTCTAGTGAATTTAAACAAACTTCAGCAAAACTAATTCATATAAATATATATTGAAAGCCTCTATAAAAGGAAAATATGAGTTTATGTAATATTACAAGTAACAATTAAATAAATGTTTTAGTGTTAATATAATGTGTGCGGTAAATGTTTTAGTGTTAATAAACGGAAATGTATTTACGGCCTTATTACTTCCAATATGTCGTCTCTAAAATAACTTATAAATTTATTTATTTAATTTTATGGTATTTTTTATTTTACGCTATTGTGGAATTGCATAATATTTAAAGTTTCCCTTTTTTTAATAGGTGTTTAAATCATAATATATTATTAAAAACGATATTGCTCGCGGCATCTTTATTTTCTATTCTAGCTTGATGTCTGCAATTATGATTCGATTAATAGTAATATTTTTATTTTCTTGCTGAATTATACACGCATTTCTTAATTTTTATACACTGTCTTTTTATTGTTTGATAATCAATTGTTTTTAAGTTTTACTGCCGTATTTATTATTAAATGATTTTTGACGTAGCGATCAAAAATAAATATTCGATGTTTAAATAAATGTCACATTTAAAATCAAATAATTGTAACTCGATTTTATTCAGTACTTCATTTTTTGACATAATACTGAAATTATTTCTAAATATTTATTGGTTAAATTCTCTGACTCCTTTAGTATTCCTTCAGTTTTCCTTTTTTAAAAATAGGCCTTCAAACATAAAAACTTCGCGAAAATTCTTAAGTTCCTGACCAAAAATGTATCAAGCAGAATAATCAAGCACCTTAATCATTGGTTTTCATCACCTCCTTTGGAAAGTATGAAACTGTAAGAAACTTTAAATCAATAATATTCAATTAGGTCAATATCAGTAGCTAAAGGGACTTTTGTTACACGTTTTATCGCACGCTAACTTGAATAAGGTTATTATTTAAAATACGCAACTGATAAGAATTATATTTAAAACTGTATGTAAATGATGACAAGTGTGTAAAAATAACGTATCGAACATAGTATTATCAAATAATGTATTTCAAAATTTTATATAAAACAACATCGACGACACGTAAAAAGTCATGGAATTCTTCCATGACTCTTCAGAAGAGCTACAAACAATTCATTCCATATGTTTAATAAATAATACCTTACGGTATTCAGAAATTCTATACAATGGTAATTTTGATTTGATTATTCGAAAAAGAGGAAATAAATTAAACTATCGCTTCAATTTGCATAACATTATTTAGAAATAATTTCTGACCACGAGACCAGAGAGAGAAATTCATGATCAATTGTTATTCTGACAAATTACTAATAAACTAGTAGATAAGTGAAAAAGAAAAAAAAATAAGTTTTTAATTTCTTTGTCTATATTATGAGCTTTCAATAAATCTGCTGATATTATGAGAATATGGATATCCATATTCTCAAGCATATTAGCAGCCCAAAAGCAAGAAGACCTCTCAGCCATAAATATTTATCCTCCATGACACCTGTTGTTAGAGCCAATTTGAGTATAAAATTATTTATCGGATCAAGTGGACAAAATAATTTTTTCAAAAATTTTATATAATGGTTATTGCTAGTTTTACGAACACCAAATATTATTTAAATTTTAAATTTAAAGTTTTGAAAACAGAAAATTCGGAATGCATTTTAACAACTGAATTATTTTTAGAATTATATTTATAGATTATTAATAGAGTTTTTGAACTGTTGGAAATAAATTTAAATATCAAGGAGTTTAGGTATAACTATGCAATGATGTATAAATATATTCAATAAGGATGTAATAAAAAGAGAGTAAGATTATAATAATATGAATAGAATTTTATTAATAATTTATTTTTATTGTTTAGTTCGTAAACCGAAACATACAGGGAGTCCAGTGGCAGATTTAAAAGTTTGAACAAACATAGTTTCTGAACGCAACACATAAGAGGAGCGCGGGGGGTGTCGTTATAAGTGCAAGCAATGCGGATGTTTTAGTAACCATGGAATAGTGGAGTGGAGAGCACCGCGCTTTTGCCGTCGAGGCGTACATTTCGAGTGGATTTTCGCTGTCTGTAGCACGCCGTCGATTTAATAATCGTTATAGTATTCGTCGATTACGTGATGGACCATCGATCAACCTCATTTAGTCATGGGTAGCAGACAGCAGGTTTAGAGCTACAGGATCAACATTAAATAGGCCCAGGCCAGGTCCTACACCATTGGTAGCCACGGATGAAAATGTCGAGCGTGTTATGGTTTCTGTCGGTGAAAATCCCTGTTTATCACTGCGTACACGATATTGGGAATTCCGATATTGGGAATTCCGAAATCAACTTTATAGGTAATAATGCAAAAAAAGCTCAAGTTCCATCCATATAAAATTCAAATTGTTCAAGATTTACACGATTCTGACTTTGAATTAAGAAAAACTTACGCGGAGGTGATGGTGTTGAGATTTCGTACTGCTACCCGCATGGGCAACATATTCTTTAATGATGAAGCTCACTTTCACATTGGAGGATATGTGAATAAGCAGAACTTTCATTACTGAGATGTCCACAACCCAAGACAAATGCATCAAGAGCCTTTACATAAGCCTAAAGTAACAATCTGCTGTGCCATATCTGCATCTGCAATCATAGGGCCTTATTTCTTTGAAAATCAACGTGGCCAAACTGTAACTGTGAATTCGGAGAGATATACCCAGATGTTAAATGACTTTTTCAGAGTAGAACTACAGAATAGTCCATCCTTCAACCAAAACACACGGTTCCAAGCAGGACGGGCCACAGCTCACACTGCTAATTTGTCCATGAATGCAGTGCGGCAGTTATTTCCAGAAAAAAACATATCCCGAAACGGTACCGTACCGTGGCCACCCAGGTATACTTAAAATCCGTTGTTTACAAAACAAATCCGAGCACTGTGACACAACTTAAAGAAAATATTCGAGCCGAAGTCAGTAGGATACCCCAGTCGCTCTGCAAACGCGTTTTTGAAAACATGCGGGCTAGACTCGAAGAGTGTGTCAGACTCGATGGCCGCCATTTGGAAAACGTGGTTTTTAAAAAATGAAATACGCATTTGTTCAAGATATCCACAGTAAGGGATATCATATATTTGGCAAAGACGGTAAAACGAAATGGCTAAAGAAGCCCTTAAGAATTAATGTGTCCGCAAGAAGTGTGTGTATAATTACACATTTACCGGGAGTAAAGGATAGGGAGTATAGAGACAAAAAAATACATTCATAACGTCTTGAAGTGTTTATTTCTAATGACATACTAGGATTGCTTGTAAAATATACCAATGGAAAGATATGTTTGTCTAGGCCACCCACTTCTTATGCCGAACACAGAAATGTACTATATGTCGAAAAAACAAGTTGTGAAATGAATGCCATTATCGGACTTTTATTAGCTGGATGGTTTCGTTTGGATTTTCATTATAATCTGGATTCTTAGATTCCAAAATTCTCAACGATTTATGTACTTCCGATAATACAGGAATTGAAATATTTTGTTGCACAACGTCAAAAATGGAATTCTCAATATTGCTCAATAATACATTTGGTAACGCTACAACTAGGGAAGAAAGAATAAAGACTGACCGTTTGGCACCAATCTGAGACATATTCCATATATTTATTCAAAATTATCAAAATGCAAGTACAACTTTTAAGTACCTAACACTAGGTGAAGAATTGGTTTAACACTAGGTGAAGAATTGGTTTAACACTAGGTGAAGAATTGGTTTTATTACCTAATGTAAAATTAAATATTAACATAAATTAATGCTCATGATATATCATGTGCTTTAGTGTTCTTCAGTATTCTCCGATCTTTAGTATTGTCTTTGTGTCAGTAGGCTTCCACGTTGGTATATTTTATTAGTATTTTTGGTGTCTTATTGTGAATTTCTGGATCATCTAATCGATCCACTCAACTTTGAGGTCGTTGTAGACTTTTTCTTTATTTATGTAGTGGTAAGCATATGCAACTGGACGGAAAATTTTGTTTTTATTACATTATATGGTTTGTTGGTTAGAAAACTTGCTATAACCATATAGTTTCACATCGTAAGGCCAGATTTGTTCAATTATAGACTGTTAAATGAGTCTTTTGATTTTAGTTTGAGTTCAGAGAATCTGTCGAAAAAGCAGAACACATTTTCAATTTGAGTTTGATTTGTTCAGGCTTTTGCCTTGTGTGACTTCAGATGATATCCATAGTATGGGATATCATATGAAACGAATAAAGGAAATTACATATACGTAACTGCTTAATTGTAAACAATTTTAAATTGTGGCTATTGAAATATGTATTAGTCAAAAGGTTTTATTACTATGTCAAACTATAACTTCCTTTGCCAAAATTTTCTGGGAAAAACGGTGGTGATGGATGAACGGACAGATGCGGAAGTAACCTTATAAGGGACCCGTTTCTTCTTTTAGCGTCATAGAACCTAAAAAATTTTTAAAAATGCTTAGAAGCATATATATTTTACTAAATTATTATTATTGATTGATATTGAATATATTTGGCGTTAATTTTGTAGAAATGCATTATTCACAATTAAATGAAACTACATGATGTAGTATTATTTCTACTTTCTTTAATTTCTTTACCACGACCTAGGTTTCGTTGTATTACAACATCTTCAGGTGGGATATTAGCAAAGATCTTTGCTAATATCCCACCTGAATATTTGATCTTTGCTAATATCACACCTGAAAATTTTTGATCTTTGCTAATTCCTGAAAATTTTTGATCTTTGCTAATTCCTGAAAATGTTTGATCTTTGCTAATATACCACCTGAAAATTTTTGATCTTTGCTAATATCCAACCTGAAAATTTTTATTTTTAATTAGAAAACAATGAGTTTTATAATAGCCAAATTATATTACTTGCTGTCAAAATTTAAATTCCTCCTCATACTAAATTACATCAGAACATGTCCGGTCCGGAGAAGTTGAAACTTTGTTATTTAATCCAAGTGTGACTGAGTAACAGACGTCAAACTTTTACGCTTATTATATTAGTGGGATTATATTAAAAGCTTAACCGTATTTTTTTGAGTTATCTGCATTGGATGCTACGTTTATTTTGAAATATTATATTAACAACCAACACGCTAAATCAATTACTTTTTTTGAATATTTTAAATGTGTGAAATACGCAGTGTGTTACAATTTTATTACACGTAAAGAATGAGTGTTACTCAGTATACCGTTATTTCCTCGTATTTAATTAAACTCGATTGGAAAATAACTCCTTCGTGAAATACGTCGTGAGTGGTATTAGAATAAATGCAAGTGAAACCATGTGTTGTGTTATCTTTTACTCCAATACAGATGTTACTTGATTGCATAGTAATCAAGCATCAATTAAACTAGGAAACACTTATAACATTAGCCAAATTTGAGGGACAATGGAAAAGCTTTATTTCAGACATTTTTCAGTTAGAATTTTTTTTTCTTTTATCAAGGAAAAAAAATGGCTAAAATAATAAATTATAAGCTGATATGTTATTTATGCAGGATTATTAATTTTTACGTTTTCGAAATTATATAGGGAAAACTTTACTTTTGTTTAATTATTTAGAATTAATTAGGACTTTCTACCAAAAATTAATTATTTGGATTATCTACAAACAATTAAAAAAGTATCTCTTATATTATAACTTTTTCAAATATATTTCCAACTTTTTGAAATATTAAAAGCTATCTGTGCCTAGGACTTCGTTCGCGTGTAATTAAGAATAAAAATGTTATCTTTTTCTCTTATATATTGTTCCCAGGTTTATAATTTTACCTTTCCAAATTTTATTAAAATCCATTCAGTAGATTTTCGTGATACCCACTCAAATAACAAGAAAGTTACAACACATTTCAAGTAAAATTTATCAACAATTTTCTATGCAGCGTCCCAATTTTCACAATTAGTTGTATTAATTCAAGCATCCGTATCTTCCCGAATATAATTACATGCACCTCACTGATAACATTCGAGGACTTTTTACAAAGATACTGACCGAAGATTTTTTAAAATTTTGATGATACCCTTCATCAGGTGGGATACCTGATGAAGGGTATCATATTTTTAGTTTTTCAAATTTTAGTGAATGACAGTATCATCAGTATCATTTAAAACGTACTAAGTTACTATTGCTTAACACGATCTTATTCTTATTTAGACTACTTGCATAAAATACTACTGGCTACTTGTTATTTTAAAATTTACGTTATTGAAATAATAGTCATAATTTGTTGTTTTTAATTAAATAGGTATAGTATTATAAATAAAGAAGACTTAATCTACATTCTTAATTATAAACTTCTATCACTATACCAGCAAGGTAAATGTAGATATTCCAGCTCTAGTAGAAACAATAATTGAATAAAGTTTATATTATTTTCGTTTCGATCATTAATGAATCGATCTTCAAAAAGAATCACTGAAGCATCAGTTACTTTATGTAATTGAATATGAAATTAAAAATATCATTAATCGTAAATATTATTAAATTTCAGTAGAACATGTTTATGTAAATTATTTTCACTAACTTTTTATTTTATCACCAAAACAAGATGGAAAATATTATTGGGTACGAAAGTGAGAGAGAAAAAGAGAAAGAGAAAGAGAGAGAGAAACTGAATAATAAATAAAACAGTACACCATAAAAACTAGATAAGAGCAAGACATGATACGTTAATATAAAAATATATTTTTTACGTACAAAATCTATCGAAGAACAAATTCATATTATAATAATTCAATCAATAAACCAATTAAATTAATGAAATAAAAAATCTCTTAACGAAATGTATAATTTTGTGTAACAAAGTTTATCAAAAAAAAATAAACCTTTATTACACATCCAAATTATTTCACGTTTTTTACGAATTAACAAAACATGACATTTGATAAATTTAGAATAATGACGTAATGAACTCACCATTAATATCCTTTAATACCTTTCTTATATCACTTTATAATTAATTAAACATTTTTACCTATTAACAGTCTTAGTGTTTGGTTGTACACAGTGTCCTACTAGAGACGGAATAATATTTAATAAACGAGATAAAACAAATTAAAAGAAACTTTCAGAATTGCCATAATTTGGCTACTGTCAATTGGACAATCGATTTAAATTTATTATTTGTTTTGAATACCTTTAGTTCAATACAAGATCGGGCTTCCTGGTTACCACTGAATTTGTTGAACAACTATGTCGTCATGTTAAAATAATCCCCGTTGATTTTATATGTTGATATCGATGAAAATGGCAGAATATCAAATCAGTTTCGTAACCTTTTCTGTTATTACCACTTAAGAATTGCCAAGAAATCGAGCCACATGAAAGCCACGTCACCATAAAGGCGCAAGTGCGAACGGAACCAAGCTAGTAAATCGAGAACGTGAAGCAGTCAGTGCGCAGGCACCGGAGACTCGCTGTCACAATAATTCATTTCTTACTCACTCACACACTAAAGCTCGAACATAACACATCGTCGGTCACGGCGCATATTATGAAAGCATAAATCTTAAAAACGCATTATATTTTATACTGATCAAAATGTGTTCAGCCATACCTTAATCTACATAACAAATAGTCGCCGAGGGTCGATCAACCGACCTGCGCACAAATTGAAAATAATTTGCAATACGAAAGAGCGGTGCGGCATAATTAATTGTTCACTGAGGACTTGGCTTAGATTTAATATTTATTATTAATTTATCGAATTCCTTATTTAGCTCAATTTAACAATGAATACGAATATAAGATATGATATATCATTAAATGAAGAGGGAAAATAATATTAAAAGTTTTATTTAAAAAACGGATGCTATAAAAGGTCGTTTAACTAAACTTAAAGAATATATTTCTATTTTGTAAAACATATTATTTAAAAATTTATAAAATTCCCTGTTTACCCAACTTATGCAAAAAAAATTACTTTAAGGGTGCATTTATATTTTTGACGGAAAACTAGATAAAGTGTTTAAGTTAGGCATGCGGATACCACATGCCCTAACCACCGCACAAACCGTACATTTATGAATCTTCTTTCCTTGACGCATCCAACACTGGCTTGACCGATTGGAAACTAGAGACGAAAAGCAATTACACTAAATCCCGATGCAGACTCCAAAATCTGAACTTTGTCAAAATAAAGTTTTGTTATCTGTATAGTTGAATGAAGAACGAATTTTGTATTGGGAGCTACCACCAGAAAATACTATAGTACACCCAACAATATACTGCAAACAACTTGACTGACTGCATAGAAAGAAAAAACAAACGAAAAGAACCCCCAGGAGTATTTCTTTCACGATACCGCCCGGCCGCATGTAGCTAAGAAATCAGCTACTACACAAATCTTTAGATATTGAAGTATTCTGCAAATTTATTTATGTTCAAAATGACATTGTATCGCAAAGTCCCAACTGTGTACTCTTATTTCATTGCTTTATATTTTTCAATATGCCTCTTATCTTCAAACATCTGCTTTGTATTTGTCTCTAGGAAATCTTTATGATATGAACAAATATTTACTTAGAAGTGAGAAAAAAGAAATAAATGTATTTCTTTTTTATATTTGGGCTTTGGTCGACAAAACTACCATTATGCCGCCATGTGTTTTGTCTGACCTTTGATATTTAAAAGTTAAATTAGTTCTTAAATAATACTTTTGTAAAGAGATGAAATAACAGGGCAGAATTGTTTTTGAAACAACGAATCCTCCTGAATTAATTTCTGTTAGATTTATTTTATTAATATTAATAGATTTTTCTTGTGTCAATATTTAAAATTAGAACATAAAACTTTCATGAGTTATTATAATGAATAAGAGAGAACTCGCCTTTACTTTAATAATAGACAAAAGAATCGTTTTATTTAGAAATAATTAATATTTTGCTGGAACGATAGTTTTAACTAATAAATTGTGTTTTTGGAGATAACTTGTGCATTTTTGTTTGATTAATTATGAAGTAATTTTTCAGAATATGAATTCAAATTCGTGTCATTATAGACAGAGCTTGTTAAGCAATTTTATTATTATATACTTTAATTTAATTTTTTTTATTAAAACAAATTTCACTCTATACTTAGCTAAATTTCTAACAATGAAATATGAAACTAAGGACGTCGAGATGTAAAAATAGAAGAATCACTTAAATAATATTTCCTATATAAATTATCGAATCGTTGCTACCTTAGAGGAATAATGTCTTGTATCTACAATGGCGACATTGGTTTTATAAGTATCGCTATACTAAATCTTTTAACCACCATTTGTTAAGCTTTAGTTTTAACACCCCTTTTATAGGAACTTTACACTTTGTTTATTTGTAAGTACTATTTTTAACGTAACCATTCACATAATTATACGATATTGCTTATCCAAAGGGAAACACTTGAATTTGATATTGATAATGAGCATGAATACAACTACATATATTTTTCTCCCTGACAGATATTTTGACGAAAATAAAACAGAAACCAAAGCGATTCTTTTCTTTTTTTATGTTTTATCACGACTTTGATTTTCTCCCAGTTCAACACGCGTGCCTCCTTGTCTTAAGTTCGTCCTTTGATATTGAAAAGTTAAAAACAATTTATGCGAGGAGACAAAATAGCTTCATTAACTATATCTTTTGAAGACAGAATCTTAATAATTAAATTATGTTAAATTTTTTCTTTGAATGATGGTAAATTATAATGGTAAATTTATCACTTCAAATATAAATTAAAAAAATGTTCTTTATCCTCTTTCTCATTACATGCGTCGTCATTAAAATGATGAAATTAAAAAAAAAAGACTTTTAATGAACATTTGATTTATTTAATATAATACTATCTTGTATCTTGTATCTTAACAATTGACCAATTTATTATTTTAATGCCAAATATTTTCTCGTAATTTCTTTACTTTCTTTCACATATTTAATAATTTGATTAAATTTAACTCATTTTGCAATTTTATTTTCTCCCGAGGATTTCATTATTTTTTTGATTCAGCAATTATTATTTGAATAGGTTATAATTTCTTTATTATTTTCGAAGGTGCATTTTACTATAAATTGATTTACGAGATGTGAAAACAGCATTTCCTTTTAAAAGAAAACATTTAAATAATATATTATATGTTACATTAATCGTCATACAGATACGATTTTAAATACGCAATTCGCTTAAAAGTGAAAACGCCTGTTTACCTGTTGAATACCTACCTCCATTTTTATTTCACAACCCCAAATATATGTGGTCATGGAGACCGCGAACATATTACCATCTCCATAATTAAATCTATTGTTCTATGAATCTATGAATGCTGAGAAATGAAATAAAAAAATTAATACCAATATATTGAAATAAATTAAAATAAAATAATATTAGTTCTTGTTAAAGCAAATAATTGTTTTAATTACCATAAATTTTAGAAACATGAGTGTCTTTGGTAAATTGGATACACTGAAATAAGAACTGTACATTATAACTTTTTTTATGTTTGTCGCTAATGTACTTATTAAATAAATTGAAAAATTAGTAAAGAAAATTTGTGTTTGTAAAATTGCAATGTCCATATATTACAATATATCGTGGAAATTAATGCATAATTTATGTAACCATTCTGAAAAAATTGATAATTATTCAAAACACACGTAATATTTTCTTTTTTGATTCGTCAGTTTCCTTGCATACTTTTAGCTTATAAACTTCAGAGTTGCTCAGTATTTTCTTTCTGATCCGCAAAACTTGAATATTATGTTTCTGTACACTAGTGCATTTTTTTCACGGGCTTCCATACGCAAATTTTTATCTAAGTCGTTCTGCCAATTTCCAAATGAATGTGATTGTGTTTCAAGCACTTTGTTTTTAATTCTATAAGTTCATGATATACTTATTTGAAGAAAATATGTCGGGCAAAATGTAAAATATAATCCAAGGCCATAATTGTATTCGATGAGCAGTGGATCAATTACATCACCTTGATCAGATAAATCAACTTAAATTTTTAATTTATTGGTTTCTAATGGTTTAGGGATTTTTTCTTTTGCTGCATATATCTCTGACTGACATATATCTTGACTACTAAACCTGACTAATCAAATATAATATCAAGGAGGAGTGTTAAAAGCGCTGCAAATATTTTGGTCTACTAGTTTTAATTAAAAACCTTATATCACAATATAATACTATTGAAATAAAGATCTAGAGTTTTGACAATCAACAAAAATTATTCTGTCTAGAACAATTGTTTTTCTTCGCCTCGATTAGAAATGCGTAAGAAAATCGTCATCATAATGAAGAAACCAGCTCAGAAATAATTGAAGACCGATTTATTTTCCTAAGCTGGTTACTCTATTTTTCGATTTCAGATTAATCATCGTAGTCTATTTTACAATTAGTTTTACAAACCTCATCAAGCTGCCGATCTACTTGAATATTAGGTTATATATTCCTTCAATTTCGAACCTCATCCTCATCTGACAATTTATTCTCCAAAAATGTTTGTATTGTTTGACAGTTTCTAGCCATTATGCACTAAAACAATTAAAATAATATCGCTTAAATTAATACAAAAGAAAATGAGGCAACGACCTAATGCATCGTGATAAATGTTTACTGCTTCAAGTCGAGTGCAAACACGTGCGCTCTCGATAAACTCTAAAGCAACTTTGTTAGATGTGTAGAAAAGGTGCATGAACGCATACAAGGATACAATATAAACACATAGAAAAATACGAAATTAAAAGTCATTGCAATCACAGTGATAACACATACGTGGTTAAGAGTAAATTTATGTCAAAAAATATTTCTATATCAGAAGTGATAAACTCGGTGTAATTAGCTTTACATGTAGCAAACTAAATATTTTTACAATTTTTTTTATTTCTTAAATTTGGTAATGGTTACTTATTTCATTTTTGGACAAAGAATTGTATAATAATGACATTTTCTCAAATTTGGTTTAATTTCTTATGCTTTTTCTGTAAACATTTTGGTATTGTAATCGAAATCTCAACCGAATTGCGAATTGAAAAAAAAATATAAGAAAATGATTAATACCTAATTAGGGAATGTAAAATTTATTCAATATTTGCTAAGTTGTGCCGAGTAAAATATCATTCATAATTAGTATTAAAGTCACAAAAAAAATTCTACAGTACAGAAAATAACTTTACGGATGCGCTTATGTATATTATGATGATTAATTAATTTCGTTTCCGATATTTTTGTTTCAGTCCCTAATATCATCAGAATGATGAAAACTTAGACGAAATTAGAGATCATAGGAATGAATTAAATTCTTGAATATTAAACAAAAATATTAGCAAATTTATAATTCAAAATCAAAACCTTATCGTCCGTCATGGTGCATCCCACGCTACCACCTCCTATTTTATTCATAATATATATAGCATTTGTGTAGATCCATATTGATATGCTATTGTACTTAACATGAAATAATTATTATTTTTTACCCTGTGATTGTTAATTTTTTAACAGGTAGAAGCCATGATGCTGCTGTATTTCTCCTTTCAGGTTACATTCATTTATTCAAATTGCAAAAAATATTTAATTTAGTCTTAAATATTTGTCATGAATTCAAATCTTTGGTATTGTGGCTTTTTATTAACAAACAATAAAGCTGGTGAATTTGGAGCATTTAAGGTAAAAACAAAAACAAAAAATTGTGGTATAAGAAATTAAGGTGTGAGCCTTATTCCCACACGCTGAATGAAATGAAAACATTATTATTAATTTATAATTAAAACTTATTATTACTAATTTACATAAATAGAATTTTCACTTGAAACTATTGAATAAAGGATACTATTTTACGTATAGATACTTGCGGATACTTGCCGCTCTGTTGGGAAAAAATTATGAAAGTAATCTTCCATCACATCAATGGTGTGTGCAAATAGGATATTTTTGTTATAATTAAAAAAAATTATCCACAGCGATCGACTAACACTCACACTAAAGATTTCAGCTTTGCTAAAAGCATAACTTTTACTAATTCTTTCAAAACTATATATTAGTCATAATATTTGATTTTCTGCCAGACTGAACCAACAGGGGGTACCACCGAGATGACTTTTTTTTATTTAAATATAAAACATATTCAAATGGTATTATTGATGATAAAGGTATAATCGGTCAGGCATAAATATATCATTTAATTTATATATTTCAACGAATATTAGTTCATGCAATTTTTGCTATGTAACAAATTATATTAAGCTTGAAAATAGTTTAGTGTCTCACAAAAATGATTTTTTTACTTCGAATTCCCAGATTATGACTTGAAATTTATAAAGGTGGATTTTAAAATGAGTGATGAAAATTATATTATTACTGCAGTTCATTAAAATATTCAGGATTATTCAGGTAAAGAACACCATGTAAATGTGTGCTTAGGGGACAACTCTATTAATGTATTGTGTTTGATGGAAAAATGGATAAAAAAATGAAGTCATGGTTTATTAAAATTACAGGTATTACAACATTGTTAGTAGTGACCATCACAACGAATTTATTAGGCGGGAGGTGTGTTTATTTTGGTTAATCGTGACTAAAAGTCAACGAACAGGTTAGATGTTGCAAATATATCAGCAAAAAAAGATCTTGAAATAAATTGTGCTGAATTTGATAGCTTTGACGATTTGATTGTTTATAGAGCACATGGACGTATTTAAGAAAAAACATGGAGGTTCAAACACCTCTATATATTTTCTCATTTTGCCTCGTTAAATTAACACAAAATAATAAAAAGTGGAATAATTTTATTTTAATTAAATGCTGGAAAATTTATGTTAGAATCCCAACATAAATTTTCCGGTTGATGGACTCCCAAAAACCCAATTTTCGACATCTTAAACAGTTTTCTCTTAAATAAAAAATTCTTTGAATATACAAGTATCCAGAATAACTGTGCAATATATATTGAAAATATATATACAGATATAAAAATGGAAAATAAACGCTTATAAAAACACATCGAGTTTGTTCACTATAAAAAAGTAATCAAATTACGAACTAGTTCTAATAAATTAAATATACGCAGAAAGTAAATTACAGGACGGCATGTAACAAGTAATATTGAGCGTCTTAAGGCACACGAGGGAAAATCTATTAAAATAGAAGTGAAGTAAATCACAAACATAACACAATATTTTTTAAGAACAATATTTTAAAATATTATTCTTTCTAATAAAATAGAAAAATAAAACATACATACGGCCATGTAAATCACTTTACCTCTCTTGCGTTTACCCTTGTCAATAACTTAAGCCTTTATATACTTATACATACTATGTGTCTACCAACTAATATCCTATTTACTTCATTCTTTTGTACATTTCTGTCCATACGTACTTACCTGCCTTCTAATATGCTAGTTACCTCTATATACCTCTATATACTTACTTACCTACCTACGTACTAATGGCTAGTTAATTCATTCATTTCTCTATACGTGTATTTACTTATTTATCTACCTACCAGCTGATACTTTAGTTGCCTTTTGCCCTTATATGTACCTGTATATTCTTACCTATCGATTTCCTGTACAAGTTTCTTGCTTATGTCAAGATCAGTGAAGCTAGTACAAATTAGATGAGGTTACTTCCCATCAAAAAATTCTGTCGCTACCTCCTGGCTCCATCACTGCGTCCAAATTTTGTTAAAGAGGATATTTATGCTGTGTTTAGTCGTAATAGAACTTTAGGGACTTTATTATTAGAATATCGTTAGGACTATATAATTCAAACTCGACTACGGCCTCTGTGTTATTCAGTGTTGAAACATTTTTTGGTATATCTTCAATTTCCATGATCAAATTTTGACCATTTTTTTATGAAATTATCCTGGAAATATTCCAAAGAAACAGGAATTATCCAAATTGGTTGAGAAATGTCAGAGATATGAGATAAAGTACACAATATACACGATAAAATTTATAACCTCCTTCTTTTTCTAATTTGATTAAAAAATTTGCGTGTTGACGTAAATAGAACAAACTTTCGTAAGTACGATATATTAAACATCACATGTCGATAAGGTAAAGGCGATCCCATACTTAATCCATAACCCATTACTTGTTTATTTATGGGTAATTGTTTTTTGTGAGATTATTTTTAATAGCGCAAGTTGTCACGATATAGCGATGGGACATATTCCCAGAAAATCTGCGTGATATTTTAATATTTACAGTCGACCTGCAATTTTCTGTTAGTGTTTTCGATTTGCGAACAGACCTTAATATTTTGTGTGGTAAATTTGTAGATCGGATTAATATATTGGCTATCGACCTAATGTGCTAATATTGTATTCGGTTATATAAATGTGTAATAGCTAGGCAATACTACAGAATATTATTATGGAGAACTATAATGCGTTGAAATTATATTAAAAATAATATGGGATGAAACTAGAGATGTCACTAAATTATAATATGTTGCTAACGAACTAATGGTCGTGAGACAAATTGGCATCTGTAAGGCTGATATATTAATCTCGTGTCTCTTAGATTTATTAATTGAATATGTGGATTAATTTTTAAAAAATCTGATTCGGTTTTTGTCAATTTGTTTTCTTTATTTCCTTTATTCCGAACTTTAAATAAGCGTTTTTTGGTCGCTGATGTTTTAGTTAATATTTATTATTCCATTCTTCATATGGTCAGTATAAATATGCTGCATTAAAATTACCTTACTGCAATAAATATCAATCATTAAAATTATCTATATATCATGAATATCAATCTGTAAAATACATAAAGAATATGACTAGTATTTTGACATATTCTTTAATTATTTCATTTTTATTGCTTTATATTCCATGTTAAGCTAGATGTGAATAACTTGAACTAGTCCCCATTTATTTAAAATAAGCTTAATTACAACACAGAATATTGCGATTACCATTGTGCCGGGAGACAATGGCGGGCGAAGATTCACTTGGGATTTCTCGAGTAATTAATTACCACGATTGGGAAAGGACAGATCTATATTTATGAGAGCAAATTTCGATTTATTCCGCCATTTATTCAGTAAGAGTAGTCATTTTAATCTCATCTATCGGTATTTAATTTTATCAATTATCGTAATATTTATAATTACTGTAAAATAAAATGTGTAAAATTTTTGTATCCTATGAAGGATAATAAAATATCACATATCTCGATATGAGATTTAACTGAATAATATTTTGCAACCAAAATGATTTATGTGCCCTAGAGAAAGAAATAATAACAAAGACAGTCATAAAATTTATGGCTCAAATATTATATTATCCATAAAGGTTATAAAACTTCGGCTATATACGATTAGATTTTATTTATCGTATTGAAATGTAAATAAGCAACACAACGCATGAAATATCTGCTTTAACAAACTTCCGAAATATTATTTTTGATAATATTATTTTTACTTTACAATAAAATTTATTACAATGTTTGAAAAAAATTAGATTACAATGCTATCATGAAGCTGAAATGTTTTGTATATTTAATGAAAATAAGACGGATAAAAAGTCTGGAGTAATTGTTATCCTTAATTTTCCTATAGTTTGATTCGTTCTCATTAAAAAGAAATATTATAAATTAAAGTGAACATTTTGAAGTAATTTCTGAACATGGAACTATAATAAAATGAAGGAAATAATGTTTATGTAATTTTTCAGGTAATTTACTTGGATAATTACTGTTTATTAAATTTGACAGCTTTTATGTTCCTGAGGTTTCTAAAAATAAAATTATAAAAATTTTGAAGTTCAGCTTCATACTAATGTATTGATGTAATGCCATTAATTAAAAAGAAAGAATATCGAGGTGGAAAAAATATCGAAGCACAAAATTGTCACATCTTTTTCAGGATTGTGTGAAAAAAATATTTCAGCGTAACAACCAGAGAAAAATATATTTAGTTAGTTTTAAAGAATATGAATTTTGTTAGTTTTAAATCGTTTCATTCTTTAAATCCTTTAATCGTTGTGCAATTGCACAATATTTAAAGAATAATAAAGTAAATAACGATTCTCCATTCAATGATCCATTGAAAAAGTTACTGCAGTTTTATGTTTGTAAATATAACTCCACTAAGCGACGATCGGAATGCTGAAAGAAAAGAATTAACAAAATGAAAGAAAAAGAACATTCTTATTGCTCTAGATCGGAAGGGTGCTCTCTGCTTTCAATCGTCTTTCGCTTTTTCGGTTTAAAGTATCGAGTAATGACTTAGTTTGCGTGTCGATATTTGATAGTTTGTCGTTCATACGAAATTATTGGAAACATGTTGGTTGACATTTTCATAGAACTTAATTGATATATTACTTAGTAAAAAATTATATTTTAGTGTAAATATTTACGCTTTTTTGAACACATTTTATATAATTTGTAGGATGATTTATGAAATTTTTCATTCACACATTATAATTCTATATTAAAAACGTGTTCCGCTTTATAAAATAGCTGGAGACCTGAGTTCCAAAGAGCACGGTGAGAAATAAAGTCCTGTTTTAATATTGAGAATATTTTTCACGCGCTGTGTTTCTTTTGGGATCGTGAGTAGCTTCACGTGTACGAAGTTGAAAGACTGTACGCTTACGTGGTAGCCAAACAGACTATTTCCACTTCTTACCCGTGACATGAAGTTGTTTTTATATTTCGATACAAGATCATGAGGTCTAGTTCTGCTAGATAATAAAAAATTAACCTGTTGTCTATCTCAATGAGGTTTTTATAAGTTTTTCAATTTAATCAGATAGGTCGTTCCGAATGAAGATAATGAAAAATAGAGACTTAGGTGGGTTATAATAAAATATAACATGGCACAACGTCGTGTAAGTGTTGTGTGTTATTTCTCCAAATGTATTCGTTAGAATTCAATAAACAAGGCATATTCTAAGCTCTCTTGGTGAATTTCTCATATTTTGTTTATTCTTTACTTGCCATAAGTCAATTCCTAATTGAAGAGAAGATCTAATCTACCACTTTTTAATTAAACTGCCAAGGAAATTCGTGATATTTCTTTAAAACTGCAGAATTCGCTGAAGATGATGGTGGGAATATTATTTGTCGACTTGGTATTAATATAGTAAATATATTTTTCTTTCGCTTTATAATTATAATATATTTTAAATTTCATTATACAGTCACTCTTTTATATTCCCATGGATTTACTAATTGTAGACTCATGTTATCTATAATCTGGATTGTAAAACTTGACAAAACATAAAATGAAAGTTTACGAGTTTGATTCCACTTTTTCTACTAAATTTTGACATATTTATATTGTTTTAAAAAAATTACTATTAAAATATATTTTGTGGCAAGAAAATTGAGCCAAAATCTAAAAGCGAACGCCAATAATTTTGATTAATGTTAGGTGGTAATTTGAATAGTTTTATGTGATGCAATGTTTGGATTTAAAAATATCTAGACATGTGTAACAACATGCTTTACCCAAAATTTCATGATGATCTTTATCACAACTTTTCACCAGGTTGACCTTAATGAATCATTAATATACTACGGAGATATTGCTATATTTGTAAAGTATCCTTGAGTTAGTTTTGCTTTCCCATATGCAATTCTATACAGATCCGTGATATGTGAGGTGAAAATTAATCGCCCTATATCGATTGCTTACGAGGTAAACGCAGTCACTCATAACATATTATTTATGGTCATGTGTTGTTCGTGAAACGTGTTTTCGTTGTGCAAACAGTTTTCATAAAACGACGAACAATTTTCGAGAAATATGTTTAAGAAATAAAAGTAATATTTTAATATTGGCTCTTTTATTTCAGCAGAACGGTTGACATTCTTTTCTCTGGTCACGCTGTCGATTTGTGTACAATATTATTTTATTGCATCTTATAATTATTAAAACTCTGTGCAATTTCCTTATAAATATTATATTATATTATTGATTTAAGCGACATAAATATTTAAAATTTATATTACTTGAACCTTAAAATATCCTTCAAAGTCGTTGTAGGCATAAGAAAACGGGGACAAACAAAATTCCTGTTACAAAAGTTTTTCCTTCTTGACACTCATTTTTGAAAATTGTAGTCACATTCAATACTCATAAACGAATATTAAACTATCCTTCTCACTTCTTCCTAAATTTATTAAATTTATAAAAATTAGATCATTAAATAAATAAAATATATTGTTATGTGTTAAAATAAACCAAATTATACAAAAATTTTATGAATACATTTTCCAAAACTTTCTATTAACTGGCATTAAAAGAATTGTGAAAATTCAAAAAATTCAATTTTATATATGCGATATTCTTATCCTCTATGCACGTTAATCTCGCTGACTTATTTGGCCACCGATCTCTATGGCGCTGCGGCTTTATGTACGTATAAGGTCGGTTGATATAAAAACGTAGCTTGCATAATATCCACTTCTCGTTTTAACGAAACTGGTGATGCGGGAAGAGATTGGAAGTGACGCGCGTCGAATCGAGTTATCGAAGTGAAATTGACTGTTGGGAGGTAATTTCGAAAGTGTTTTATATTTTTTACACTCATTGTTTTACGCTTTTTTCTGTTTTTTCGTTTTTTTTTTAAGTTTGGTCAGTATGTAAAAATTTATTATTTTGAGATCACTTTTTGTTCGTTTTTCCGTCTATCAAGATCGTTTGTCTCAGAAAAAGCTAGTAGTATGAAATTAAATTCTCGATGAACTATCAAATAGTTGAGGCTCTAAACTCGACCTAATTAAAAGGTACATTGAGTTGATAGCTTTCAGTTTTTCTTTCAGGCTTTTCAAATATTCACGTACTCATTTTTATTCACTGTTACTCCACTCAATCCCGTTGACATAGAATCTTGGAATTTGGTGTGGAGGAAGTCTCATAACATAAGAATAAGGAAGATATTAAAAGCATTTCCAAATGTACCTGAAATTAGTACACGACAAAATAATGTTTTCGTTTTTTCGATTTTCTTTTTTTATTTATTTATCACCAATGGGGCAAAACACATACAAGTCATTGTGAGACACAAAAAGCGAATTTTTCAAGTATTAGGTTAACTTGTATCCCAACATTCCCATATCAAAATCAATTAGTAGTGTTAATGCTTTCAAAGGAAAACAAAACTATAAAACCATTAGTTTGTATAGTATCCGTTTAATTGACTGCTTGTATTGAAGTAATGAGCTAACGAATATGACCAGAGAATGAAATATTCAGTCGCGATCATCACAAAACCTGCGTCGTGGTACGCGAGCGTCAACATTGGTGCGACCGGTGAGTAGATAAAAAAGTGCGGAGCTACCAGTCGCTCCCACTGGCACACGAAACTGTAACTGATTCAATATATTGGTGCAACCGTAACTACTATGGCATATATTTTATAAAATACATGTGCTGCGAGTTCGATGCACCTCTCGGGGAGTGTATAGTATTTGAATGCGTATATTATATTTTTCTGTAAATTTATCTAAAATTATATCGAACATATCGCCTGCGTACAAAGTGTAGAAACTAAAATGTTTCGTCTTATAAAAATATAGTAAAATTCACTATAGTGTGAAAAATAATATGACCATTATGAACAGAGATAACCATGTTAATTGAAAGTGCGAAAAAATTATACAAAACTAAAAATTAGATACGCCCTGCTCGTCTACACATAGAGCAGAATTGTACGTTTTCCGTTAAGTAAAATGTTAAAAAATACTTTTTGCACTACAAACAAATTGTATTTCCTTGCATTTATTGAATCACCATGTATTCAGAAAATTACGTTTAGCCGAGTCGTATTCGACTCATGGATCACTTACGAGTAAGTACGATTATTCCAGTAGATATTTATTTCCAGTATGAACATTGGATAATCAATCAATTTCCATTAGTAAAATTCATAATTATTTAACATCTACACAAGTCTAAGTGAAAAAAACGGAGTTACGAAGTTACCGGAGTTACGAATCTATATACCACAAATTCCAAAACAATTGATGTATCGGTATTGACAGTGTTGAAGTATTAATGTTTATATAAAATATTTATATGCTATAACATCCTCATTTTAGGATTAAATATATTCTTTTGTATTAATGTAAATTTCATACTTACGTCTTGTCACATGTAAGTGAGAGAACTAATTTCCGCTCCAGAGCGCATAATGAAAAACACCCCGCGACCGTGTCGTAGCGCCATGTATAAAATATTCTCAACAAACTTACAACCGAATAAAAATGTATTTATTGAACAGAACAGAACAGTGATTAATAAAGAACGTCAAATCCGCGATATGGCCGTGATTGATCACCATATCTTCGCGGTGGTAACCCTTGGTCTGTTATAAGCCATGGTTTCAAGAAAGTTATAATTTTGTCATCTGGGAATGACGTATTTAATGAAAAAAGACAAAATAAACTTTATACGAAGAGAATTATATTCTTAATACAAATTAATTACTAATGATTTACAAATTAATGAAACCCTTCCAGAGCAAAAGGGTGGAAAGACAGCAAAACTACGACATGGAAAAGTTCACATTTTGGAGGTTAAAAAAGTAACATCGGAAATTTTAAGAAAATATCTAATGAAATTATTTTATTTATAATAATGATATGTTATGCCGTAAATTATGCAATAATATTTAATATTTGTTATAGTATATTTCCCTACGAATTTTTCAGTTTAATTGACAAATTAATGCGATTAAAACAATGATGAAAACTCTAAAAAACGATTATTCGATGCTAAAAAATCATATGCGTATGACCTGGTATAGACTAGAAATCTCTTAAACTTTATTTCTTAGATATCTCATAAAATAAAGCTGAACTCACACCCTGTTGCCAGGCACCCTTATTAAATCCTATGTGTTTAACCCGAACTTTTATTTACGTTCATATACATATCTGACAATATTGTGACAGTTGAGAAATATTAAATGTGTTTCATCATCCCTTTTTAATAAAAGTACTTTTTTGAAATGTATTTTTAATTCTTCCTGCACAGGATTCTATTTTTATTAAAATTAATGGTCGCTTGTAATTAGCAAAGTTAAATTCCAAATAACATATCTCGAAATTTTCAAACGTAACGACTTGACAACAAACAAAGGGGCAGTAAAATAAACAATTAAGGTCACCTAAATTATTTATTTGAGGTCAAGAACATTAAAGAAAAAATTCATTCCCGAAATTAATAAAGGGCTGTTAAATTTGTTTACTTTTTCACGCTATTGTATTAATGATTTTTGCCACAGAGTTAACGATTTTCACTACATTGTGCTATAGAGAAAAGAACGACAGTATAGAGGAAAATAGTGTTTACCAGATCTAATTAATGTTTTTTTTTAATTTTAATTGATTTTCAAAAACCTATATAAATATTTTGTTAGCCCTGTGCTTGAGATTCAGAAATACGAAGACGATTTGTTTTCTAATGACTTTGTTGATAAAAATGCAGTTTTAAGAAATAATTCAGTTTCATTATTACCTTGTTACTTTGAAAACACTTAAAAACATTTAAGGAAGCTTCTTTTATGAAGCAACGTAAGGGTAAAAATTAGAACATTAATCCAACTTTTGTAATGTAATAATTGGATACCGATGTCTTTTCGTAACGTTCTTGTAATTATTACGCCGACCGCACATTGGCTACTATCGCTTGAAAAACTGGTAGTTTGCGCGATTAAGTGGTGGTAAACGTGACTACCGATCGCATCTCAGTAGCTGCTGGGCTTCTATACAGCAGCTTTTGCATCTATACAGACGCATGAGCGATCAATCGTGTCGTTTCACATTTATCTAAAGAAGGCAGTGTTGTACAACACGTCTAGAGAATCAGACATTGATAAATGAAGTGATTAATTAATGTATTGGAGAAATTAAATAAATAACCACGTTTGGGAATAATTCCCCACTGATTTAAAATATGTTTATGAGATGAGAAAGTAAATTAAACGAATTTTTTTGGCTTAATATTTAAAATTCGTTAAATTCTCACGAGTTCCTGTCACCGGTAATAAAAATAAGAGCTGGTCAAAATATTCGTATTTCCTTTTACAGCCTGGTTTCTTAATTTATTCTAACATTTTTGTTTATTTGATTGTTATTTAAATTTTTAAAGCTTACCGACGTTTTTGAAGTTTGAAAAATAGATAATATTATAAATAATGAACATTCATTTTTCAGGTAACTTTCAGCGGACAAAACTTTCCAATCTTGGATAGAATGGAATATTATCTCTTATTAAAAAATAATATTGTAAGTAAAAAACTGCAGTATCCGAACATGAAGCGGTAAGAAAAGTGTAATAGTCAGACAATATTTTATTGATTACATTGTAAAACCTAGTAGGAACAGTACCGTGGCAATAGGATACAATTTAAAATTCAAGAAATTATAATAAAATTAATTAAAATAAAATTACATATCTATTTCAAGATTCTTCTTATTTTAAAATCCAGGTATTTGCTATATATTTGGAGACAATTTCATTCCACAGCTTCACCTTACTAATACAGTCGTTGTATGCTGGTAAGAGATAGGTTATAAATAGCAGGTCTTTCCTCGTTATCACTTATTAAATATTAAATATTTACTATAATTGACATAGTACTTCCACTGTCTTCATTATATATTTTATTAATTTCCACTTTCTCTTGGCAATCGGAATTTTCTTGATTTTCCCTTATTATGCGAATCAATTACAATAAATTACTATACTTCCATGCCAAGAATTACACTAAAAACAAACCTCTAGAACTATCAGTCACTCAGGCGACAGAATGGACATCTGTAAGATAGCAGAGCAAGAGAGCGATAGCTTAAGTAACCGAAGGGTAGCTTAAGCAACAATCGCTCATGCGATGTAGCTCATGTTTGGGCAGCTTTGAGTTTCTGTGGAATCGACACCAACTTCATACAAAAAATATTTTGAACTCGATTTCTCGTTCCTCAAATTTATATTTTACAACTTTTAGTGGTTTTTTGACATATATTTATCTATTAGTATACGTAATAAGCGTGCCATTATTTCAATAAATCAAGACAAAAAGGTATATAAAAATACAAGGGAAAAAATAAAAGGAAAATCATTCAAAGAATATTTCGAGAGAGAATTCTAAGCAGTATGAACATAGACGTTTACAAATGAAAGCTTCTACAAATAGAATCCTAAATAATAAGAGCACTGAGTATTGAATATATTTGGCGTTAATTTTGTAGAAATTCATTTTCAGTAATGAGAGTGAGAGTGCAAATATTATGTATTACTTCCTCTCCCTTCCGGTTACTCAACACGAACAGCTACTTAGCTCCTAACGAGTAGTGGGGTGCCAAAATAATAAACCTTAGCTTGTGTGAGTTTTCATTATTGAACATACAATAATCGCCGCATATATGTT
The DNA here is from genome assembly GCA_039881145.1 of Druceiella hillmani. Taxonomy (NCBI): domain Eukaryota; kingdom Metazoa; phylum Arthropoda; class Insecta; order Lepidoptera; family Hepialidae; genus Druceiella; species Druceiella hillmani. The sequence continues at coordinate 35,307,141 of JAYKKI010000018.1, read as the reverse complement.
ATTTCGAATTCATTAAGAAAAACGCCTTAAGTCATATTCGTGAAATTCTGAAACTCAGTTAACTGAACAGAAAGTCGAACGCTGTGCTCTTTATATATCTACTAGAGATAATTGAGAAATATTTGACTCACAACTTGGGCTAGATAAGTTTTAACCAGGTATGAAAGGAGATTTTAATATAATGTTCAATGAGTCATTCATTCAAGACAAATATCGAAGAAATACATATGCGGATTTTAATAAAAGGTAGTTTACCGAGACAGAAACTACTTGTTTTATGGAGTTCTTTTTTAACATTTCTTTACGAAGACTTTAAAAAGGTGAAGTTATAGCAGCTGCAAAAAAAGTTGTGTGGACGTTTTTAAAGCCTAAAGTCATTTAAACATAAGGTAAAATATACTGAATGCTTTCCCGAATGTAATTTTGAGATTAAATAAAAACGAGGCAAAAAATGAATAGACTACGCCGGTCATATATCGGAAATATATCAATTCTATTGCGAATCTTCACATTTACTTTAGTCAAAATACAACTAACGTAGAAATTTTAAAGGCATTTTAATTTCTTTAAGCGATATTCACTAAAATCTATTTAGCATCGGTATACCTCTACAACAATTCTAGGGGAAAACAATTTTGTTATTTGCGAATAATATTCGTACTACGCAGGTAGCGTATATGTTTAGATAAATACAAAAGTTTGAAAATGTCGTGATATAGTATTTATATATTTCTTTAGAATTTACATAAATAATAATATTACTTCTCATATACATCGCCTGCTATATATTATTAGCGGGCGCAAAGCTTATGGTAACTTTCTCAAAAACGATGAGTTCTGCAATCGGCGCTAAAGTTTTCTTGTAAATTATTATACCATAATGACTTAAGTAAAGCAAAATACATAATTCGAAAAAATAACTCGCTTTATTTTTAATAATCATTAAAACTTTAATTTCTTTACTTTCCATATTTCTTTAAGAGGGTGTTAAACTATTCATGTACGTGGAAGTTAGCATTATTATGTATTTAGATTTTGTCGTTTTAAATTTCCTTTAAGACTGTTTATAATATTTTAAACCTTTATCGAACAACCTCGCTATTATTAAAGCGCCTTCTTAAGGTTTCCATCTCAAATTTAGCTACGTTGTTTGCAAATAGGTGCGGCGACCGTTTTAGTCAAGGAATTATAGGCCTAACTTAGCGGTGCTTCATGTTTAAATGTATGTTCATAATAAACAAGTGTTTATGTTATAAACATAGGTTGTGTGAAAAACATGAGTTCGTAATAGAAAATAACTTTCACTAAAACCATTAAATATATGGTGATTGATAATTTTTAAATATTTGTAGTAAAACTATAGTAAAAGGGAATATTGACTTTCTAACTATATTTTCACAAATTTGACTGACAGGGGCAGCCCCTTTAAAAAAAAAGTCGTTGGATATGGTATTACTAACAATTATGTTATAAACGTCGACGGAAACTTACTTATTTAATGTGACGAGGTCATGTATAAATCTTCTTTCGCTAGTAAAAAATATTTTTCAAATTTGTGGGCCTGATTAAACGAATACTGTTTACTAGTGAGAGTAGACTGATTAGCTAATACTTACGGCTTAGGACTTATAAGCAAAATGCAGATGTTTAACTAGTTTCAGATAAAAAAATTTGGTACTATGTCTTCATAATATAAAAGTGTTTATTCTAATTGTGAACACAAATAACCTCTTTATAAATACATTGTTCGGTGATATATAAATATTTACATCAGAAGATCTAGGAACACAAATGAATCTGAAAGAAGATTGATAAAGAAAATGGCGATTAGTGGCAATATTATTGTGACGATTAGTGAATAAAGAATATTTAATAATTATAATTATTAGGAATATAAAGTTTATGAGGAGAATTCTTTACGGCATCACAAATTTGGTATTTGTTTTGAAATAATCTATTTTATACAAAGAAATTTGACATTTCTCTTTTGAAGTACAGCCTATGCTGCATATCTTAGTATTGTAGACAAAATCAGAGAAACAATTTAAAAGATTTCAATTCATTTCCCCCAAAAACTTCCTTCCTTATGTTTTGCATTTAAAACTTTTGCTGAAATAATATTTTGTGGTGAAATGCCTTTGACTCAAATCTATTTAGTTTTTAAGGGTTCTCTACTTTAAAAAATCCCTTACGTTTCTGTTCGTCCATCACAGTCATTTTCTGGAAGACAGCTTGACGGAGAAACTTAAAATTTGGCGCAATAATAAAAAATATCAACCCGTATATAGTTCTTAAAGTAGCTTAAATTTGAAAATATATGTTTAAAACTTCATATTAAATACTAAAAGTTTTAAGGGCCTCAAAAGTTGCCATGTTTACTTTTTTTACTGGTCTATTGCTATAAAATATGACTTATATGCTTCCACAGATGCATTAAAAGTCACGATTAAAAATTATAAAGAAACATTTCTTGCGCCATACGCGAAAAAATGAACCGCCTCAAAAACTAACGAACAATCATTCTAAAAACAATATTTTTGTTTTCCCTTTTACTATTTTCCCCTTACTCACATTTTGCATAAATGTTTTCTATTAAAATACCGACACGCCAATTCCACATGTTTAATATACAGCCATACACGCAAATATTACATAAATATCGTATAATTTAAAATTTAATGAAGTAATTAAATTATAAAAAGTTACAACATCGAAAAATATTATATGTGGGAGACCATCAAAAATGATTGTGTTCGGGATGCTCACTCTTCCCGCACCATTAAATATATCGGGGTAAAAAATTTTATTGCATTATTTAAAATGTACGTATCGCCATCTATCGATGCATATAGTCACATTATACATTATTGTAATTACAACACGTCAATTATACTAATACAATGTAATTGAATTTTCCAAAATATAAAATTTGCTTCCGTAAGTAAACCGATCATGAAGAAATAAAAATTAAATATTACATTTATTTGATCCTTAAATTCTTCCTAAATATCATTCAAATTGGTTAAGTAATATTTACTATGAAGTGCATAAATTTATTATTTTATATTTACTATCTATTACGACCAAAATTCCAAAATAATTTGTGTTCTATTACTTTTGTTTTGTTCCCTAAATATTTTTTTGTGAAGGTTTTTATTATTCAGACAGATTTATTTTACAGTTTTTTTATATGCTTATACCATAAAGTACGTAACACATACAATTTTAAACGAAAACGAATAAAGTTTATGTATATAAAAAAATTTAAAAAAACAACGGCATCTGCCCGCATTGGGATCGCTTACTTAAGCACCTATCCTCCCGCATTGTTTTTAAATATTAATTAAAATGTGGAAGTGACGTATTTTTTTGGATAAGGGTAACAAATTGATTCATGTACGTTATAATAATTATGTATACATTATGTGAGAAACCTTATTATTTGATTTAACATGTACGACTAAATTCTATTACAGTGTAATAATTTAGCCATCGAATTCAATTTAGTGAAAAAGATTATGAAGATTAGATTATAAAGATGAAATTTGCCTTTTTAATTAAAACCTTTTTTGTATTCAGTGCCATGTAAATTTAATATTTTTGTATTACTTATATTTACATTATTAAGTACAAATTTATCATGCGGTGACATCTCCTTTCGTATTTCCTATAATTGAATAATTTATTATTTATTTATTTATAAAAGCCCGTATTGCGAAGACGTCTGACGACATTGATAAATCATTCTTCGTACAGTGTTGTGGAATCGAATTTTTTGACCTGAGGGCATTTTTTACGATTTTTTTATTTTTTGTAATTTAATTTATTATTACATTACAATTATTAATACTGTAAAATGTCAATAAGGATTTTTTCTTGAATTTGTATACCATTGTTCTCAAGTGGAATAATATTTCTAGATTCATCCACTCATTCTATGTGAGCCTCATTTTCTCCTTCTTTTGAGAAATTTCCAATTGTGTTTCATTTGTAACGTAGCTGCCCTATTAATGTGTTTAAATGTTGGGTATTAATATTTTTAACGGGAATACAAATAATGACAGTTATAATTCTTACATTTTTCTTAGTATGATGATATTTTAACTGGTTGATACTAGAATATAGCGTTTGTTGATATAAAAATAGCGCAAAAACTGAGACATAGCGCCATTTTGTCGAAATATTTTTTAATATTTCAATTTGACAATGATAAAAAACAACAAAACGGAGGTGATTTATAGCACAAACTTAATTAAATATAGTAACGTAAGTTAATAAATACCATTTGATATCACAAATATACGTTCTTAAATTAATATAATTTTTTCATACCATGGAACTATTCCACATATTTTTGACATTAACCACTATTTAAAATCAATTCCAATTTTTTTTTCTAAGAGAACGAATTGTTTGACATTCCTTTAAATAACCTATTACTATCGTCAATTACATATACCTGTCTTAAAAGTATTTAGTTTATTTATTTATTTAATACTTTCTGGAAGCAAGGCTGTTCCACTTTATATGTATAGAGTTATGAGAACTTACTGCGTAAATATGATACTTGATAGATACGCTAATGTAAACTGTATCTTTATTTACAGACGAATATTACCAAATTTCAGAGTTTTCTTCATTAATGTCTTAAATAATATACGCCTACAAAATTTTAAGTTACTTCTTTTTTGGGAGTGACACAGGTTTTCATATATCAGGAAGTGAACGGGTAAGTGTACACCTTACAAAATTGACGATTTTGATTCAAACATGTCAGACAGTGATACAGATAAACATTTTAAAATTTTAACACGTTAATCCGTGTGCAGATGTATATAATAAACGAAACCTTCCACATTATCCGGAGTTGAATTATGGAAGCACCAAAAAATCTATGTAGGCCTTTGGATAAAGGACGCAATGTTTGGTAACACAGTCCGAAACTTGGTGGTACGAAATAACACTAATAAGTTTCTTTATAGTACACTTGATGATTTTCATATTCCTTCTTTATCACAAAGTACGAATTGCGCTTTCGTCACAAAAAAAAAAATGACTTTCAGCCGAAATTTGATCGATGTTTGTTTCATTTCATTTCAGTCGTAAAACGTTGCATAAACGATGCATCACCGTGTTACAAGGAAATCAAAATTTATCGCATTTATTTTATGCTAAAACATAAATAAACATAAATTTGCACAAAGTAACCCAATTAAGTCGCATCTCATTTCATGTAAATACATTTTTCTGCTTATTATTTTTCACGAATATTTTAGACTAAATTTATATAAATTAAATAGTTTTAAATAATATATGTGTATAATTTTTTGTTTTATATATATATATATATATATATATATATATATATACATACATACATACACACATATATATATATATATATATATATATATATATATATATATGCCTACGAGCTATTTCTGAAAGCGAATCAATTGAAATATTTAAAGCATTTTTTTTCCAAATTTCTGTGAAATAGATATAAAATAACACAAGCCAATGATGCAAAGTAAACTGGTGTACATGAATTAATGCCATGATTTTTGTATTTTTCAGAAAGATGTATTTTGTAAACATATCTTAATAGAGTTTTTAATTTTATATAAAAGAGTTGTAACTTGGACGTAAGTGGATGAATCAATTAAGTGGTTACATTACTTATTGAATATATTTGGCGTTAATTTTGTAGAAATTCATTATTCACAATTAAATGAAACTACGTTATATAGTATTACTTCTACTTTCTTTAATTTCTTTAACCACGACCTAGGTTTCATTGTATTACAACATCTTCAGGTGGGATATTAGCAAAGATAGCATCTTTGCTAATATCCCACCTGAAGATGAAATACAAAGAAACCTAGGTCGTGGTTAAAGAAATTAAAGAAAGTAGAAATAATACTACATCACGTAGTTTCATTTAATTGTGGTTACATTACATTAATTAAAGTATAGATGTGATACAGAAAAAATAAAATCTTTAAAAACAATGTCTAAAATAATTTTACTAGATATGAAAAAAGACAGTGAATTAATTTAAGGGAAATAAGAATCATGTAAAATAATATTGGAATTACTAAATTAAATATTATACTGCCTTTTTTTGCAAAGAAGAACTTTCTTCTGACGTCCAGCAATTTCACACTCCAACCATCATGCGATTTTATAACGGGCAATCGGTGAACATATTTGGGATATACCACGTTATTACCCTACGTATATACATTTTTTTGTAGGTGTCTGCATTTTCAAATATGAATTCTGGTAGAAGATTGATTTAGCTTTCAAACAGTTGCACGGTATCGATGTGTCCGCCCTTATCAAATATCTCTTAACAAAATTATTCTTTTGCACCGCAGCTATTCCCCATCTCTAAAAGATAGGTTTATTATGCACACAAATACATATTACTACCCCTATTCCACCTATCCTCTAACATAAAAGTAGCTTTTGATTCAGTTGAAAACCAGACGCGCGACTCACATCCTGTAAGTTTGTTTCATATACCAAAATTCGTGCTATTGTGTGTATTTTTAAACAATGCTTTATAGTGATAACGTCATAGTGCAAATATTGCTTGAAAAAAATCATTAGTATAAATCAACGCTAAGTGAAAAAACATTGAAGGAATTCAATCTCTAGATGGAATGAGTAGGGCGAAAGAGAAAGATGTATTCTTTTCATTAAGAGTTGTTTCTATGTGCATCAACTTACTTCCCGTGAACTTTACCAAGTCATCTGTCGATCTACCGGCGACCATCTTGCATTGCATTTTTCCGTACGTGATAAACATTAAATATCCTTTCCCAGATGTCATTAATTCTACGCAACAGTCTAAAATCTAATGATCATCGTCAGTTAACTTAATTCTTAGATGGATTGGAAAAAGAAAGAAAAAACAGTCAAATGCGGCAAAGACTCACGTCTTGGTGTTTCCTACCATCATACATTAATATCTTAAAATGTAGAGTAGGTTTCTCATAGATATTAGAAACCTGAAACCACAAACTAAGTGTCAAACGTGATAATTCCGCATACAAGTTTTTGGAATTTAATTAATTTTGTTTTCCTTTACTCGTGCTATGAAATATTTTCTTCGGAAATATCCTATAAATTTGCTTTAAGTTATTCAGCTAGCCAGTATCAAAATACGGAAATGTCGATACCCGTTTTTGCACCAAGTTCGAAACTGAAGTTTTTCACATGCATTTAATGCATACTTAAAATCTAAAGCAAACACTGAAATTTTCAATTAAAGAAAGCTCACTTTTAATTATTACTTAGACTCTCAAGAGACCGTAATAACATCAGGACAGCAACCTCTTTTTAAATAATTGCAATCAGTCTAAGTCAGCCAATTATAAAAGCAGTTGGATTTTTGGCGGAACATTATCTATCATAAATTTTTTTATAATATACTATCCAAATTTTAAACAAAATTTTGTTTTGCATGTACACAGTTTTATCAAAAGATATATATATGAAAAAAATTACTAATAAGAACATTGATACTTAAGCTGGCTTTCAGGAACAACGAACTATTTTAAGATTATATTTACCCGTTCTTCTCTTCCACTGCAGGGGACTAAGCTATTTCTGGAACAATATTTCTTATTTACTATGAAATTTTCCTACCGGATAAATAAGGAAACTTGCACACCATAAAATATAGATAGACAGGGAAGTAGTAGCTCTTCATGAAAATTAAATTCATGTAATTACAAGAAAACGGAGAGAACAAATAAAACTTGAACATAATCTTTAAGTCTCCTCTGGTTCGTCGTAATTTTTTTATTATAGAAGCCCCGAGAATATAGAAACCCCGAGCTCCATAGCTCACTGGGCACCTGGAAGTTTTTACAAGGCCAAATCTATCTTCTATAAGTCATCAGTAGCAACATACATTGGTTGCCAATAATAATATGCGGAATACTCTCATTCCATTTGATAAACAGAATGGACGTCAACGAAAAATTAAATATAAACGGTGTTCATTCTGTTTTGTTTCCTGATAATACCTGAAACTGTTTTAAGATTTTTGTGACTAAACAGATTATTTCACTTTTGTATTGGAAAGTTCATAATCATATAATTGTATGAAGTAGTCAACAGAAAGACGAATAATAGGATTATTTTTAGAATGTTTCTATTTTAGCCTAACTTTAGCTTTTAGTAATTTTTCTAATATTGAAAAATAGTAGTGGTCGAAGTACCTCGAAATACAAGTTGAGGTGTACAATATTTTCTTTTAGATACATCCCTTATCATTCTCTCGCCGTCCTTCACAATCCATTAGCCGACATCAAAAACGAAACAGACACAAAGAGACACTCGTTTTCAGACTTGTTATCTCTATGTTGGCATCTTCAGCACACCGCTAAGTGTATGCTGCAGTTGAGACGTCTAATTTGACGAAATTAGAGCGCGATTTTGGAATAATGAGCTTTTAAGAATGTACAAAATGTGTCAAGGACAGCTTTTAACGCTTCGAAGCATTAAGGGATATTCATGAGAGCGGACTTAATACGGTTCCATTTTTCACATAAACGGTAAAATATAAACGAGAGAGTTGGCTAAAATGCATTAACCTAAAACAAAATTATTGGTGTTAAGGTCAATGTAAAACTGTGTCTCAGTTATGAATTTGGCGTATTTATGGCGTATTACTACGAAATATCGCAGAACAGTAAAAGCAAATATTACTCTTAGATGTACTGGACGAATAATTGAAATAACTTGTTTTATTAATTTCACTTATTCTTTTATTTAGAAAATTAATGTAAAAAACAAGAAAACAAAATTTGATATCGAATTGTGACGTATCACGAATTTATAAAAATTTCAGCTACTATTTCCGCAGTCTGTCCTGCGATATTCGTGTGCGTCATCGTCTGTTATGATATTCTATTGCCGAAAAACTATTTAGAAGATGCTATTTTCAGTAATAGAGAACAAAAGTGAATAACGCGAAAATTGATTTTTTATGCTTTGATACGTTATCTTTAAGGTAGAAAATATTTTGGTAACAAGAACCTTTTTAAAAACCAAATAAAAACCAAGAACTATGCCGTACTATGCAGCCTTTTATGTTTAAATACTATTTCAATAATTTCATTATTTAGGGATAAGTTCTACGGTTGTATAAAAGCATTCACCCGCACACCGTTTATACGAGCCATTGACTGTTCTATAAAAATATTTTGTGGTCGGTGTCACATCTTATCGTAATAAAATCAACTCTTATTGAAAAGAATACATTTTCCTCTTTCGAGCTACTCGCTCCATCTAGAGATTGAATTACTCAATGTTGTTTTCATCTGATGCATGAGCTGAAGCTTCTGAACCTGGGCCACTTAGAGTTGATTCATACTCTGGACTTTCTTCAAGGAGTGTTTGCACTATGACGTTATCATTATAAAACATTGTTTAAAAAAACACACACACACAATAACACGAATTTTGTTATATGAGACAACAAAAAAACTTATTAACTTTTCTCACTGCAGTTCCTTGCTCATACGAAGCCTATTTTGTGATTTTCTTCTACACATCATCTTCACTAAAGGATCGAGGAAAAAAGTAGGTTTAGAAATTATTTGGACCTGTAGATTGTGCGCAAGTAAAATAATTTTCAAGGAATTAAGTAGATTATCCCAATAACGAATTATAATCATGCTCAGTTTTATAATGTAAAACCACATAATAACAAAAAATATTTAATTGATTTCATGTTCTCGTTCTAAAGAATTGTCCAAGATAACAAGAATTTAGAGATAATATTTTATTTGTATACTGGAGGATCATGACAGTATTACTGACTTTAGAATATAATTCAAAGCAATGGGCTGAAGATTTTTGGAACCTATATCGGTGACATAAAGAATTGAAAGGAATACAATTTAACTTAGGTTTTGCCTATCTTGAATTTTACTCATATTTTTATGAATAATAAAAAATTATAGATATTTTAAGTTCAATTATTAAGATTTATATATATATTGCTTATCACGTGCATTAATTTAAAATTTTACCATTTAAAAGTAAAGCATTTTTCGAAGAACTAAAATAATTCTGCTCAAACTTTTTAAAAAGACATCCATTTTTCTTTAGAAATTTTCCGGAAATTAAATACAACATTTTGTTCTCCATTTACTGTTCAGGGTATAAATTTTAACTGTACAATTATTCACTTAATTTTTAGGGTTATGTAACTAAAGTACCAACCCATGTCCGCCCTACAGTTTCACCATGTCTGTCTGTCAGTTCATCCGAATGTCAAAGCCGTTTTGCTCACCGACAATTGTTGCTCTAACGATAAAATTTGGCGTGCTTATACATATTTATACTGCCTATAAAACATTAAATAAAATATTTCAAGAAAATTGTTAAGAGTACGTCTCCTACATCTACAGTGGAGTAAATATCTTTTATCCGCATTTTATAGGATGTTATTCAATGGGCCTTCAAAAATATGGACGTACGTACTTTTAACATTAAGAGGACAGTATACCAGAGGTGAACAGCGTAATGTATACGCTATTCACTTATGGTAAATTACTGTTATTATTTTGTATCTATGTAATTACCTATGTACGTACGAAACCCTCCTAATGCGAGTTCTCTTCGTACTTATGTAAACAGATGTATTTATTATAATTATTTACATTCATCAGAAAAAAACGAGTAGTTCTTTACTAGAGCCAAAACATCTCTTAAATTAGGTACATCCAAATTGTGAATTACGGCCTCGTTGATCAAATAATATAAACAAAATGAAAACAAATATAAAATATAAATTTTACAATTTATGACATTAATATTTTGCATTGTTCACTCAAACAATTTACTGCCTGTAATTATAAAAGTGTGATATACGTGAAAATTATTGGCTCTCAAAAATATTTTACTTGAAACTCACTTCTAAAGGATATATCATAGACTACATTTAAGTACATCTTTATTTAATATGAGCTCAGCGATCATTGAAGATCTATGTGAATGAATGTTAAACCATTCATTGACTTAACTAAATTATTTTTACGAAACGTTATGTATAAAGGTAATATTAGCAAAGAATCTTTGCTAATATCCCGCCTGAAGATGTTATAATACAACGAAACCTAGGTCGTGGTAAAGAAATTAAAGAAAGTAGAAATAATACTACATCACATAGTTTCATTTAATTATGAATAACGAATTTCTACAAAATTAACGCCAAATATATTCAATGTTTTACCCGCAATTAGAAAAAGATCAAAAACATATTTTGTGTATTTTTTGGTTAATTCTTTATATTTAATCTACACATTTTTAAATTATTGTATGTTATGAGTAATTTCTTTCGGACTAAATAAATTAATTATCTCCAATACTGGTTCCCAAAATTGTCAGTCCATGGCTTTGAACGAGCTTTAAATGATACTGTCCTGATTTTTTAGCATGTAAATCAATTCTATAACAAGTCAACAATGCACATCAAAATGTTCATTTAAACATATACAAAAATAAAAGACAATTTTTCGAAAAAAAAAATTAATTAGTGGTTAAAAGTGATGTGAACTTCCGGAAAACAATTTGTCGATTTTGTTCTAGAGATATTAAGCAGCGGGTAGCTCTACCTTCATATTAAAAGGTATCATAAGCAAATCATAAAAGTTATCACAGATTATATGGATATAAGCTAAACCTTCATGAGTAAACACTCAAGATTTACGTAATGCAGATGGAATTATATAACAAACAAAGCAGATGGAATTAATATTTGACACTACCACGATGGTTATTCAATTTAATCAGATTTATAATGTCTTAACATTCATTATAAATCTGAATGACTTTGATCGTAGTGTATACGATATATTAAACGTACATTACATTATTTTCAATATTGCTTAAAGAAATTTTAATCCTAACAAAATTTCCCATAAATTATGTAATTAAGTCTGAATATAAATTAACATTAAATGACCTTTCTTTCTCTATAAATTGTAAATAAAACAATCGTTACTTTATTCAAACAGAAGACATAATATATGTTGGAATAGAATTTACGACAGCGATTTAAAATAAATGTATAAATACAAGAATTCACATACAATTTGGAAGTACAGGGTGGGAATCGTAATGTAATTTCATAGATATAAGAAAGGTCTTGCGTCTCTTATTTCAGAAATCCTATTTTGTTAGTATTATTGATCATACCTGTTTTAATTCTTATCATATTTATTTAAATTATGTTCTTTCATAAGCTGCATTCAATATTCGATTCATCTCCCAGAGAATCCATTTTCCAACGTTTGTTTGCATTGCTATCAAATCCTTTAGTTCGAGCATTTATGATATAAATTGGTAATTGTATCGAAAAAAAGTGTTCCTATAAAAAATTAAAAGGATAATTGATTTCTTTTTTCAAATAAATTATGTAGTTTTTAATGCATTTAATTTTTATATTTCACTTCACGATCATTTCTATAATGTTTAGTCTCCGCATTCTGATGGCGGAGATAATTTTTATACATAATGATTAGTATCTGACGTTGCAGTCCATGATAATCTTTGACGTTAAAGAAACCAGGACTTATTAAGAGAGTACTAACCGCAGGGATCGATCACGGCTAGATCGCGAGTCTAACAGACTAACCGTATTCTATTAATTATATCACGCTTTTTAATTTCCAATATACCTAGCATATATACTTAAAATTGACTCTTACTACTCTTAGATGATAGTAATAAAGAAATAAGGAGGCGTCTTCATAGCACAGTTAAGCATGTGTCTTAAGAAAATTTTGGTAATAAAAGCAAAATAAAACCACGTTACTGAAATGGATTCTTGCTATTTTTGTCCGGATAAATTATATATAAAACGAAAGAGACTTCTTAAAACTTGTTGCGGGGCACCTTCTTCTCCAATACACTTACACCTACATTACATAACTGATACATTACGTACTGTTGTTTGTTGGAAGTGTATAATGGTTAGCGCTTATTGTTGCTGTCACTGAAGCTGATGCAGGTTCGTGATTTCCCTGTATCTTTATTTTATTTCGTTATGTTTACATGAGAAAATATTTACTTTGGTGTTGTTGGATATTTTATCTGGGAAACTTTTCTTAACTGAATTTGGGGGTAAACTGCAGATATAACAATTATTTGCGTATATATATATACATATATCAACTAAAATGACTCAAACTCCTTCTCTTTTTAGGAAATCATTTCAGAGTTAAGCTTTGTAATTCTGTCAATCAAAAAGAAAATCCCAGTGCTACTTGAGGTACACAGTCATAAATATTTAGACATTTCTTGATTGGTGCGAACTAGTGATAAAATTAAACTGAAGTGTTAAACTCAAATGCCACTATCATATTTGCATACATACGTTAAGAGCATGCGTATTACTCTCATACTATTTCCACAATTCCTAGCATCTCGATGATAGATTTTCGTGCAATAATGGCTCCATGTGATATTTGTGAAAGAATATTACAGAAATATGTTGGCTGAAATTTTATAAATATTACGTTTTAAGTATTTTCAGTGAAAATCAACTTGGGAAATTTTATAGCATTTTTTTTAATGTTTTATGTTCAATTAAAATTATTTTATAAATTCTTCAATGTTTATAGATTATATTTATCGGGCGAATAGTTATATCTTCAATTTCTTAAAGTGATATTCTATCAAATATCTAAACATGAAAATAATGTTCTATCAAATATATAAACAAGTACACTTCATTTCATAATACTAACCGGACAAACGCAATTTTTTTTTCAATAAGAACTAAAATAAAACTGAAGGCGATATGTATTTATGTTTTTATTTGTTTAACTTAACTTTTAAATTGGAATTAGATAAGATTTTAAAATGAAATTAAGTAAAGTGGAAATAAAATATATTATTGTAAAGTTCATTTAACATTACTCTCCATCAGGTTAAATTTTAACTCCTTGCGTACATAAGCGTTCATCTTGATGTTTAAAACCTATCTTGAGTTAGAGGAGTCTTAAAAGCTGACCTAAATATTTCACGTAAATAATCACATGGTATGTGTACAGTTTTTAGAAATTGCCCTCACACTGCCGCGCGCTTAGATTTAGATACAATTTCCTTGGCGTGGAATATATTCACGCTCTACAACGTATTCCCTTTAAGTATACCGCAAGATAATCTCATTTCTATTTTAAATCTAGAACTTTTAGAGAATCGTGATGTCTTTCTCTCTCCTCAGCAGAAAAAGTCAGCTAACGCTTCAAAGAAATGATATCAGATAATATGCTGCCTAACATTATTTGAATTGGATTTTATTTGTTCCAGGTACCTATTTTAGTATAACTCTAATCCTACAAAAATATTCCCAGCAAGGGAGGAAGTAATTATATTGCCACCGGTGTAGTTCTCAAAGTTATCATAGAATACCATTGGAAGAATGCTTCAGGATGATCAATTTATAATTTATAAAATAGATAGTAAAACAAATATAATTAGGAGTGGGCATACCAAATTCTGGAAATTATTTTTGGTTTAAGGAAGTTTTACCAAATTTAAATATATAAAGACACTTATCTAATAAATTTCAAATAAATATAGTCATCTAATCACTGTAGGAAGAAATCTTTATTTTCTTTTTGAAAAAAATCAAAATAAGTTAAAAAAACCAAATGAAAAACAAGAAGAATTTTAATTATTTTCTTTTAAGTTGTCATTCAGGTAAAACTCCAACATACATGTCCCCGTTTAAACAACTCTCACAATCTGAAAAGGCTAATTAGTCAAATGTCCGTCTTAAAGAAGACTGCATGCTTTTATTTGGAAATGAGTTGAAATTTAAAATAATTACTTCATTCTGAGTTGGGGTCGACATTAAACTAGAAAGCAAATCTCTATCTTGTTACCCACAGTTAAATAGTTAAATAGTTAATGCTTTAATTCCATTAGTTTGCATAAAGTCATCTACATTAATAGTTTATAACGAATATCAAGGGTATTATATAAGACATATTCACAACTTACCATAAGGCGATCTTGAATAACCTCAATTTGTGATGTTACGTTAAGCCGTTAATTCACGAGTTTATGTTCAATTTACCGCCAATATAATTTAGTGAATACTAATTGGATGGCGTATGTTTGGTTGATTAGGCGGGAGGACTTCGTGGGAGGATTCGCAATTTGTCTAGCGGTACACGGTGTATTTGTATATACCTTCATAATTTACTAAATACACTTCAATTTCACATCAGAGGTGAGGAGCCGAACATTTAAAAAACAGTAAATAGGTTTCATTTAGAAATACGTGTTACTACAGTAAAAACACATAGTCGATCCACAAATACTCCTTACTAGAATCATCGGCAAACAAAACGCTTATCTACTAAAGTGAAAAAGAGATAAAGGTAGAAACATTTTTAAGCTATACATTAATTCAGAAATATAGTCGCTTAACAATGGTTATTGCTCGCACTAATAGCGTGCGAAATAAAATTATACATATATAAGTGTACATATATATATATATATATATATATATATATATATTTATGCAATCAATGCTCTCAGTGCGATGCACAGTATACGTTGCTGCTAGTTTCAACGAGTAAATATCTATTTGACGAAATAATGCTTTTAGTTTTCACAAATAGATAACGTTATAGAATAGACAGCAAATCAATCAAAGTAAATTTTATGATTTTTTTCACTTTTAATACGAGTAATTTGTCATTAATAGCTTAATTTAATAAGAAATTCGGAGTTATTATGTGTGCGTATGTTAGTTTATTTTAACATGAATGTAACAAGTGTGAGAGTTTCATAAAACAAATGGGAAATACATATAATTGATTAAAGTTCATTATTTGCATAAAAACACATTTCACATTACAAAAACGGAATTACGTTTGTTATATAGCGAGCGATATTTTATATTTATTTAAAATATAAATATTACCAAAATACATATACGAAAGGTTGATACTGATATAAATAGATGAATACATTATGTTAAAGAGAGAAGTGAGAATGAACATTAAATAGATATTGTCGAAAGCTTATATATATGTACATATATATATATATATATATATATATATATATATATATATATATACATATATATATATATATATATATATATATATATATACATATATATATATATATATATATATATATATATATATATATATATATATATATATGTGTGTGTGTGTGTGTGTGTGTGTCTTTGTGTGTGTGCGTGTGTGTATGTTTACAAATACATACATATATAAATTTAAATTGATTAAATCATTGCAGGCCGGTAGAATTATGTGGCAATAATATTTAAAAAGATAATTAATTACATCACTTCATTTTGAAATTTCTTCCTGTAAAATTTCTAGCTTCATCTACACAGGTAATAATTAAATAGATGAAGGTGCGGGAAATGCCTACGTGCGTGCGTGTGCCTATGTGTTCATATGGATGTATGTGTATGAGTGTCTATACAGGAGAGCGTCCGCACGAGTGAGTGTGTGTGTAGGCATATGTATGTACCTTGGTGCATGCGTTCGTGCGTCAGAGGGTGACTACGTGCAAGCTCGGACTTATACGCGCTAGCGTATCTGGAGATGTACATGTAAAAATAGCCCATGGACTTTCTTATATCGAGTGCCTACTTGTGTGCGTGCAAGCGTACATGAATCATTTCGGGAATAAAAAAAGGCTTCAATTTGCTGCTTCAAGGTCATTTCACAAATTAATATACTGTAACTTGATCGCACTTCAAGTTATTGTCTCCTAAATTTAGAGAAAAGCTTGCGAGAGCTCTTGTGAAAAATTCTTAGAACTGAGTAATCCCAAAGCAAATGTTACTCAATCATTCCAAGCGTATTTAATAGGGTTTATGTCTAGTCTCTACGTTGGATGCCTTGACACTACTATGCGGTTTGCATGTAAAACTTGATATGTAAAGGCAACTGTGTAAGTTCTAGCGTTACTTCACACTGAAGTAAATTGGTTTCGTGTGCGATTTTGAAGGCCATGAACATGAAACTCCGGTACTTCGGTAATATGTGTTCTTATAGTCAGAGATGTGACACTATCAAAATTGTGCGAAAATGACACACGACTCTACTCCAAAGCGTGATCAAAGCTTTTGTAAATGCTGGCCTGGTAAAATTGTTCTGGTCTGGAAATAATAAATTTTTCGAACTTCTTATAATAGATGCAGAGCGACATGTTTAAACTCCTATACGCTATAAATATATATATATATATATATATATATATATATATATATATATATATATATATATATATATTATAAATATATATAAATGTGATTTTAAAGTTATTTGGTAGTTCACGTTTAATAATTTATTTTATGTTTAATTTGAAATAGTGTGTGTTTTTTCTGTTTCATTATTTATGTTCTTATATTTATTGCAAATAGTCGCTTCGGAAATCGCTTCAGAAAAACCTGTAGGTTCGGCATAATGTTTTTATTACAAGTAAATCAAGAAAGAAATCGTACGTGTAACACAAAATGCAATCTTTTAACCGTTTAGTTACGTGTTAGAGGAAAGAACATTTTTATATTCGTTCAGCTTCAAGAAAAAATTACAATAAATTTATTAAGTTTGAGTGAAACTCATATTACAGGATTCATACACTCGTATAAAACCAAAATTAAACTATATACTTTATATATTATTTCCATTAAACTAAAGATAGAGTAATTTTTTCAAAGATATTTTGGATTAGTCACCCATAACTGTTAGAAATATATAATTTTCTACCTGTCAACCCCGGACACTCTACTGTCAATGGCCAGTTAAAAATACAGCTATAATAGTTTTTTATGTTTTTCTATTTATATCCCTTTAGTGTTTTGTTGTCAAAATACAAATTAGAAAAAATATTAGCCCCGAATTATAGTTGTCTGCACAATGGAGTTTTTGAGAAAGGCAACACCTTCGGTCTAAATATCTATCAAGTACGAGTGGATCTCGAAGTACGAGAGTTCTTTACTTATAAAGATTCTGAAATCCACGTTATTTCCATTAAAATATTTACAAATATTAATTTTTCAAAACGCAAATGCATTTTCTATGTTTCATGTTTTATCTATATATAATAGTACAATACCATATCTTTGACAGGCGTAAAAGCCTGATGCATATTTCAATAATAAAAACATTTAGAATAATTGCTATAATTTTCCTACAACCTTCGAGTCTTATTCCCTAGCTTGAAGAAACTTATTTTTTCATAATTTTAAGTTGAATATATTTAGCAATAAGGGAGGGAGATGTATTTTTTGTACATTTTTCAGTATATTTACTAAGAAATACTTCCTAAAATGATAAAAAAATTTTGAGATTCGTTCAAATGATACTTCATACCCTATGAGAAATTGAAAAAAAATTGCCTTTATGTAATTTGCCCCAGTAACATTTCTTTACAAAAATTGTTGAGCATTTGGTATTGGGATTAATGCGATTAAAATATTATAATGCCTTGCCTAATTTAAATTTCAAGTTTATACATCAAGTGTTTACTTTGAAAGTAAGCTGTGACAGACAAACAGACAGGTGAATGATCTTATAAGATTTCCGTTTTTCCTTTTGAAATTCAAAACAGCAAAAAGAGCATTTTATTCTTCTCAGAATCCCGCCTTTCATTATCACACTTGTGCATTATTCATCTCACTTTGCAGTATAGAAATATAATTTTAACACACTTTACATATCAGTTTTGTGTCAAAGTATTACGTACTAATAGGAATTACAAATTCCTGTTTAATCCCATTGACAAGTCCGAAGCTTCTGGAGGATAGATCGACAAACAGAAAGACCGTACCATCACAACAGTATTATACCTTTGTGTACGGAACCCTAAAAAGAGATAGAATTTTACCTATTATCTCTACGGTTCTGCGCGATAAATTAAGCCATATAGACACTCTTCTCCATATCGTAAGTAAAGATATTATATACCTATATATCTCTAAATAACCGCTATATCATTTTGTCGTGAAGTTTAAAATATTTCTGTGAATTTTAAAATATTTTTTGATTACTATGTTAAAGTAGAGTCCGAAATCCTTTAAGCTATTTCTTTAGTAGGTTATAAAATATATTATACTATTAAGAAGTGTGAAATTATTAGTCTAATTAATTTCCAACTTTTAAATTGTTGATCTTCTAAGCTGAACTTTAATTATCCTGAACTATATATATATATATATATATATATATATATATATATATATATATATATATATATATATATATATATATAATAGTAATTACACCTCTAAGTTCCCGTTTGTCCATTTACCGAAAAAATGAATACTTGGAAAACTCAAACGACACACAATAATGAATATTTTTTTAATTAGACTTCATGTCAATTTATTCAAGACGTCTAAACCTATTAACAATCTTTGGTCAGCATCGGCTATTCTATTTATATAAATTTATCAAATACTCCTCATACATATTTACCCACATAGAACTTATCTGAGCACATACAACTTCGATACATCATATATTAAAGTCGAAGAATGGAGTTTATTTTTTATAACATTGAGGTATGTAATATGAATTCTTCGTGAAATATAAGCTGAGAATTTTTAATAACGAAGGAACGGAGGAGGTATATGCGTTTAGGATGAGAGTTTGTGTGTGCAATCAAATGTTTCCATTTATCTCCAAAACGGTTTGACCAATTTAGATACGCTTTTCTGTGAAATGTGTGTCATGATTAGTAAGTAGTTGTTACCATGATTACTCACCAGAGGGCGTTGCAATAAACATTTTGTTGCAAATGAATGTTCCCATTTATCACCAAAATGGTTTGAGTGATTTAGGCACGATCTTCTGCAAAATATTTTAGACTAATCGGCAATGGTTCTTAAATAGATGTTATGGCGTTAGCTCATCAAAGGACGCTACAGAATTTTGTTATAAAGAAATGTTTCCATTTACATCCAAAAATTTTTTGAAAGAAGCCACGACAAATGTGGTGGTTACAATTGAAAAACGGTTAAATAATTTTATGAAAACCTCCCTAAGTAAAAACCTAATAATATAATCACAAACCCAAGAAAATTAATCGGAGTTGCCATGCCTGGAATTCTGCAATTTTATCAGTTCGTGTCTAATTGAAGTTCTCTTAGGTGCACAAAAATAAATTTTGTATTCTGCTACAATATAATTGATATTGGGAACGGAAATGGCAATGGCAGCCCCGATGAATTTTCTTGGGTTTGTAATTTACATTATATTAATAGGTGTAGTAATTATATTAATAGGTGTTGTAATTATATTAATAGGTTTGTAGCCGACGGGTAACTGGTCTTAGGACCGCGGTCTGGACCTTACCGAGAGCACGAGCCTTCTATCGCTCTCAGGTTGCGCAGGCTGTAGCGTACCGGATTGTCTTGCGTTAACACCCCTCGCGTAACGGTAAGACAGAGCGTGCCCGCTCGGAGATCACTCACACGGACAACCAGAGTGTTTTACGGCTCGCAGCTTCGGCGAAAATGAAAATCGAAATTTCCGTTTCCGAGACAGCGTCTCGGCGTACGTTCTACCACTCAGTTTTTAATTTCCGGAGAGAGTTGATCCAGCGATTTCACCAGAGCGTAGACGACTTCCAGTTCGGTTCTACTTGGCTGCTTAAGATACACTGAACGTTCTGGTTGCCTCGTTCCGGCTGCCCTGTTCCAGCTCCTTGCTTTCGACGATCGTGGCTGCCTAGTTCCTGAAGCTTACTTCCGACGATTGTGGCTGCCAAGTTCCTGAAGATTGCTGTTTCTTGTTGTGGCTTCTTCTTCTGGTTGTTCCGATGTCTACTGAAGACTCCCTGATGACACCTGATCGGATGCACTGGATACGGGCTTCTTTTATTTGTTCTATCCCGACGCGATGTGGCTTCCGGTTTCCTCCTCTCTGCACCCTAGTTTATTTTGACTCACTTTCTCTTTATCCCCCTCTCTTTCTAATCAGGCTCCTAGATAGGTTTGTACGCCGCATGTGTTGCGTTTAATTTTTTTTAAAGGTACATAATATGAATCTTAAAATATAAAACGTTAAGATAGAAACAAAAATATAAAACATAAAGATAATCACAATATAAAATAGCAATTAGCGTAAATCAGTTTTGTGTCAATCGTGCTCTCTGTATCGTCCGGCTTCGAGCAACGGACCTCGGTCTCTCACAGTGTTGTCCAGCTTTCAGCAACGGACCTTGGTTCGATTGTGCTCTCTGTGTCGTCCGTTTTCGAGCAACGGCCCTCGGTCGGATTCGAAGCGACGTGCCATCACGGTTGTGTCGTGTTGCCAACAAAATTCTTAATTTCTTTTAGGCGCAAGATTTCAAAAAAACGTTTTTCATTTACAACGACTACATTCGTCGTGGGTTTTTTCAACATTTCTTAATTTTGCTTCTTATTAATTCGACATTCTCGGATCAGGGTCCAATTCTTTCATTGTCATTTTTTCGTCGTATTTCAAATACGTCCGTACGTCGTATTTTCAAATTTAATTATTTATATCTATGGCATCGGAAGCAATTGGATAGAAAACGTATAGAATACGATGTCATAATAGATATCATAAACATAATGGTCAAGGAGAAAATATGTAAAAATTACATTTAATGTCAATAAGTTCATGAAACAGTTTTCCTATGTTAACTTACATGTCATCTCCATTCAAACATCATTTGCAAAAAAAAAATTATCCGTATAAAATTAGTAGCTTTTGCCGACAGCTTTTGTCGCTTGAAAAGTGTGATATTGAATTTTAATGATACATTAATTCTTCCCCCCCGCGACTCAGTATCACTACTGTCTTTGCATTGATAGCCCTTTATATTTGTCTGCACATACTGGGAACTTTTATAATAAACGATTTACACGATAACTGAAACTTCATGAAAATTAATTCTACATTCAATTTAAGTTATAAGGGAAAAGATAGAAAGACTGAAATTTACATAGAAGAGTCTGAAATTTTAAGTCATATATTGTCCTCTGATGATGTACTAATAGTGATATTGAATTAAAACGTCAACGTGAAGTACCATCACGCCATAAATATTAATTACGAACAGACTTATTACAGTTTTACTAACTATATCTTTTCCCCTATTTATCTCCCTCAATGATAATCAATCTTTGTAAGATGTTCCGGTGTCACAGTTATAAGAGAAGATGGAAGGTAGATGAAATAATGGATCAATAAATAGATGGATGAAATGGTTTTATATTTTGAAGAAAACAATTTTTATTTGATGTACACACAGTTTTATAGGTGCAACGAACATCTTTCTATACTTTATTTATAATTTCTTCATTTAGAACAATTTTGTCGTTCTATATGAATAGATTCTTCCAAAACTGCCAAATATCCTCGCGTTCAAAAATCTTTTTCCGTACATATTTGGTAACAAGAATATTCGACCTTCCCTATTTTTGTTTTAAATTTATTTTATCCTCATTTCTCACTTAAAAGAATTCTTATCTAGTAAGTACTCTATGAAATGTAGTATTTCAGTTTATTTCGTCATTTGTAATACAAGCTTTAGTGCCTTATATTAATCACTGATATTCAATTTTATTGGTTGTCATCACTTTATCACTTGAAGACTTAAGTCTTCAATCGTTATTTAACAATATTAATTTATATCTTAGTATATGTTTATAATAAACAGAACAAAATAAAAATAAATACGATATGACACGACATAAAATCTTTCATAATGACAGCTAAATCAATCATACAAATTGTAAAATGCATATATTTTGTGAAAAAATAACTGTATTCACTTTTCTTTAAACATTACGCTATAATGATTACAATCGGACAGCCGCCGGCAAAGAGCGGCCGACGAAGGTGAAATGACCCAACGCCATTAAAAGTTTATCTATGTGTAAAACTTGGTCCCTGTGTGTTAGGTAAAAGGTGAACCAAGAGGGATAAAACGTGAAAATGAGCGTTAAGGAAAACTTTCAAAACATGATGAGTTTAATTATTAAGTTGTCAGAATTTTAAGTTTTCAAAGGTGTTTGACATGGCTTGTTTTTATAACTTCCTTGTATTTCAGCTCGAGGTTTTCTCATCCTTGTCCCTGGTAAAATTGTTGTACGTTGAATACGTTTAACGTCGTAAAATAACTTCAAGAAAATGTTAATATTTTTGATCACATAATATTAAACACTTTTATGGTTCAAGATGGTACTTGTACCACACTTTACTTTTGAAATTAATTAATTTTTGTCAAGCTGTAGAAGACAAACTTAATAAATTGACTAACGTGTTTAATGATGGCTTTTAATTCTATTTAACAAATTGTGGTGAAGTAAAATGAGCTGGCTATATGGTAAATCGTTACAAGTAGGCGATCAAATATTTAAGAAAATTAGATTTTTTTGATCGCATACCAGCCTGCTCTTTCAAACTGAAAACTTGAAAGGAAGATACAGAAGACTGAGAAGAGATACTGCTTTTTTAAGATTCCGTAAAATAATAACTAATCATTCCATAGCTTTATCTACTCAGACGGGACGAGAGAAGCTAGACTGTATTTATTATTACTTTAAATCTGTAACTGTTTGCACGGTATTGCATCTATTACATTTCCATCACCCGATCGGAATTTTCTTCTTATTTTGCAACTAAATCCAAATAGGTAGCAAAGCTCTGTTCCCTAAGGTGTGAAGAGTAAAATATTTGACTAGCTATCTTTTTATTGGTAAATTAAAATAGAGGTAAAATTAAAAAGAGGCGCAGTTGTATTTGCATCGCGCGTGGTCGCGTTCGCCTGTTTTAGATGTTGCTTCGGCAAATTTAAACTGGTGCATTTAAGTAAATTATAAAATCAATTGCTTATATTAACAAGATGTATTAATTTGCGATACCATTGTTGAAACGACACGCTATTAATTCATTAAATGCTTAATTTATTTTTTGGCCTCTAACTGACCTAATTTTTTAACATTTTTGTAAATTTTGGAAAAAAACATTATGAACCTTGATGTAAAGAGATGACAAAATGATGGGCACAAATCCAAATATGGATCTAAGAAGTTTCTTTGGTTTTTAAAATGGAGTAATATTTTAAAGTGTCGACCATTGAATGAATTTGAAGAGCAAACTAATTCCACAAGCATAAGAACATCAGCAAAAAACTGAAACTTTCTACGTATGGATCGACTATTTCAATGAGAAATCTGAAAATTTCAAATTCTAGATATGTGCACAGGTTTTATTGTATGTGTATATAATTATGGACCGACGTAGACAAAATTTTATATTTTCGTCTAGGCCAAAATCCACGGCTCTTCAAACCAAATCCAGCAACGTCCAGAAAATACGTGCTCGTCTATAAGACTTTATCGCTGTCATTTACTACAAATTAATTCAATTTTTATCAGATTAATTGGAACCAACCGTTAATACATTGGTTGCGATATTTAAAATCAAAAGGAGAAAATTTACTGCACGACAGAGAGTAAAACATTATTGCGGTTAGAAAAATATGTTTACCAAAACCCCATTTAAAACTATTATTGTTATAAGGGAACCTTAAAAGGAAATTACAGAACGAGAAATTATTTAATGCTATTTGAAAATTGGGTCTTTAATAAAGAGTAGACTGTGCAGGGTTACGGAGCATGATCCTAGATGATGAGCAGCAAATAACTGAATATGCTTCTAAATATTATTTGAAAATTTGGATTCTTTAACATTTTTTGTAGATAAACGTACATATCATCAACCAAGGTATACTATAAATTGAAATATATGGTCTATTTGCTGTGACGAAAAATGTAAGTATTCATAATTTTTTAATATTTTGTAATTTTTGATCTTCGGACAAATCTTATTAGCAAAGTCAGATCTTTATATTTAATTGATGATTATCACATATGTGTTTAAAGAAAAAACGTTATATGAGTTACATTATATATAAATAAAAAATATTGTTGCCTGTGGTGTATATATGTAAATATAAAATATTGTTGCATGTTTATCCTTTTGACCCATTTTTTTATACAACCATTTTTATCGAAAGTCTTTTGGCGTATAATCTATGCCCAACTTTTTTGATATATTCCAAATTATATCATATCTTCAAATTTTTAAATCTAATTCAATCTGGTTTCAAAACTGGCCCACTAAATAAACAGCGTTCGTGAAAATCACAAATGATTTACGTTTAGCCATGAAAAACGTTCGACAAACCTATTTCCCTTCTCTGTCATTAGTCATCATCATCATATTTGGCACGACAGCCCAGGGTGGGCCAAGGGTTCTAGTCAAAGGCCAGGTTTCTGAACCATGTGCTAGAACTGGCCTAATAAGAGTTTTATATATTAATAATTTTGTTTTTCTTGTAAGAAAAGAAGATTTAAGGATGGAGCTTAGTCCAAAAAATACTGTATTGGCCGATGATATGCGATTCTGAATTTCAGAGATAGTGTCATTCTTATTGTTAACACAAGATCCAAGGTAAGTAAAGCAGTCAACCGTTTCAAATGTATGCAAGCCAATCTCCAAACGATTATGTGCATTATTTGGTGGATATTGTTGTATAGCCATGTACTTAGTCTTGGAGTCATTTATTGCCAGACCCATTTGATTTGCAGCTATCTCCAAAGACAGAAAGGCCTCTCTCAAGGCTGGTAGGTTTCTAGCAATTATGTCAATATCATCAGCATACGCTAGGATCTGAACTGATTTGTAAAAGAAAATTTGAAAACACTAGGGGAGTGTTAATATCTGAATCCCGAATAGTTTTTTCTAGTGCAATATTAAAAAGCAGACACAAGAGTGAGTCGCCTTGTCGAACACCATTATTGACACTGAGATCTTCAGAGAGAGCACCATTGAATTTTATTTTACATTTTGTCGTCTCCATTACATTACAAGCCTAATTAAATTGCTCAGAATTTTGAATTCATACATTGCATCTTTTAAATGCTTTCTACTAACACTGTCAAATGCTGATTTAAAGTCTACAAACAAGTGATGAGTATCAATATCATACTCAATTGATTTTTCAATAATTTGAAGTAAACAAAAAATTTATCAACAGTAGATTTTCCACTCCTAAATCCGCATTGATGGATATATTGCTAATGACATTGATAACTGTCATTAATAATATATCTTTTTATGTTGTTAATATCCGTTATCAAAATAAAAAAATGCCAGTTTCTGTGGAAATTCCAAAGTGATTTATTAAATATTATTAAAGTAAATTATAAATGTCCCAGTTTTAATAAAATGGTTTGCTATCCTTTGATGTCTTACAAGAGAATCCCTTTTATAATTTGTTGCTAACTCGCAGATTTCGAAAGATTCACGATATTTCCATGCCCATGAAAGACATGTTAATTGTACACAGTGGTTTCACTCAAACAAAACAAATTTTATATCTTTTGAAAATAAAATTCTTTGAAAATATTAAATAAATATTGCGCGCGAATTCACTTACATAACGGTATTATATTAATTACGAGCATTAAATCTATTTCAATAAAATATATTATCTCTTTATCTCGCGCATTATCTCTTGATAATGCGCGTAACACAGATTACCGACATCTGTACGTGGCGATCCGACGGCTGGAAACTGCCGTCTTTTTTCACACAAGAGACCGATCGTCTATCTACTTAATATATACATCGAGAGGCACGCGCCATGGACTAAATATTTTCCGAGTTCATCTGTGCTTGCTCAGTCGTACATCCTATTTGTTTCCCATTAGTGCGTTTTAGTATTTTGCTTTGTATTGTCGAGTGTTGATAAGAGTCGCTCCTATTTTTTATAACATCATATTTTGTTGGACGTGAGCACTAGAGTATAAAATAACTTATGTTCTATTTTCTCCAATTAAGTAACGTCGGTCGTCTGCATTGCGCGTTACTTTCTAAGATTTGTTTAAGTGGATTCTTGTTTATGAGTACATATACTGATTTAGAATTATGTGAAGAAACTAATTATCTATGTCGATTATCGTAAAACTTGGACATCCACTGGTGATCATGTAATGACCTAAAAAAATCCTACAAATCTAAGAATAATATTCATTGCTCGTACAACATTTATTTTCTCCATAAAGATAGTTGATTATAAAATATTAGACATATCAGTTGTCAAAAGACGTTAATGTGTCAGATTATGAGTAATTAAAATTAACTTAATTAAGGTATCCATTCAATTCCCAAATTATTGCTGTGAGATAATAAAAATATATGCTGGTTCGAGTGTCAAAAACCGTACGTGAAGTTGTAACGTTAATGTCTTTTGATAAAAAAATTACATGACTATAAAAAATTCTAAGAAATGTTTATGTATTGAAACTTACGATTGTGAAATAAAATGTGTAAAATTCAGGAAATTATATTTTGCCACTTTATTCCATAAATATTTTGATACCACGATGTTTAAATAATTCTCTACAAGAATCTTTATCTGCGATTATTTGACAGTGTCTCGAGTTTTCGAAAACTTGATAGGAATTAAAAATTATTTTTAAAATATTAATAAAAATTCACGAACTACGAGTCCAACTTATTGATGAAGACTTATGAATGAAATTAAAAATAATGCGTAATTGACCATTTTAGGGTTCAGTGGCCGAACTGTAAACGCTTGTAATTTCACAATATTCATCTGTATATCTGTCTGCACATCATATTAAATTTATTCGTAGACTACTAGTAAAGTTTAGCATGGTTTTGCATATTTAAGATGCACTAAAATTTTAGTAATAAAATATTAAAAAACAATTTTATGATGCCAACCATACATGAAAAGTAGAGGTGAATTGTTTTTTCATATATATGGTATCGTTTAATGGGTCTTTCAAAGATATATATTATAAACCCCTTTTCATTGTAGGGGTCCATTCACGAAATATTAGGCTTTAAATTTGTCACTTTATTGAATATATTTGGCGTTAATTTTGTAGAAATTCATTATTCACAATTAAATGAAACTACGTGATGTAGTATTATTTCTACTCTCTTTAAGTTCTTTACCATGACCTAGGTTTCGTTATATTACATTTTCAGGTGGGCTATTAGCAAATAATAAGTCTTAGGAACACCCAACAGCATTTATATGTTTCCAGTACGATAGCGGAAGCCTGGTTTTATGTGGGTTTTCCCACTGCTTATGTTAATGAGTTTATTGCAGAAGCGCGGTGTAGGTTTTATTATATTTCCGAGAGCTATACGATATACCAGTATTTTAGTGAGGGTAATAAATTCAATTGTTGTTATTTTGTGAGGTTATACAATGCAAATGTTCCGTTATATGTAATAAAATTAAATGGAAGTTATTATCGGTAATATATTTATACAAAAGCAAGGACAAGGTATCTGAAAGTAAGGACAAGGTAATACACTGATTCTACATATCTCCGGTTTGATTTATTCAAACATTTATTTCTTTTAATTTTTTTTATTCTTATTTTTTATTTATATATAATAATACTACATCACGTAGTTTCAATTAATTGTTCATTTCAGTTAGAGTTATGTGTCTCCAAAACCTATTAGCCAAACTGCTATTTTTTAATAACATAAAAGTATTCAAAATAATAGTATGCGTAACAAAATTAAAAGGAAAATTATCACAGCTAAGTAGGCTCTACTAATTTACGAGTAGTAGTCGACCAACATATGATATGTAATACAGTGATGGGCCTGTGAAAAGTTCATAGAAAGTACTACTACTACTAGCCAACGCCCACCCTTGGCTGTTGAGCCATTTAGTGGCGCGCCGACCAGTATAGATGAACATCTTTGAATGGGTCATAATCGTCCCCCTGGCGGTTGATTCCACTGCAATCCTGCAGGTGATCCGCATTCATTAAATCGTGTCCGCACAGGGGACATTCAGAGGTTGGGAGAACACCAATGCGGTGTAGGTGTGCTGCGAGGTAGTCATGGCCAGTCTGCATTCTGAACCTGGCTACGCTCACAGCTCGTGGTAGTTTGTGGTCAATGGGTCCGATGGTGACCAGACTTTCCCATTTTTTCCCTACGGAAAGCTGTGTGAGGTGTTCTGCCTGCCTGTCCGGTCAATAGCCCTGTTGATGATGGCCCTCATGCTCTGTAGCGAGGGCATACAGGCAGGTTGAGCCATGGACGCGCCCCTTTTGGCCAAGATGTCTGCCCTCTCGTTTCCAAAGATGTCGACATGGCTAGGGATCCATTGCAATATGAGGTGCCATCCCCTATTTGCCAGAAGTTCTAGGGCTTTTCTGGTCTCCATCGTTCTCTTGCAGTCTGTTTCCGTATTGCGGGACAGGTTTTGAATAGCCGCTTGTGAGTCGACGAAGAAGACTGCTTTAGGTGTTGGGGCTATTTTGTTTAGTTCAGCTGCTGCCGCTTGTACAGCTGCTATTTCTCCATCGTAGTTGCTCTGAGGGGCTCCCACTGCTAAGAATCCTTAAAAATAGAACTGTAGTAGGCAGCTCCGGTTGCCCCTGTTTCAGGGATCGATGACCCGTCTGTGTATACATGTAACCAATCAGGTTGTGGGTATTCTTCGCTCATTGTTTGCAGGGCAGCCTGTTTCAGCTCGATGTCCAAGGATGCTGATTTTGTCTGATTGTGGTTTTTTAAGCTGTAATTAGCCTTCGGTAGATTGTAGAAAAACTCGCAGTAATTTGTAAGTGGTGCTGGCTCCTCCAGGGCAATTCCATACTTTGTAGCCAGCTTCTTATAGGAGGCCAATGGGGATATTTGGGTTTTCAGTCGGGCAGTGGCCTGTCTGTAGTTCGTCCAATGCGTGTAAACACTTCTGTGTCTCTGCCAAAAACGGAGGGCTAATTTCTCTCTATGGCTTTCCATTGAACTACATTTGGTTTGTGCCTCCATAGCAGCAATGGGTGTGGATTTAGGCGCTCCCGTTATTATCCTAAGCGCTGTGTTCTGCACGGTATCCAATTTACTGAGGGTGGTACGGTTACTTGTGGTGGTCACTTCGCTCCCGTAATCAAGAACGGGTCTGATATATGTCTTGTAGGTGGTAATCAATACATCCTGGCTTGCACCCCAGGTTGTGGCTGTTAATCTTTTTAATATCCCGATTCTTTTGGCTGCTCTTTCCGCACATTGCTCGATGTGAGGGCGCCATGTTAAACGTTTATCAAGTATAACACCAAGGTACTTAGAGAGGTTGCTTTCCTCCAACGCTGTGTTTTTGTAGGACAATGAGATGCTGGGTATTTTGGTGGAGAGCGTGAACAATTGGAAGGTGGTTTTTGTGGAGCTTACTGTCATCGAATTTTGACTGGTCCACAGTTCCAATTTTTTGAGTGCGTCATTTAACGCTGTTTCGAGAGCTATAATGCTACTGCTCGACGCCCACATGAGCAAGTCGTCCGCATATAGTAGAGCTTTAATACCGGGCGCTTCTCTGACGGCGTCAAGTACATCGTTGATCATAATATTAAATAATGTGCAACTGAGCACAGCTCCCTGTGCAAGGCCTTGCTTTTGAATGCGAAACTTCGACTTCCGGTTACTGTATTTTACTCGACAAAGTCTTTGCGACAGCGATGACTTGATCCACTTGAAAAGGTTTCCAGATATGCCGTTTGTTGCTAATTTGTGTATGAGCATTGTCCTCCATACGGTGTCATAGGCGGCCTTGAGATCCACCAAAACCGCCAGAGTGGACATCTTTCTTTGGTAACCGTCTTTGACGTGTTGCGTGAAGTTTACCACATGATCCATGGTACTGCGGTGTCTTCGAAATCCGGCTTGGGCGTCATCGAGTACACCATTTAGTTCTATATATTGGTTTAGTCGAAGGGCGACCATCTTCTCTGCTACCTTGCAGCTGGCACTAGTTAGGGAGATTGGCCTGTAACTTTCGGGCTGTTCCGGTGGTTTATCCTTTTTTATAATTGATATGATTTCAGCTTTCCTCCATTGCTGGGGCACGTGATAACTCCATGTTAGGTTCACCAATGACAAAAAGGTTTTCTTGGCTTCATCTCCCAAGTTGACAATGAATTCCGGATAAATTTCGTCACAACCTGCAGCTTTCTTTAGTTTAGTCTGGGCCAAGGCCAATTCCAATTCCTTTCCTGTAAAAGGCGAAGTGAAGAGTTCGTGTGTCTTTTCATTAATGCAAGATGGCACTGGGCCTTTACATAGGGTCTTTTCAATATCCCTATCCCCTCTCGTTCTGCTGATCTTGGCATAATGTTTGCACAGTGCATTTGCAGCATCGTAAGGGTCAGTGACTGGTCTACTTGAGTACAGAATAGGGTTTTGCATTTTTTTAGAGGCATGGTTATTTAGCCGGGAGATAAAACGATGTGTTTTTAAGCCATCTCTCCGATAGTCCAGGTCAGTGATGAAAGACTTGAAGGCTAAATGTTTGGAGGTTTTTACTTCTCTATGTAATTCGGCCTGGTGTTTTCTGAGGCATATCAGGTCTTCCTGGGTCCCTGATCTTTCTTCTATTTTACGTGATCGATTGCGTTTCTTCTTCAGCAAGGTAAGTGTTGCACTCCAGTAGGGTTTAAACATCTTTACTTGTCCTCTAGGAACGCATTTGTAAGCGCAATCTAAGATAATTTGATTTAGAAGGTCGGTGGCTTTCTCGGGTATTTCTGGGAGCACTTTACTACCCAGGGCCTCATCTGTAAGCCTTCGATATTTTTTCCAGTCTGCCATTTTAAAATTCCACCGGGGGGCTCTGGTATTTATAAATTTGGTTAGTTCATAGAAAGTCAATCTAAGTGAATTAAATCCACTAAATCCAGCAAAAATAGCCATGAATTTTATTTTTTTTTTATGTTTTATGCCGGTGAAAGATATGTTAAGCGGTATATTTATATTTTAACATGGTGGTGAATAAACTCATTTAAATACGCACCATGTTTTTGCACTTGTGAAATATGTCTACGTAATATTTTTGCGTTGTGAAAATTTAATATTTTTATGTAGTTTAATAGAAATACTGTGTAAACTTTAATGTACATAACTACCTATATATGGACAGAGCGCTCATAGTGCGAGTTTTTCTTATACTAGGTAGGTTTTTAGTCATTGTAATATTTTAAAATGCATGAAACTATTCCCAACCCTTAATGCGTATTAACATAAAACTACTTTTCGAAATCAAATAGTATAAAATAATTAATGCGACATGCCTCCCTAGTTGGTAATTTAGCAATAATTAATTGATGAAATTTAAATATTTTCTTAAGAAAATATTTTATGAATTTATTCATCTCAATAGGTATCCCCTACCATATTAATATGGACATTATCACGACCATACTTACTTCCGGACGAATTATTAGGACTGTTTGTTAATACGAGAGGATAATTAACATCCAAGTACTATTCATTTGTTATTTGTATATCAGCCTCAATGTGAAAGAGGGTTCAACAGATTTTGATCTTGAATGTTATTTTGGCTTTGTTTAATATTACAGAGTAAGGCAGTAATTAAAATTAGAATTTTGCCAAATGCCGAAATTTTTGTTCAATTAAAACTCCGATATCAAAATAAATGTTATGTTTAAATAATATAATTTAAGGTATAAAAGGCATGGTGAGTCAATGATGTTATTATATATTTATTTATTTGGTTTCCAACGTAATCTCCTACAATAAGCTCCTTCAATCGAAGCTATTGATAATCATATATGACTTCAACTTCAATCTTCGTCATTTTCTTGAACTCAATTATTGAATATTACATATTTTTTTAAAAATGCTGGAAGCAATTTCGAAAACAGGACAAGATTTTAAGCACTTCTTATTTTACTGGTAAACATTTTTGCTATAATTACGTTATTAAATAATTACATTATACAACTGTTTTTATTAATCGGCACAAATTTTAAATGTTTATATTAGAAACTTAATACAAAAATCTTGTGGCAGACTATAATGAAATTACTAGTGATGAAAAATAACAGTGAGTATTGTTGCAATTCTACGTCGTGAAAGGAAATAATTTGTAAATCCACATGTTTTAATATAAGATCATCAAATGTACTAATCTTAACAGGGGTTTTAGTGTGAAGGAAAGATATTGCGCTGGCTACGTTCTCAAGCTTTTTATTTTTCAAGCCCTAAATAAGTTTAGTAATTTTTGGACCCGCTTCAAAAATGAGATAGAATGATGTGAATTAATTTAGGTTTTCATTCTTCATGTTAACTGAACCGAATTAGTCAACGTGTTTCCTTGACTTATTCTTTATTTACATACATTTTTAGGTTAATATTTTGTTATTCATCATCTGGGGTAAATTGTCATTCACATGGTTGAAGGTTGTTGTACATTAGAGATACCAAACTTATGTCAAT
The DNA here is from genome assembly GCA_039881145.1 of Druceiella hillmani. NCBI lineage: Eukaryota > Metazoa > Arthropoda > Insecta > Lepidoptera > Hepialidae > Druceiella > Druceiella hillmani. Next base: position 35,273,770 of record JAYKKI010000018.1, on the reverse strand, counting down.
AATATAAAATTACATTTTACATTAGAGCAAATAAAACATTACTGAGATAGTAATGTTAATGGTAATAATGTAATGGTACAATAATTTTCATTTTATTTTGATAATAAATTTACGTTTACTATTTTATAACTGAATATTACAGCCATATAATTTATTATGTTTGTTAAAGAACATTCCAATTATAGTTTTTCTCTAATCACGATATCAATTTATTCATATTCTTTTATCACGATACCAAAATATTTTACACCTGTTTCATTGGGATTGATTCTCATACCGAGGAGTTTATTGCCAGCAAACTGAGCATTCTAAGCTTGTTGCAGAATTTCATCTATTATTAAAACATTTTGTTTTTTAATGCCTTTTTATTACCCTGAAAAAATAAATGAATACCGTAATATAAATTGTTGACTGAACTGAGAATAAGGTTAAAAAGGTGAATCCGAATTTCATCTAAATTGGAAAAATTTGTCATTTCTCAGTTGTTTCTGATTTTTTTTATTACTATCGTAGTAAGCGTAAAATGTATTATTTATGTACTTTATTATATCTGATTGATACATAGGGTGGACTTATTGCTTCGAGAGTAAGCTCTTACAGCCAACCAGAAAACAAGTCCAGCACCGCTCGATGAGCTGCCGGGAATCGAACCCAAGTTCCCGCGATGCGTCATGACGTCTTGTGATCAACTCAACACACCACGGCGACGATTTATTATAAGTATAAATTGAAATAAGAACGATTAGGTTTAAATTTAAGTTTTCGTTTTTATTTTTAAAAAAAGAATTTGATTATAAATTTCATATTTTTTTAATAAAAATAATGTCGATATTGAAACTCATAAATTTGAAAAAATTACTTTAAATTTACATTTTCAGTGCTTCCTCCACATTGTAACTTTAATGTCAAAAATTCCGCTTTCTTGGATTTCATTCGATGGAACGTTTACTTCCATCTATTGTTGACGAAGCACAAACGTTTTCAAATAGATCTATAGAATAGTAATCTTGTCGAATTCGTATTTAAAAGTATTAAGATCTTAATATTATTTTTCCTGAAAAAAAACAACATGAATAAAGTAATTTTCTGAAATGAATAAAGTAATTTTCTAAATCTGAACTTTTTTTACAATAATTCCTTTATATTCAAAAAAAATATATTTTGTAACTTCAAATATATCGCAACATATTTAACAAGGAATACTATAATGCCCAGTCTTGTCGTTAGTTGGATTATAGATTATGCTAATTATACAATCCCTAATTTATTATTTTCCTAAGATATCCATGAACAGACTTATACCATAATACCTCGAATATCCTATCTTGCCTTGAATGTTGCTATTTCTTAATTAAATTTTGGAGGAACTGGTATGATAGTGAATTTCAGAGTGAACGCTTAATAATAAATCTGATACTAAAGGCAAAGAAGAATTGAAAGTACGAAAGATTTGTGGTAATATTAAGTTGATATTAGCGGTAGGATTTTGTGGTAATATTAAGTTGACATTAAGTAACTTTGCATCAACGTGTTGACACTGAATATTATATGCAAATGGGCCAAAATGGACAAAAGAAAGAAAGTCAAACCTCAGCTCACAAGGTTCCGCGTAGGTTTTACTCTCTGCTGTTGATAATCTCGTTATGTTAATCTCGAAACACCTGGATTATAATACGATGGAAAATATGGTCATCAAATAATCGAAACTATTTAGTTTGTATTTCCTACTAAAACCGTTCTATAACAGGACCGCCGTGAAGTTGAATGACTTACAGATATAAACCTTTCATTACCTGTGATTTCGATGAATTTTAAGCTAGTTTATTTTCCCTTATTCCAGAATTTTAAAAATACTTTCATTAAAAAAAATCTCGATTAAAAAGGAGATCTGAAAATTTTATTTTAACAATTTATTGGTTTTATTGAGCTCACTTCAATACAAAAGCATGATTTGCTGATCGACTGAAAGATCTAATACTTGTTTTGATTTTCTCCACATAAAAGGATTATAAACAAAATATCATAAGTATTATGGATAATTTTATGCTGTAAATCTTCATAAGTAAATATCCGGGACTTGCGTAGTATGATTTGATCATCTTATAATATGAAATAATTTAACACTATCGATGATAATCCAACATATTGAAGATTATAATAAATTTAATTTAACGCTTAGATATCAAACCTTAAAGAAATTATTTGATTCACCGGCCGGATACATATTTTCTATATTACACGATGGATATAACGACTTATACCTGAAAAATGGTGCAGTCTAATTAAAGTTCGATGAATATATTATTTACAGGATATATATAAATCGTCTTACAAATTGTTTGTAACGAAATAGAAATTAATTTACTTTCATTGTGAAATCATCTTTACTAAATCCTCTAAAGTATATATGTACGATAGAACTGGCAAATAAATAAAATAACGACTGTCTTTAGCTAGACGATATAAAATGTATTGTAATACAGTTATCAATCTAGACATGCTTAAAAATGACAGAGTAAGACTTGTAAATTAGTTTTAAAGTTACGCCGTATAAAATTAGAAATTAATTCTGAAAAAGTTTTGTATCTCCCACTACATAGTCTTAACAACCTATCGTATTATTTACTTATGCCTTGTTATGTCAATAATAAATATAATAATTTTAAAATTTTTCTTGTAATTATTTTTAAACTCTATTGATTCTAAATTAATTAATTATTTTTAAACTGAATTGATTCTAAATTATATCAAATAAGCAGTAGTTTTTAATTATTTTTAAACTGAATTGATTCTTCTTGTAATTATTTTTAATCTGAATTGATTCTAAATTATATCAAATAAGCAGTAGTTTTTCAGAGAATCTATTATTTATATTTTATAGATGTTGTGATCAAAGCCCATACTGCTAGCATTGATATGAATAATTGGTCACGGTGTCGAAAAAGAAGGGTTTTTAATAAAATTGTATCTATTATTCTCTTAAGTCTCTCTACTGACATGCTTTAAATTTAAAATTAACTGTATCAATTCAGTCCTTGTCTTTCACGGGATAAGGAAGTAGGAAAAACAAAAACAAGTTACATCCATGATAGTCTAACGGTAGACAGAATATTTATTTTTGCTTACTGTGCCCATAAATTGTTATTTTAATTTTATTTATGTCTTGTAAGGAATCTGGTTCGTGCAATTAAGATAAATATTTTAACATTTTATTCGTTTTAATAACCTGGGGTATTTTTGGGTTTATAAATATTTAGTATATATGTATATAAACAGGATTGTAAAAACGTTCCATTGCCTGCAGCATTTGGGTAAAAGTCGAAACGCTAAACTGATCTACTTTTTTATTAAAAAAAATAAGCTTTCATCCGCTTAGTATTCATTGGAATGGATGGGGATCAGCTTCCCAGCACGCTTTTTGAATTCACGAGTTTTTGAAAGGAGTGAAGAATTCTCTGCGCATTTATATTTCCCCTGAAAAAACTGGATAGGTTTCACGAAATTGATTGTGTTATATTTGGGAAGAATTCGTTGGCCATTATTTACGTCGTTTTGTTAAAGTATTACTGAATTATTCTTATATAACGTATTTATTATTAGTATAACTCAAATATTGTTTTCAATAACTTGTTTTTTTTCACTTATTTTAAAACAAAAATATGACTTGCTGTTTAATGGCATAAAGAAAATTTTACACATAATACATTTGTTTTGGTCTAATCTACATATAAAGGTATAACAAATGTTTACATATATTTTTTCGCACTAGAAAATTCAAGGCTATTATTAAAAGAGTGAAACTGAATAAAAATACGTAGTACAATAAAAACGACTAATTATTTTAGTGTTACCGAATTAGAAAAAAGAAAAGCACATGTTGAATATGCTGCTGTTTATAAAGAAATGTTTTTATATTCTAATATCTAGAGGGTATTAAAATAGAAAGGTTTTTTTGTAGGCTTAAATACTTTTATTTAATAATTGTGTAAACTAATTTCTGTTTGAAGATACTGCTGAGTTAACTTAATTCTCTTATTCTGGTGCTAAATTTAACAGCAGACTGAATATAACAGTTAAGATTTTAATTTTTCTTCAGTCGACTCATAATACTTCATAAAAGTTTTTCGGCTCGACAAACCTTTTTATGATTATCGTTGATAGTCATACTCAAGTGGAATACATATCAATGTGTGCTCAAATAGCAGTCCATATTAATGTGTACTCAAATTTATCTCATATCGAGTATATTAACACAATTAAAAACAATACATAAATTAGGCACCACTTTGGTGCCTTCTAACGATCTTGATATTTTGCCTTTGAGAAAAATGTATCTGTTGTTTTTTTGTTTTTGATATTTATAGTTATTTTTGTTATAGTTGCTTTTGATATTTGATTTGTAGGAATAATAATTTAATGGGGATAGTATAAGTTATAGTTTCAAATGATTGTATGTTTGATACTAGTTTTGCAATTATTTAGCAAGATATATTTTTATCAAAAACTTTCTTAAACCTAGAATTTTTATGTATACTGTTACACATTGGGAAAACAGGAAATTATTAAAAGAACAAAATATTCAATATTTTTTGAAGAAAATGTACTTCTAATGATTAATTTTTAAATGACAGTATTTGGTTTCAATACTCCAACCAGAAGATGCTTCTATCATGGATAGAAAATAGCATAGATATAACTAAAGAGGCCATCGAAAACAGTGTACCGCAGGACTCAGGCGGGAGGTGAAGTTACCGGAGAGCAGAAAAATTAATCGTTGCTCTCTATCTTTCTATATGTAGATAACTGAATAAAAGAAAAACTGAAACAAAGATTATTTTTATTTCGAATTATTTATATTTTGTATAAAGATGTGATAATTGGTATAATTTATATTGCCCACCTTGAAAGTCTCTTTGGCTTCCACGATACTCTATCATTTTATTTGATACAAGGCGGTTCGTAGCTTCATTAAAAATCTAAATTTAAAACACAAAAACTTTGTAATTTTAACTTATGTATCCAAATTCGTGTTGACTTGATTTGAAATACGATAGGAATTATATCATATTTACTAGCAGATCGCATTTATTTCCTTTTGATATTACGTTGAATTAATATGATTATAAATTTTTGAGTAATAGTAATAAAACGACTGCTATAAATTTATTAAAAATTGACCACTAGCATATCTGAAATATATGTTTTCTTCCCTTAAATTTTAAATTAGGGGTAAAACAAATGTAAAACAAGATAACAATGTTCCCGTTAGAAATTGAATATTTTTAGAAAAGTCAAAATTTGCCTAAAATTTGCTAACGTGATGAGGTTTTTTATATTCAAGTGCTTTTCAGAGTTCCGTAGTCAAATGGCAAACATTGGACCCTTATAATTTCGTTTTGTTCGTCTGTCTGTCTGTCCGTATATCACAGCCATTTTACTTGAAGACCATTGGCACTATATAGATGAAAGTTGAATGGTAAGTGTCTTCTACGAACCGCTATACAATGAAATAGTGAAATGACGAAAGAAATCGTATTAGAGGTGGCACTCCATATATGTAAATGAGCGATGAAAAAATTCAGTGCACATAGACGTGGTGGGGTCTTGATAGATAGGTCTGAAAAATGATGAAGAGATTTTTTACTTAAGTTTATTACTGGTGAGTTCCTTCTCCTCTGGTATTTTTCAACTAACGTGTGTAAAATTCTGGAAAAAATTATAAGACATGTTGTCTAGTTTTTGAGATATGGGATATTTCCGGTACCGGCTGCAGCAAACACTGTTTTTCACAGTGTCTTTTAAACATACTTTTCGTGCGGAAGTCCGAAGGGCCGTTTTCAATTCTATTCAAGTAAAATTTTTACCGAGAAGAGAAAAATTTGGGTTTAAAAATATATGCCATCCCCAAACATATATATATATATATATATATATATATGTATATATGCACATATATATACATATGTGTGTCCGTATACTATTATTTTTTATTACAAATTATGTTTAAAATTTTTTCACTTTTTATTCCACAGTAAACAGCTACAATTATTTGCTGAAAGACGGTAATAAGCATAAGTAATAAGCATAAAAATGTAAAGACTAATTAAATTTGAAAAACCGTTTTGTTTCAAATATCGAGTTACCAATACTATGGGAAAATAATTAATTTCCCTGCAAATGTCATTCTAATGAAAAAGTAAAGTTTATTTTTTTATTTTCATGAATAGTATCATAATAACCATGTATCATAATAACCATGTATCGCGTCCCAATTCAGTTTTTAGTATAATTCACATTTTCAGAATGGTTACCTAACTAGATGATGAACAAGTCAATTATCATGTGTTCGTGTGGAAAACTCGTATGCCATTTGAGTTTCTCTCACTTTGATTGCTTACCTCCCAGTTACCGCGTTGCTTGAAATAATGTTTCAATTGGCGACAGAATAAATATATATATATATATATATATATATATATATATATATATATATATAAATGTTACCTATGCCAATAAAATATTGAAAAGTTTCTTGGTTTATTAGTTTGACAACACTCTTCTATGGAGAGGTTCCATGTTTGAAAGATGACATATTATCAAGCTACAATTCATAGGGCAGATTAGTAATAAAAAATATAACACAAGTTGGAAAACACTACTTAGACTGTATAAGGTAGAAAAAAGCTGACTTATTTATCGACTGCTCATCTTGAATATTCCACCGATGTACCATCAATCCCAAAAACCAATGTTGTTCGGTGAATCGGGCGAAGCTTTTGGTAATAATCACAGAAATTGTCCAAGATTACTGCTGGATTAGTGACATCGTCTGGAATAAAATAACAGAACAAACCATTCTTCCATTCCTGTCGATAAATTTAAAAAAAACCTTAAAGTACTTGAATATAAACGCTTGTGGATATTGATCCAATCATTATTTTTCATCAAGAGTGCTTAGTATTATATGAAGTAAACTCAGCATAGATTGGCTATAACATACCTACAAAATAAATAAATTACATGCAAACAGCAAGGAACTCAATGGCACCATGTTTACAAAGATAATAAAAGGAGTTTCGAAAAGGTAAAGATTGTAAAGAAAGTATGAGTTAGACTTGTATTTTGTAAATATAATTTTTCTTTGGTAACTAAGAACAATAAAGTAATGTATGTGTATATATATATATATATATATATATATATATATATAGCGCCAAACGCATTAAAAGAACATAAATAAATTAAAAATATTCAACCCACTTCTGTTGTGGATGAATTTGTGCACTTTTATTTTCGTATAACTACGTACTCTTATTAGAAATTTTAATAAAGACTAATCAGAATGATATTAGCTTTATTGTAGTTTTATGGATATAAAACAAATAAAACTACAGATGGCGGAATAAATATATTCTAGACGAAAATAGTTTTCATTTAATTAAATTTATCTCAACAAGCTATCATTTAGACCTACAAACTTGCTATTTATGAGTATATATTTATTACGATGAGAAGTCACAGACGTTTTTAAACGAATACTGAAGTAATGGAACATTATAGGTTCCATAAATCGAATACTTATGCTTTAAGCTCGGTACGAGAGTTTTTAAAAGCATGTAGCATTTAAAAAAAATCGATGTAAAAGTTTCTTAGTTTGTAATTGGCCATTGTAATACTTGTCCTGTATTACAATGTAACCGAAAACCGATCGTGACGTATTTTTTAAATTCTTTAATTATTTGCAAATATTCATTCGTCTCCTACTTTTAAGGATGATCGCCGTATGAAAGTCGACGGCCTTGATAACTTTACTTTGTATAATTTGTCATTATATTTCTCTCCAGTTACTAATTCTACTTTTAATTTGAAATAATTTATATAACAATGTATTCATTTTTATATTCACAATTGGTTCAAAATTGTATAATGAGCGTCCATTGTCCAAAAGAAGTAAGTAAAAATAAAATGATTTTAAGCGTCCTGTACTGCATCCACACCGAAAGTCATGCGACTTTACCAAATAGTAGATGAACACCTTATTCGACTTTAAATATTGAGGGTTACAAGTATTGTTTCGCAGAAAGGAAAAATTATTATTATAGATAATTCTATTTTCTTCATTTTGTTTTCGTTGACGTTTGGTTTACGATAATAAAACGCTTAAATGACACTATGATTGAGAAAATATTTAAAAATAAAAATATTTTTATAAATAAATTGTTTTTCTGTAATAAATGTTAAAATTAAATAGAACGGTTGCCCTGTTATTGAAATAAAACTGAAATAATAACGCGACCATGTTAAATGATTCGGTCAGAGTTTGGTTTTGGGTCAAGTTCATTTTAACATATAGAGGTGTGTGTGTGTGTGTGTGTGTTTGTATACATGAATATTTAAATATGTATAGGTGACAGAACGCGGCTTTTAAGATCAATATGTCGAGAATGTAATCTAAAAATGTACCAATATTATAGTTTCACAAATATTCAAACCATTATCTATAATTTAATTCCTTCCCAAGGATAGAAAACGTTGAAGCAGAGCCCGAGGCACATTATTTGGTACGGAATTACACCATTATTTTGCGAAAACAATTTATTAAAAATCTTACAACATTATTTATCTAATATAATCATTTTGGATAAAAGAGCAATATAATAATAAAAAGAGCCAAATAGCCTAAAGGAAATCGGACCGGGAATAAAACCCACGCTTCGGGAAAATGTATAAGACATTATTACATATTTATATATTTTGTGAAAAACATATATACTCCAATTTTAAAACAAAAGATCGATGAAAGAATGAAGGGCTTATCAAAATTGCACGTGTGTACGCTTTTTTTTAATAAGAGTTTACTGATAATGTTATTCAGTTTAAATATCTAATGAATTTCCTATTGGGAAAAAAAGAGTACCAACTTTTTTGTTTTTACCTAATAATTTATTTCAATTCTAGTAATTCATGAATCAACAAGGAAATTTTAGGGAAATCAAGATAAATTTTATTAGACTTTTCGGCCACAGAAATGAAAGCGTGTTGGGTAATTAAATAATTGAAAAGCGAGACCATCCAATATACAACTGGAATGTAGTACTGGTTATGTGGTAAATAATGTGTTTTCATTGAATGTAATTTTTGTACAGTGATAAATTTTATTCTTGTACCCACAATACTGATGTGGGGAAAGAGACATTGGCTTAATGCACAATTATAAACACGAACGGAGTCTGCTGTCTCTTTTCAGGTAGAACTTAAGATGGCGTATATAAAATTTCTCAATATTTAGCATCTAGAATGTAATTGAGCACTGGGCATCTGCGCTATTGAGGTTCTGATTTAAAATTTAGTTTAATTTTAAAGTGCAAATTTCTTTAAGTGTTTCATGCGCACTTTTTCTTAGCAGTTAACCAAATTGAACCGTCACGCTCGGGTCGGTGACGCCGAATCGGGTAAACTCGGCTCTTTTCGGCATCGGCCAAGTGAATTACTTTTTTAGACGCACCGTACGCATTTTTAATACAGTTAGAGGGTAGATAGTACACGTTTCGTTTCTTTACATGTTAAAGTATATATAGAAAAAAAGAAAATGTAAACCTAATATTCATTGAAAATTATAATAACTGATTTGAGAAATGGAGTAATTTAATTATTAATGTAGTAGTATGGTAAGTAATTTAATAAAAGTAACAGCACACAGTTTATAATGTTCAAATATAGAGTCAATATAACTTGGAGCCAGTCCGTGATATAATTGATTTATAAAATAACTCCCTCTTTGTTCCGTTGCGTTTTTGGATTTATTTACTAATTTTGAGACTTACCGTTTTCTAACGAAATTTTTGTTGTATTACTATTTCATTTAGTAGTGAAATAAAACACAATTACATTATCTTTCGTAAAAAATTAACTACAAATAATCAAAATTTACAGTTAAACACGATTTTTTAATTAGAAGATTTATTGAGATCAAGATTTATGGCTTTACTGTTATCCATTGAGAAGTTTCTATTATTTCCTCCCTCATTAATAAATAGATCCTTCTTGTAATATGTGTCACTAAAGGATTCACTGAGACAAGTCAAACGAGTCCAACCTCGATGGGTTTACTACTTTCCTCCTCGGTCATATGTCTAATTTCAATATATGATTGAAATTCTCAGTGAAATCAGTCACATGAACCCAAGTTTTATGTGCTTAGAACTTTACATTCACAAGTATCTATGACGAGCTCTACCTACTCTCTATATACGCCGTTATACCAGTTCGCTGGTATATACCAGATCGACGTATTATAATCCAAATTGTATAATCTGTAAAATTTGAAGTCATTTTGGTAATTAAAAAAAAAAGTTGTTAAAAATCAACTGACTGGATTTATCTAAAATACGCAGTTATATACAAGTGCAGCTAATAAAAATGTGTTATAAATAAACGTAATTTCTGATCTGCATTCTTTGAATCCGGTGATGTTTAGTTGAGACATTGAATCCGGTGATGATAGGTTTAAACAATACCGTTGTTTAGTTTTATCTGCATAGCTTCTTAGCAAATTATAGTAATTTTATGTCTGTGGTTTATTTACAACTTCACCAAAATCCTTACTAAGCAACTTTCTTGTATATAAAAGATCCAAAATTTACCTGGTTTTTCACTTTGATTTTTACATAATAAATATATTTGGCGTTCATTTTGTAGAAATTCATTATTCACAATTAAATGAAACTACATGACGTAGTATTATTTCTACTTTCTTTAAGTTCTTTACCACGACCTAGGTTTCGTTGTATTACAACATCTTCTGGTGGGCTATTCGCAAATCTTTGCTAACTTTTAACATCATACCGTGTGAACTTGTTAAACTGTGTAATCGACGATAACCGAAAAAGCTGTATTGCAGTTAAGGATTTGAAGTTAATTTACCTACATAACTTTATGTTAATAACTAATACTTGCTATCAAATAACAAAATAACTTATTGCTTGAACCGTAATATGGTTTCTTTTTAGCGAATTTTGGTATATTTCTTTCTGAATGAGGTTACTATAATGTCGGAACGTTAAGATGATATAGAGTTCAATATTGTTGACGAATCGTTTTTAAATTTATTAAAAAAAATAGTTATTGTGTAATTGGTTGCTACCTAAAATGGACAAAATCCAATAAAAATTCATAATTTTCATATTCTTTCTCGGATCTGTAAAATAATATTTACTAACTTGATAGAATTTAGAATACGTAAACATAAAACTTTGGATCCACTTCGCTGAGACCAATATTTTTGGAAAAATCTTCAAACAAACAATGTATCGATTGTGAAATAATGCACTCAAACTTTACGAAACGGTGCACTATACAATTGCGCAGGAAAAGCAAAATTAGCTACAGTTCCGCGGTTCCGCATACCGCCTTTTATTATTTCATGATATTTCTGGGAGATTCATTATATCAGTTCTGTAATTATCTTTCCTGCCTTCCTTCCTTAATTTAATGGATTCATTTAACACACCATCTATCTTAAACTTCCACAATTTTACCCCGAACCTCAAGTATAGAATGGCTTGAGTGGTAGTTTTGAATGGCTTGAGGGTAGATTGCGTTATGTGATAGCGGATTTACAACTACGTACAAGCGTAGTTGTAAATCCGCTTGCATGTTAATAGCTGCATTCAAGAATTCGCCCTGTATTTTCGAACGGTAACCGTATGCTAATGTAGTGATAATCATTCAAATCGATGAAATTGCTAAAATTAAAATATGATTTACTAAAAAAGCATATACATAAAAAAAACTGAATTTTAATAATTTTCTTACAGTTTTACCCGAAATGAAGTTCCAATAAGTTAATAATATTGAAGGGTGGTAAACATCTCAAAAGAATAATTTAATATTAGAGAAGTAAAATTACAAGAATTCTTCCCTCTTGTCTGGCTCTGTTGCTATTGGCAGAACGAAAGGTGCCCACCAGAAATTTAATAAATACCTAATTCTGTTGGTAAGAGACCTAAGATTATTTCTAGTATATCATATTTTCTCCTTTTATATTTCTCCTTTTGCAATGTAATATTCATACTCTTCTCACGTAAATATATTCTGCGCTCCATAAATAAATATTAGTAACATGTGCAGATGAAACATGTATAGGGATTCCTTACTGTCAGTGTTAATATTTGGAACATTAGATTGTTTTAATGGCGATCAATAGAAAATATATTATTTTGATAAATTATAAAAATCCAAAAACTAAAAAGAATTCATTATGCAGGAGATACGATGTAATATTTGATACTAATTTTATAAATTTATTCCCTCAACCCTATTATTATGGTAATTGTGATTACTTAGTTGTTAGAACCATATTTCGTGAAAATAAATTATTTAATGATATCAATTTTACGGTTCATATAGTTTGTAAACTTCTTATTTATATGGATAAAACGACCAAGACGAGTGATGATTTCTGAAAAAAAACTGATTTATAAAAAATTATGTATATATATATATATATATATATATATATATATATATATATATATATATATATATATATGGATATTGTAACTTTTTATTTAGTAAAATGAAAACGCCCCATGTTCTCATTTTAATTTGAATATGGCATTGAACCTTCCACCACAAAACGTCTTATATATGTAATAGACTTAAAACGTTACTAATGTCTCATTATAGACGTAAAGTTTAAGATTTTAAAATGAAAAAGGTACATACCACCACTTTCATCCTAGTATATTGACAAATAAGTTAAAGAAACATCCCGCAAAGAAACGACTCTGCTAATATTATAAGTGAAACCCGTAAAAGTTTAATTTTTAAAATGAAACGAAAGAGGAATACATATATAAGTCGGAAAATCTCATCATAAAAAATATAATTTCCCATATTTTTAAACCTGAATATATATTTTCGAGGAAAATCACAAGTAAATCAATAAGGTCTGCATTGCCTTGAAATAACCCAAATACAAGCACAACGCTACTCACAACAATGACACTGAGTTTTTCCTAAACACGAGATGGAAAATGACGCGGCGAGATTCTGGCAAGTGAAGTGTGGGAGAAAAGACGGGGCCGAGAAAAAAGATAAAATGGCGTGTAACAAATCGCTTCACGTATCCTACGATGAACAATGGCAAAGTCGAATGTTGGGAAATTCTTAACAAAGCAAAAGTGTCATCACTAATAATATATTGTTACGTCATTGAGCCGTTGATGTAATTGCCAAATGTACAAGCTTTGCTTTCTCACGTATACAAATATGTGTATAAGTATATATGAGTATGTATACATATAAATATATATATATATATATATATATATATATATATATATATATATATACATTTCTCGGTTATTGCTTCGACGATATTGATATACTTACCGACGACCGCCGATTTTTATCAGACAAGATCCGTGGCTGACTTTCAACCGATTCAATGAATACATCAAAAGGCATGTACCGTCAATTAAATCCTCGTACACCGTGAACACCTATTAAATAATTTATTATATCCTTTTCTTAGTTAGTGCCTTTTCGATACTGACGTTTAATTCAGAGGGAATAGACTGTTGGTCAGAACGTTTGCGTTAAAATACTAAATAACATGTGTTGTAATTTTTACATTGCAGGTAAAGTTAACTATTGTAAACGTATGGAAACCTTAGTTCCATGTTGTCTTTGTCATCCTACTGTCAAAAATGTTATATAAATTGGTATGAACATAATGATATTTCCCATAGTAATGTTTAATCTAACGCAATAATCCATGTAGCTTTGTTTGACGGTTTCAACAAATGAATTTGCACTTAAGCAATGTGCTCAATTTACTCTTTTAAGCAAAACATTAGATACCTTGTAATTTAGAAAATATGAGGCAATTTTTTTCGGGATGAAGGTAGTAAACTTTATCATTAAATTATAAAATGGTAATAAATAAAAATCAATTCATATCTGAGAATGTTAATAAAACTAAAAATGTCGAAACCTTGTTAAGTTCAATTAAATTTAAAAAATATGCAATGTACCCGTATGACCAGAAACCCAGTGCACGTTCAGTAAAATACATTGAGGAAAACAATTGCATAATAAAGATATTGATAGAATGAAGTCAAAATGAAAAACCAGAATCATAATAGGATAATGTTATTGAACAATGTTTGTCAACCATATAATTGTATGTATATATATATATATATATATATATATATATATATATATATGTATATACACACATATATATATATATATACATATATATATATATATATATATATATATATATATATATATATATATATACATTAAACAGCTGTTTGTGTATTAAGCGAGACAATTATGACAGTTTCATATATATTCGTACATATGAAATTGCTATTGCGGGTTTATAAATACATTAAATTTAAACATTATTAATTAAGTTACAGGGAAAGTTTTATTACCTTTTAAATTAAATATGGTCTCTACATAATTTGTGTTTAGGAAATGACAGTAGAAAATAAGTAAATTAAAAGCGAAAATAAGTTTAGGAATCCAGATGAGGAAGGTGATGACACGAATTTTAAACCAGAAACCAAATATTTAGAAGCCGACCGAATTTCGGGTTTATTACAAAAATAAATATAGGTTTACTTGGAACTTTCAAGAATAGTCAACAGAATCACGAACTCCAATCCATCACATAGTAATATTACCCAGATGTCCAAATACTTCTAGTTTTTAAGGTTATTTTGAGTTTTAGTCCAAGCTTTTTGACTATTCAATGTGGGAAAGTTTGGTGGGTTTTATTGAGTACTTTTCGAGCTAAGTTCAAACATGGTACCAAGGTGAAGTTTATTAAAACAAATTACACTGAAGTAAAGGCTTATGTATGCCTTATATTTCTCAGATCTCAACATGATTTTTGCAAATGATGGTACTGGTCTTAAAATTTTCCGCAGCGTGATGCCCAAACACCGATTTCCTAATTTTATCAATTGTCTGTTGTTTGAAGTTTCAACCTTCAGACAGGAACGTCTTAAAGACGATTCAATTACTCCTATATGAGATATTTCAACAAGTTTATCTCAAACTGTCCGTCTCAATTTACCCCTGGACCATGGCCCTGCATCGATGATATGTTTCTAACGTTTAAAGGTCGTTACAAGTTTATTAATTATATGACCCAAAAACCGGAAAAACATAGTATCAAAATAATAATATTGGGCGATATAAACATCTACCACGGCAAAAAATCTGGTGGCATAGCCTCACTGAACAAGAGAGAAAAATGGCAGTACCAACTCAATCTGTTTTGAGACTTGCAAAAGTCGTCTAAACCTCAAACTGTAACATTACGGCTGACATCTTTAGTTCGAAGTATCCTTGAAACTAATGCTCTGTATAATAATGAGTCATCTGGTCTCTATGTCGGAGAAAGTACGAAAGAAGTTTAATAGAGAGTGTCATGTTTAATTTGAATTATTTGGTGTTTTTTCTGTTCTATTAGTTATTATGTATGTTATTATGGAAAAGTTAAATAGTTGTACTTTTAATGTTTGCACAAATCCAGCGCTTTGGGGTGACCTGTAATTTTAGCAGGGGTTCTTTGATAAATAAATAAAAGTAATTTAATTGATTCAGTTCCATTCCGCTTATGTAGATATGTTTAAAACCAGAACTCAAATACTTAGGCAACTTTAAGAAGAACAAAACCAATATACCAGCATGTTTCTTGTAGGACAAACATAGTGAAATAATGAGTTCCCTATACAGTTTTACGAAAGACTAGACATTACTGTCCTATGTCTCGGAAAAACCAAGCCGATTTCCGCTTCGCAAGGAACACAATAATGATTGTGCACTAAAATCGTACGAAAGAAGGAGTTGAAATCGGAAAGAAAAGCTCGATATATTCTTGCTGCGGTAAAATTTGTCATTGATTTCTGGTCATAAATAAACACTCCGCATTTTTTTTCAATTTCTCTGCTAAAATCATTGCTATATTGTTTCATTAAATGTAATGTTTTCTCTCAATTCACCGGAAATCACATTATTCCATTTTGCACATGCAGATTTCTTTTCCCTTCTCTTTTTTTATGTCAACCCGTAAAACGAGTCTCCTGTAAGTAAAACTACCTACTAATGAAATTATAAGTTTCTTGATTGGGATTTTTTCATCAATTCTAGTTATGTCGTTTTGTTTGCAATAAACATTGTTCTCTGTAATATTATTGAATATTATATGTTTGGCGGCAACTTTTATACACGTTAACAAAATCTGCTTCATTCCGTACATTCAAAAACGTATAAATCTTTTTTAACGATATATTAGTTAATACATTAAAAATTAAAATTTTAATATATGTCAGTAATTTTTGTTCTACTGTCAATAATAAAACACATATTTTATTTCGAAATATGTTTTATAAGAGGTATTTTAATGAAAAAAAGAAAAATATTTTTTTCATCTTACACTTTAATTTTGAACATATATGTACAAATAAATTTTCATAAAGTACCTTAAAATTTTCACTGCATACTACAATTATTTTTTAATGCTTTTCATAGTTTAGAAATTATATTATTTCAAAATGTAAGTGCAATATATTATAATATTTAATTTTATTTCATCAAGGATCTACGCTAGGTATTTAAAAATCACTAACTGATTGTATTCACGCTGCCGAGCTGATTAAAGGGAATTGTTTTTTGAACAGATTTCGCATCAATAATATTATTTCAATCAAAAATAACAATTCAAGTATAAAAGTTATATAATTAAATTTAATTCGAGTGGCTTTGCCTGGTTCTGAGAAAAAAAATTATTTACATATAGAGAGTATTAGCTACTTATCACCTTGTAGTACGTTCGCCATTTCTCTTCACTCTGTTCGTATCCAAAAGTAGAATTGCCTTCGACGAAAACTCATTTAATGTTGAAACCAGTCACATTGTCATTTTTTTTTTGAAAACGATAATTAGTTAATTACCCCCATATGCCAATATACTATCTGTGCTCACAACTTCACCCGCGTAAACATTTAGGGAAAATATAAAAGGAGATAAAGTATGAATATATATATATATATATATATATATATATATATATATGTATATATATATATATATATATATATATATATATGTATATATATATATATATATATATATATATACATATATGTATAATTAAGGGTTCAGCACTGCACTGCGATCCAATAGAATTGGTTTTGCTACTGGCTTATTACAGAAAGTGTAGATATATCAGATACTGTCTGAAAATATATTAGATACTGATGAAAGTGTATAGTATTCATATGATTCCGTACAGAAAGGTTTCTAAGTTCCACTGTATTTGAATGGGTATTTAACTTATATTAAATACACATTATGAGCTATGCAGCTCATACATGTAATTACCACAGTCTCAAAAAGAAAGGGTGTGTTGGCATAATTCATATTATGTTATATTAAAATCATTACGACTTCGAAACACTTTGAGATGTCAAGATGAAACAAAAACTAAATTGTTTCTAGGGTTATTATAATTTGTATTTACACAAAGTGAAATTTATTTCAATAGTTCATTAGTTTTTGTTTTAAATGCATTCTTGCAGTCGGGCATATAGACAAATTTCTAGTACGTTTAGTAATTGAATAGGAGAACGGAAAAGTATTTAAAAGCATATTGTATTAAAAGTTTTTAAAAGCATAGTGTATATTAAGTATTTAAAAGCATATTCTAATTTACATTTTCTTTTATTTAATATATTTTTTCCACTAACTTACTATCAGTTCATTTTGAATAAGGAATCAAACATTTATATACACGAAAATTGGAAATTATTTCTTCAGAACTAATACCTCAAATGCTGCTTCTTTTCTCATTTTCAAAGTGTCAAATTATATTCCTTTATACAGAGTTGCGAACAGGTGAGATACGTGTAGGAGTATCTTCAATCCTTATGGACTTTAAAAATGGATGACAAAATTTACGTTTTTACTCACGTTGTCGCATCGTCCTTTTCGACCTTCAGAATTTTTGCCAATAAGTGCGGTTTAAAAAAGTATTTTCATTAACAATAATTTGAGTGTATCTGAGAAAATTATAAATATTTAACGTTCCTTTGCGAAAAATGGTATTATTTAACAGAAGGATATTTATCGTTAAATTACATAAATTACGTCAGTTTCCTATCAGCAACACTATATGACATTGCGCTGTTATCTTGGCTTTGGAATGGTTTTCGGAAAGATAAATTTTATCCAATTTTATTATTAGAAACCCATCATTTATATTTAGTTACTTTGTACGCTATAGGTCCTAAGTGCTTACGTTGAAAAGGAAAACTTGTGATACATAATTCTGCGCTATTCACCATTTTTTTCATACTTAATATATTTATAAGTACACACACATTCTTATATTTGCATATATACATTTATATTTGTTACATATTCTAGCTGTAACATTTGTACGAAAATAATGCCATAAAATATTAATTAATATTCTCTTGTCTAAAAGAGACTGATAGTAAATATACAAACTGCATTAGAAATTGAGAGGTATATTTTCTCAACGTTTAAATTTGTAATTTCATTATTCAATCTACAACAAATTAACCAAATTTTTATTGTTGTATTGACTACATTTTATATTTATTTACTGAGTACCTTTATATGAAAGATAATTCTACTGTGGGGGTAGGTAGTAGTAGTTAGTAGCCTGGCAGTCATTAAATAAAATAGTCTCTCTACTTTATATAGTTTAATGTGTATTTCCCAAATTTTCTGTTACATGTTTTATTACTACTTTGCCCACATAAATTATAGTATTGTAATATATAACCTGTAATCTTACTCACAGTATGGGCTTCGCAATACTGAATTTTCCTTTAAATAGAAATTTATAATAAATTTTGAGTTAATTTATAATAAGTCTTTTCTTTTTGACTCAAAAATTCATCCTGCATACAATGCATAACCTGACTTAGTTACTATATTAGTCACTAATGCAAAAAAGAAAATTAAATATATATATGGAAAAAATTATACCATAAACAGGTTGATAAACCCTTGATAGGTAAAAGCCATACATACATCCCCGTGTCTGAAATAGGTTGCAAGATGTGAGCAAACGCAAGAGGGTAGTATTTGCTCTAAGTTTTAAATGTAGGCTTTGTTAGCGCATTCATATCGATTTTACTCACTTAACTTATTTAAGTCATTGAATATTTATGGCTTCGGAATTATATATTTCTTATTTAAAACATGAATTAGGAATAATGATACTAAATTAAATTTAATTTTGTTATTTTTTCAGAAGATATAAACACGAAATATAAAGTATTAAAATAGATAATACATAGCACTTCTTAACATGTGGTAATATCATTATGTCGAATCTTTCAGACTGTCCATACCTCCATATCTTTAAACAAAACTTGGAGCTCGGCTGTTTCGAAATGACTTTATGTCGATGTGTTACAATATTTGAATATGACTGAAGGACTACACGTTGCTAAAAAACATAAATTTAAAAATATAAATTAACAAAATAGAGCTGTGTATCACGATGGCATTTCTGAAACCATAAATTTTGTAAGATATTAAACTTTAAGTCTGCGCGCTGCTTGAAAACAATATTAATAAAACCGTCTACGTAAAAAAACATTTTCTGCTTACAGCTTCGCGGTAAACTCAAAATCATGTAACAATTACCTTCCAGCCTAATATATTTCCAGGTAAATTTCATTTATATCATGTAACGTGTATGTGGCAATGTAACATCGTTATCGGTAGACAAACAGTAGACAGGTTGAGGAAAAATCTTGCAAGCATCACCTACAACTTTTATCTTGATTTATGGATCTGGCATTCAAAACATGAAGTAATATAATTGTATTTTTTAGTAGACTTTCTCAAAGATTTAAGTTTTAGAATTAGAATTAATAAAATGCAATTAATGATAACAATATTACACTTTATCACGTTCTAAGATATTTTGGTCTTTATTCCAATACTTCGGAAAAGTTAAGTACGAGCGTAGTAGCTGGTAAAAGCTGGTGTATGGTTATGTTAGTACCTCGATTAATTACAAATTATACAGAAGTCCATTCAAATATGATTTCTCCTGGAAATGTTATTCACTTGAGGTAGAATATTAGACGCCACCTGCGTCTGATGTTTCGAAAGAGGTGTATAGCGGCGAGTAATATAATTAATGAACCTTTAATTAAAGTAACGGAGAATAACGGGACTAATAATCATACGGGTGCTTTCGCGCTTATTAATGCCCCAATTATGATCTTATACATAACATTTATCGGTTGTTTATAAGTGAAATGGAATAGAATAACGGTTGAAAGGAGGAAAACAATAATTGTAAAGTGCATCTTTATCGTCAAGTGACAGTCGAAGTTATATTTTCAAGTATGTTTTAATAAACGAATTATTGTTAATTTTTCCATTAAGAAAAGAAAATGAATTGCGTTGGAAAAATAAATTTTTAACTGTTTTCCAAATAGAGACAAAATGAGTGTAAGCGAGATAAAAATAAGTGCAGAATACTTTGAATGCTAACGCGGTTAGATTAGGGCCATAAGGCGTCATGGAATTAAATAAAGACAACGCTGAAGGATTCCAAGAAATCTCATTTTTTGAAATTTGTATTGAATTTAGAAATACATGATGAATAATTTTAGAAACATACTTTTTAATTCGAAATAAAACTGTATTTTTATGGAACATGATTGTGCACTTGGAAATAGGGAATACGTTCAGTGCATTATACCACAAAATTAGCAAAAGTGTGTATTGAACCTACATCTGAGTTTTTACGCTTTGACGTTTATGCCTTTTTCACGTTTTGTGCTTTGAATTTTTTCACGCACGCTCGCACACTCGCACATCTGTATACATTAACAACGAAGTGATCCAATTGTGGTGCGAATAACTGATTTAAGTACGAACAGTACTTAAAATAAACTTAAAACATCACTTTGTACGGGTACTACAAGTCGATTGAACAGACATCAATTCTTTGAAAGTAGTTTTCACCATTTTTGAGAAATTAAAGTTAAGCTTTGTAAGTTTTTTTCTAATTTCAAAAGTAAATGGGAATATGTTGGTGGAAAGTAAAATTAATTCGACGGATGACTGAGAGTTTACAGCTGTGGTTTCTTTAACTTTTAAACATTCACCGTGGGTGATAACGGGCCTTCATTGACAATGCTTCGAGCTATGCCATCATTGACAATACATGATTATGTCGTAATGCCATATCGGGTCGCATGA
This sequence comes from Druceiella hillmani, assembly GCA_039881145.1. NCBI lineage: Eukaryota > Metazoa > Arthropoda > Insecta > Lepidoptera > Hepialidae > Druceiella > Druceiella hillmani. The sequence continues at coordinate 35,252,482 of JAYKKI010000018.1, read as the reverse complement.
ATCCATATTGGATCATTTGTTTTAAACAATATTTTATACAGATGTTCAAGTGTAATCATTATAATAAACACTTGTAGACGTAGAATTCTATTTAAAAATCTCTAATTTTTTATAAATTTAACAGGTATATATATTTCGTAGCATAGTATTTTGACTCATAAAATGCAAACCCGCTTCTTTATTCCGTCGATTTGCTGCAAAGAGAGCCCGCTACTGCTTTAATGCTGCTATTAAGCCGTTCCCCGAACTTCGTCTTGGGAATGGGTTAGAATGGACTACAAGGCCGATGCCCTGGTATGTTTTTAAAAATAATTTAGGTCAGGAACAAATTCAACTCTATTAGTTACTAGCCAGATTAAATCTAGTCAATTGAGCGACTGGTTTTATATATACTATAAGCCTAAACGTAATTAAGCAATAACCATGCATAATATATTCTCAAAAGTGTCAAAACGGTGATTTGAACATGGGGAGCTAGAGGTAATATTTTGAAAACATCGGTGATGGTGAGGAGTAGTGGTTGGTTATTCATGATAGTGAGTCAATAATGAGAGACTCATTACGAGTATATATGCCAAGTTCAGCTTATTTATATCATTAATCTTTGGGTAATCATCGATCAAGTGACTCATTCCGGATGACATCATCAACTATAGAGAAAACGGAATTTCAATCTATAGTCAAGTTCCTGATAAAGCAAGAAAAGACACCACAAGTCATATTGAATGAGATGTCATTGGTTGACGGCGACCTTTGTTCTAGTGAAACTATGATTTTTAAGTGACATTATCTCTTCAAACAAGACAGAGATTTGATCGAAAACGACTCACGCTCAGGACGAGCGACCGAGGTCGCCTCCTCAGACATTGTTAAAAAAATTTAAAAGCTTGCATTAGAAGATGCTCAATCAAAACAATGAGTAGTTGGGAGAAGTGGGTGGATTATCATTCACCATCATTATAAGTATTTTCCACAAGTATCCTGGCATGTCAAAAGTTACACGAAAATGGGTACCGGGAATGCTGGTAAAGTACAGTTATGTGTTCTTAGTTTTAGACTGAAGATTACGTTCTAATGTTTTTAAAATATTACGGAAGTCTTTAACGAGTAAATGGTTTTTTGTCATTTTGTTATTGACTTGTCCTGTGCAATTCGTTGGTACATAAATTTCCTACAATTAATTATAAGACTCAAGGATATTTCTTACTGAAGGTACATGCAAAGCATTATTTTGAGACGTGGTATGTATTTTATATTACTTTTTTGTCCTAATAGCAGTCAAAAACTGATAATTATTCACGACAGACATAACCAAAATTTAGAACATAGTTAAATATGTGTTTAATATATTGTCAACGACTATTGTATTTTAACAGAAACGGATTAAAAATGTACATTAATATCATAAAATGGAATGGAATCAAAATAAAAATACGGTCAGGTGCAAGTTATACTTGCACAATTAGTGTTATTTACCATCAGCATAGCATTTAAATTATCAATAGTAATGCAAACCGCCCATCTGCCGCGCTACTCGCCTCCTACGGTACCAATGCAGTATCAAATCGCGAATGTTCACGCTTCTCGAGCTCAGTGACGAGCGTTTTGATTTAGCAAAATGAAACATTTTAAAAAAATATACTGGCGAAATATAAATCTTTTCGCTAAACAAATTCGGGCTATTTTTTTTAAACCTGATAATTTTGACTAAATTTATATCTATTTCTCAAAAAAAATTTAAACATATTCATAAAAAATACATTATATGCATTCGTGCTTAGTGAGTTTTCATTTGGATTTTTTTTTATTTCCTAATCTATCCCTCGAAATTAACACCATAATCAAAATTTAACTTTTTTAAATTTTTGTAATTCACACCTATATTATATTACCTTTTTTAACTTTTTATAATTCACATCTATATTTGAGCCAATATACTATCTGTGTGCTAAATTTTAAAGTTTTATGTTGAATAGTTTTCAAGAAAATTGCTTGTAATAAATAAACAGATGGACATCGAGCCGTTTTGGTAATTTTACTACGCAACACTAAAAATCATTAAAAAAATATGCACTACTTATTACTTAGTTATTGATAAGTAGAGTAAAGGCGATAATGGATAAAAAACCTTATCGTGAAACGCATGTAATTGCATGCAGTATTTTTTAAGATCACTTGGATTATATTTTTTTTCATTGATTAATTTGCTCTTTACCAAAATTAAATTAAAATGATGGGGCTGAAAGATGATGAGTAAGCACTTTGTAATGTTGAGTGGTAAACTCGTAGAGTTTGGAGACGATTTACTTGTCTTGATATAAGCAACGAAGTAACAAAATAAATATATAGGTAGGTAAGTAATACATACGATACCATGAACCAACGTTTTTATATATGTCATCTCATATGATTGGCATTAGCCACCAATTTATATAATTATTTTTTTTATTTTAAACGTTAAATAAACAGTGTAGTATCAGGACAATTTAGTTAGTTAAAAAATTGTTCATGGAAATTCACCTTACCGTAGAATTCTTCAACAATGTGTAGCATTATCGACTTTACCTTATATGCATTACCTAACAGTAAAGTACTTAAAGTTTAGACAATACAAAAGGTTTCATAAATGTGCCTTTTAGAAAAATCATGGTACAATTATGGCATCGGAAGGTAGTGACCGAAACTCTTCACTAATGCCAAATAAACTTGTTGAGTTTGGTGTTGCTTCACTCCTTTTAACATAAACACGAAAGTAACATAAATATATAGATAAGTATATACAGTTACATACAATGACAAGAAGTAACTAAAATATTAGTAGGTAATTATATAAGAAAGTAAACAAATGGAAAAATAAATGCCTGTACTAATTAACTTTATAGGTAGATAAGTAAGTAAATACAGGTAAATGCATATACACGCATAAACTAGAATATTAGTAAATAGGTAGGTAAATCTGAACGGGTACACAAAGGCATGAAGTAATTAGGATATTAGTATGCAGATAAATAATATGTATATACATGTACATAGATGTAGGCATATACAGATTTTAAGCACAGACTATAGCAAAAAAAAAAGAAATATGATTCACATATTCTTATGTATACATGTAGCATAATGAAAATACAAGTACTAATTGAAGCGTTTGCGCTAAAATACCGTATTCGAATATAAATAAATTTGCAAAGAAATACTACTTCCAGAGGTTTTGGCGATCGATGGTAAGTGAAATGTAGCACTCATCTGATTGTACAGGGGTGCATGTACCTGAGACAAAACAGAAACGTCGATTTGGTACCATTTTGTTTTTCTACAAAAATTTAGTCAGTCACGAAAATTGTACCATTACCAATTATACCACAATTTAATACTTCATACAAATCTTATGCCAAAATAAAGGTAAAAGTATACCATTGTAGAAAATTAAATGCTAAGCATCGCCATTCCAAAATATGTCAATATAATATTTGTGATAAATGCTAAATTTTCTTACTCAAAAAATTAGGATATTTAAAGAATCAGGAAATTATACTAAATTTTTGACAACTACACCATTCTACTTGAAAACTCATGTAACAAAATGAAACCCATAATATAAAGTTGGGTTTTCTAATATTATATTATACTTAACCTATTTAACTTCGTATCAATCATTTCCTCATCCATGAAATTGAAATGTTAAATGGCTAGTCAATACTAGCAATGGTTTTTGAATTATTGCAATACAAGAGACTCCTCCCCACCCCCTCCAGGGTTCGCAAGGGTAGACGAAGAGTTTTGAACTAATACAGTCCGTATACACCACGTTACAGAAGTATTCTCAGTACTCCGGCTTGGCATGGTTGTCGTTATGGGACACGCTTCCTCCTCTAATGTTACTATAAGAGCAAGCGCGTTCCACTGCACTCTTATATATGTAAACTTATCGCTGTGTAGATCGTTGTTACCCAAAGTTCGCGAAGACAATACATTTACATATTGCTGTCTGTGAATATATGTACTGCATCTGTGACACAAAGTCCTATTGTAAAAGCATTATGAAAACACTATCAGTCTCTTTCGCACGGTGGCACCCTTATGAGCTTTACCGGAACTGATATTGCAATGTTTATTCAGTGTTGTAAAATAGATCAAAAAAAATGTAAAATACAGTTTGCGTTTGTTTATATGCATTGTTTGAACTATGTGCATATAAAATTAAAGTTATTGTATAAATAAAAATAACCTTTGAACGTATCCTTCAAAAACACATTGAAAATGTTTAAAACAAGAAGTAACATATCTTCAAAAATCAAGAATAATTAACAGCATTTTATGTATTTTCACATTCTTATGATCCAGTACCACAAATGTTAATAAAAATTTACCTTTTTTTGACAGTCTGTATATTAAAATGTATTTACGTTAATGCTGTAAATACTTAAAAATAAATACTTGCGAGCTTTCAATAATCTTTCAAGAATATAGACCACGAGGGACCAGTCCCAGGTGTAATCCCAAGCGTATAATTTTGCTTCCTCGAAAACTCTCCATAACAAATTTTAAACTACTTGCAAGAACGCTACGGTATGCGAGGGAAATATAATTTAAATAAGTCGAGGAAGAATATTATAAAATGAATTTTGGTTAAGATTAAGGCACTGTGTTAAGACATTGTGTAAATCACAATAAGCTCTTAAAAATTAAGGTGACTTTATAACAGTAAAATGTTCCTTATGGATTTTATGTAATATATACACGAACCGTTACGGACTTAAATGTAGGACTTTTTGGGAAGAACAAATTTGTCATATATTGTTAGAACAAACCTATTTGATGATTACATTTTTCCCACTTAATCGATGTTCATCGCCACGGGTCGGGTATTTGCAATAAAATATTTAAACACATTTCAACATTTCCATTAAATTTATCCGTTAATGGAAACCGGGACAAAATTCGTTAATTAGTTGCTGAGAGAATCGCGTACATACAGACAGACACTGTGGACTTTGTTTTATAATATGTATCGATTCAAGTGAGTTAATTTAACATGCAAAAAGTGTGAGTAATACTTGGACAGCAAACCTCTTAAGTAAAACTGAAACTCCATTAATTTGATAGAAAAGTAATTTAAATAGTTTTTTAATAGTTTTTTCTTGGCCAATACCTGGTGTAATTAGAAATACGGAAATATGCGGAAAAATGTAAATAAAAAATGTTTGACCATAGATTATAACTAGCCATACCTAATCAAACAGGCAACATTTGAGTGCATGCATATGTCTGCACGTGGGTCTTATTTAGTGTTACCAACTGCGCCAATGTAATCGGAATCTCCCGATTTCTTGCTGTTGGGTCCCACGTCTCGCCACAGAGCCGACGGAATGCACTTTATTCCGATTCTTGTATCTACAATATTTCTATCTACTTTTTATTGCGGGTGACGTCAGTGACATATGGAGCGCGTCACGGAGGCAATAACCACGACCTGTAAGAATGGGGAACTTTCACGCACCCCATCCGTTCCCTCACATTTATAGACTAATTAGTTTCGAGTTAGTTTTTGATTACTTATCTAATTATATAGCATAAGCTATTTACCGAAAATTCCAAAACCGATTCCAGTCTAAAAACGCTTCCTTAAAGACCGTTTTTCATATGCAGTAATGCATCAAACATACTGACGCTTTACGCTTGAATGATAACAGAAATACACTGATGCGTAAACACGTTAAATATAAATTTTAAATAAAAAATCACTTCACTCTATAATGTATTTTTTACTATGCACCTAAAGGACAAACCATTGTAAAAACTACTAAATTTGACGAAAAATATTCATTTAAACAAACGTATTTGTTGTTAAAAATATATAAAAATTAATTATGCATGACTTTATATATAAACTGCTGAAATAGCAACAATAATAATCGTCCAGAATTATTTCTGCCACCTTTTTAATGTTGCATCAAAATACTATCCAAAAAATTAATAATTTCCTCTCAAGAGTTTTTAATAATTGACAGTTTCTAAAATTCCTAATCGTAATAGAGAGTGTAAGAGAATAGGCTTTTAATTATAAGTGTGACAAGTACCTAATTGTTATTTTGTACAGTTTTTATAATTTTGAAATTAAAAGAATTTTGAAAACCAAATTATAAATATTAATTACTTAGGATTTATTCAGCATAATTAATTATTGCATCTATAAAGCTAATTGATAAAAAATAATAACTATTATTTTGAAGTTTCAAAGGTTTATTTATTTGTAGAAAGTTTGATATTTCTTTTATTTGAATGATGATTATAAGAGTAGCTTCGTTTCTTTATATTAGTTTTATGTAAGGAAGACTTAGAACAAGTCTAAGATTTGAAGAGGTACAGAAAAACTAATTGTTTGTTAAGACCAATTTTGTTATCGTATTTTATTAAAAAAATAGTTTATGTAAATAAAAAATTGAATAATGTAATTTTAAATAGACGTCTAATTTTTTTTATATGGTGTAGAGTTTTTCATTAATTGCGATTTTCAATTTTGGCAAACATAGTCTTGCTTGTCTCTCTCTATCTCTGTATCTAAGACGTAAATAAGAAACATAAATCTCTGTAACTAAAATTCTGTATCTAAGACTTATGTCTTAGATACAGAATTCAGTGACAAAAGAAGAACCTTTATAAAATTTCTTTATTGTCTGTCCGTCTGCCTGTATATGTATCAATCCCTTTTTCTAAGGTGCAGCTAGATACATTAAATTGAAATTAATATTAATCACTACTCCTAAATCCATACTTTTTAAAAAAAGGGAGCCTGTAACTCATGCAATAAAATATACTGTCTTTCGGACCTTATATATTTTAATACCGAGTCACTCATTAAACCCTATATGGTATTTCTTATGGCACAAATAAAAGAAAACAATCCGAATATCATTATAATAATATATATATATATATATATATATATATATATATATATATATGTATATATATATATATATATATATATATATATATATATATATATATATATGTATATATATATATATATATATATATATATATATGTATATATATATATATATATATAAAGCGGAAGTAGGCCGCCCCGTTGTGACTGAGCTTTTTTCCTTTGTACATTTTGAACCGAGCGTCAGCAGAAACTAGTATATTGAAACATGTAGTAAAACGATCTGGAAAACATTGAGTTTTTTTAAACTTGTACATGAATGTTTGTATTTAACTGAATTGAAAATAAACCATCTGAATTATATTATGGGAAATACTATTGCTTTCTGTTTTATATTTTGTACAATGTTACACTTTTATAACTGCAATTGTGAGTTAATTATTGATACGATTTATTTGATACGTTTACACAAAATAAATAAACTTATGAGTCAGACCTGAATATTTGATGTTGAAAAAACTTTATATTTCAAAGCAAAAAATTATAAATGCTTCCACATTAATTAGTGATCTTTTCTTGTCTGACATTAT